>ML785706.1:999040-1011802 GCA_009831015.1 Picea engelmannii | reverse complement strand
GGTTAAGGAATTAGGGTTTTGGACTAATCCAGGTCATTGGGTTAGGGTTTTGGATGCCGCTGGCTCCTATATGTATATTGTATTGTAAACAATGTAACACAATGTGTATCAATATAATGTATGCTGGTTTTCCCGGTTTGGGTTTCCAGGTGAAAAATCTATGTGTAATGTTTGTATTTGCCATTGCATCTTTTCTGTTCTTTTCTGAATATCAGTTTGCAGTAGATATTGTACAAGGTTAGAATTTACACTAATAGCGCAGGATAATGACAACTATCATCAACTATCTCAATCACCTAGAAGTCCACATATGTCCTTACCCCGTCGATGTCCATAGGGACATGATCCAGTCTCCCAAAGGGGCTTACTGCCTGCTGATTAACCATCCTAAGCCTGATAGGGGAATAAATTAACTTAGGTTTTCCCATCAGTGCCCAGGTCTTCTTCGTCATAAAATTGACTTTTGATCCTAAGTCAAGGACCACATAATCTATATCATAATCTCCAATCTGAGCATTAAGGTGTAGTTCCTTATTTTTACTTCTCTTTTTGGATACTTGATGTACTGCTCTATTCAGTAGAGGGTGTACCTTCCCTGGTTCATACTGTCGGATCAAGTGTTGTAGTTCTTGTATGGCTCTTTCATCATTAATCAAATCAATGAACATATACAAGAAACTAGCAATCTTGCTTACCTCTTTTCCTTCTCTCGGTGATGCAGACTGATCAAATTCTAGAGGCATCCCACATTCTCTCACTTCTCGTTGCGACTTTGATGAAGAAACCCGATCTCCTCCAAATTATCTTCTTTCTTGTCCAAACGTCTGCTTTTCTTTCCTTGGATCAAACTCTTGTGTCTTCTCTGCAACTCTTCTGATCCCTGATTCTTCTGTAGTCTTTGTCGGAGTCACCCTGTCTTCTCCTATAGCAGCGCCTCCTCTAGTGATAACAACGACTCTAGGATCCTCTCCGTGAGGTTCTTCTCAGATTAATTGTACTTGTGGGTTTCCTCCTTGTCTCTCCTGAAGTTTGGCTAACAAGACAAGAAAATATTCAATAACAAGTTCAAATGAGTTGCAATAGCTGCAAGTGGTACAAGGGTTTTGATAGTCCCTTTCCAAATGTCCTGGCTATGTGCAGTTATAACAAATGATCTAACCTCGACCTCGATCCATACCTCCTCCTCTTCCTCTTCCTATGAATCCACCACGGGGGTTGAAGTTTCCTCTTCCCGGGGAGTTAAACTGCATAGTATTTCCTTCCTGCTATACTTCACCTTGAATTCTATATGTGTCTCTTGATCTTTCATGAAAGAGGTCATAAGCCCTACAATATTTCTCATGATGCCCCACATATTTACAGAATGTGAAGTAAAGGTTGGTAGGTGTCTGGACATATTTTTGCATGTAATAACATTCACTAGGGCGATGTTGATTTCTACATACCTCACACCAAGGTAGAGTAACTTGCTTCAAAGGGCTCATAGCTCTTGAATCTAAGTACTCATGAAATAGAGGAAAGTGCTCCTTGTCATGGCCCTCTGATTTGCATTTGATACACCATATATCTTCTCTTTTATCTTTTCCCTTATATTTCTTCATATCTTCGACCTACAACGATAAGTTAGTTAGTTGACTCAAAATTTGACTCATACCTGAACTTCAGTATCTTCAAGATGTTCTTCTCATGCAATAGTGTCTTGATCTGCAACTTCAAAAAATGTAAAATTTTTCTCCTATGTCCCTTAAAGAAATATCTCTCTGCTTGGCTATATGATTCTACTCTGTCAATATCAAACTCAGTAATGTACCCTCCAATGGTACTATCAAACCAGTGATCGACGCTATCAACTCTCTTGACTTTCTTGATCAACGTCGATGTCCAAACCACATGTGTTCTGAGTCTGATTTCAAACTAGGTATCTGCTAATCTAGCTAGCCACTTGTATAGCTCCTGATGGATTCCTCCAAAGAAGATATCGTGTATATCGGTAAAGATATACCTTCCCAACCAATCCTTTGTACTAAGATTAGGGTTCTTTTTCTGATCTTCAATGAAGTCCTTTTCTTGTTCTTCTATCTACTTCTGAATCTCTCTCTTCGATGGAAACCACCTGAACATTCCCTCAAGAAGATCCTGGTCCCAACAACAGAAACATTTGTTGGCACAGGGGCAGACCCAAGGTTTAGCTCTAACAATCCAAAAACAAGCCCTAACCACTGGCCCTTTCGGCAACACCTGCGAAGCAGATGCAGTCTCACCTGAAGTAGCAATAGGGGGTTGCAGAACACAGGTGTCTACAACCAAAGGAAATGCAAAGTGGGTCCAAAACAATAGCAACACAACATCTAGATATCATTTACCAACTCAAACCTAATTTGCATAGTTATATCTCAGATCTAACACAATGATGCAATAACAGAGAAATCAAAAGGCAAAGAACACAACATCAATCCAACATAACAACACGATATACGTGGTTCACCCTCTCCCTAGGGCTACGTCCACAGAACTGTGTTTCTTGATATTATAGGAAAAAATACAGTTCTATCTGCACTCTTAGCTTGCATATCTCTCTCCTTCTCTCTCCCTTTCTCTCCCCTCCCCGCGCACCCAGTTGCTGGGTTGATCTTTGCACACAGCTGAAGATCTTACAACACAAACTCTCTCTCAACAGAATACTTCTCTCTCTCAACAAAAATAATCGCTCATTACATTCTCTAACCCAACCTAGGTCCTCTTGACCTTTAGTTATACATTACAATGACTCTCAAACAAACTTAGGCCGAAACCTAGGTGTCAAAACCCTAAAATGCCAAAAACCTAGGTGTCTAAAACCCTAGGTGAACTTGACTCGTGTTTTCAGGGCTTCACCAGCCTGTCTTTCCTTCTTTCCCGCGAGGTTCTCCAAAGCATCTATTGGTGTATTTTTTCGCTTACTGAGCTGTCCACAATCCATCTGCCTTGCTGATCTATCTTCCTCGGTCTTCTCGTTCAATGGCTCACTTTCTCTTACTTGACTCCTTATTTTTTTCTTCTTTAACCACTTCGACCCAATCTTAGTCAATGTGCTTTCTGGACAGTTCATACTTCGCGCTTCTTTCCTTAATCTTCAAAACCTTCCATAACCAAGGGCCAACAATGATTCAATTGTTTGGTCTTGGGATGGTAAAGGTGGCAAAGTCTCTGCAAAGTAGGCTTATGGATACAATTTTTAGATCATTCTGATGATGTTTCATATGATTGGATGATTGATGTATGGAAGTGGCAGATTCCATTGTGAATTAAATTATTTAGCTTTTTGTTGATTGAAAACATAGTTCTAACCTGGGACAATTTGTCAAAAAGAGGTTTTATTGGTCTAAGTAGATGTTTATTGTGTGGAGAGGAGGAAACGATAAATCATCTGATGATTAATTGTTCTTTCTCCAAATATGTTTGGAAGTATATTTCAACTGTTTATTAGTTAAATAAAGATTGGGGTTGTGGTCAACTCCGTGATTGTTTCCGGTGTTTGATTAAGGAGATGGGAAATTGGAAGGAAATACCTTGTTTCATCTTTTGGGAAGTTTGGAGACATAGAAATCTGATTATTTTTGAAGGTCACAATTTGTCTCTTTCTAGGGTGTGTAACCGAGTTATGGAAGATTTGGTTGAGATAGAAAAATTTCATTCTTTCCAGTCTCAAATAATAGCTTGTCCTCCCTTGTTGGAGGGTAATATTGCAGTTTTTTTATTTTTTATGGTGCTTCTCAAAATGGGGGAGTTAGATGTGGTGCAGGTGTTATTCTTGAATGCCCACTTTTGTTTGTCTTCAATATTAAAATGAATTGTGGGTATGGGACCAATACAAGGGGGGAACTATTTTCCTTATGGTGTATTTTGTATTTTTCTCACCACAAACAAGTTTCTTGTTTATAGCTGGTTGGAGATTCAAAAGTTATATTTGACTGGTTTTATTTTAAAAATAATTTGCAGCTAATCACTTTACAGGCTTGGATGTCAAGAATTCACCAATTGAGTGAAAATTTCTAGACTCTGCAAATTCAACATATTTACAGGGAATTTAATAGGGAAGTTGATCAACTTTCTAAGTAGGCTTTATACTTGGATGAAGGTTTCTTATTTTATGAAAAAGTGGAGGGTGCTCATGTAGAACCTTTTGAATGTTTAACTATAGTCTAAATCTAGGTATTTATGATTTTGAATTGACATCCTTGTTTTTGTGTAAGGACATTTTCAGGATGGAGTTTGTTTTTTTAAAGACTCTATGATACATTTTTTGTATTTGGGGAGGTTAAGTTTTGATTTTGGATAACAGTTGTAAATTTCCCTTTGGACTGATATTGTAAAGTTATCATTATATTTCTAATATAATATCTTTTTTCTATTTGAAAGAAAAATAATTCGTGCAAGGGCCTTTATGTTAAGATCCATTAACTTATTCTGAAATTCCATGCAATTATTTCAACCTAGTTAATTTGAAATAAAAATCTTTTACATAACAAATGAAGAAATAAACTTAGAACATAGATCAATTTTGTAGAATTTAATATCTCCTTAATTCTCATTGATTCAACACCTTTAGTTAATGATCCAAGTTCGTGAGTAGTACACAACAAGAATATCTTAAGGAAATGAAGAAAGTTAAAAATAAAAATGTAATCTAAAGTATACATGGAAATGATCATAGAATAAATATTTTTCCAGTTTTTCTTGTGGAAGGGAGTAATACCGAGTGGAGGAGTCTCAATAACTTCTTGCATTTAATCTAACACAATCGAGTACACATAGGTGACAAATGGGTCAAGGTCGCCCTTATCTCCTTGATATAATAATTTGAAGAAGATCCACAGAGGTAAGGTAGCG
Source organism: Picea engelmannii (assembly GCA_009831015.1). Classification (NCBI taxonomy): domain Eukaryota; kingdom Viridiplantae; phylum Streptophyta; class Pinopsida; order Pinales; family Pinaceae; genus Picea; species Picea engelmannii. The sequence goes on along the minus strand of ML785706.1, from coordinate 1,006,933 downwards.
TCTACATAAAATTCTTGAAGAGAATATGGGAACTGAATGCTACTAGGGAGGTTACACGAGTGGGATCACTCTATTGATTGAAATTCACTAAACAGAGAAAACGTAGAGGGTTCTCGAAGTTAGATTCTAAAACGAAAAAGACCCCAAATAAAATTCTTGCTGTAAGGAAAAACTGAAGGATAAAATTTACCAACATATACACACCCACATGCGATCAGGAGTAAGTAGACTTGACAGGAGAAAATTGGTACAGGGGATGACAAAAATAGTCTAGTTTTTCTGAACTTAATGTCAAATAAGTTCTTTAGGGTTTTCTTCAGATTCGAATCACAGAGTATATCTTTTTTGATCATTGAAATCTATATTTAGGATAGGAATGTGAATTGTTTAGAGTACTCAGTTTAACCCCCCCTTTTTTTGAGTTTAAAATTAAATTCTAATATAATAATACAGATCAATTGTAATTCAGATCAATAATAAAGAATTTATGTTGATGATACAAAACAATTGTTCGTATAAATGATCATATTACTTTCAATGGGCCTTTTCAACTAATAATAGATTTCTCCGTATTCAAAATTTAATTCAAATTAAATTACAATTTCATAACGACATTAGATTTAAAAGTAAAGCAATACATAATTATTCCTCCTTAAGAATTACCATTACTGGGCGAAGTGAATATTGAAGCAACGTCCCATGCAGAAATTCTCAACGTCAATATGTCGATGCTACGTCTCTTGCATCACTTCACCGAGCTTGCACCAATCCTCATCGAAAATTTCGATCGATGGGAACTCACCGGATACCTCCCAACCAATGCAAGAGGTACTCTTATTTCCCTATGCCCTCCGAGCCATAACGGAGCTATCCAAATCCAACCACATAACTAGCTATGAAGTGCACACTCACAAGTGAGAGGATACCACCTCTTAACACACTTCAATGTCCAACTTGTAATATAAATGTTCAAAGGTCTATGGTCATTACGATGAACATCCAACAATAGGGTAGATTGTCCCTCTCTCTTTCTCCTCTTTTTATTTTATAGATACAAACCATTTTGACACACAACCCTTTATGCATAATTAGCTAAAATACAAATTAACTTAAGTGTATTATTCACCCAACCACATGTCAATCTCATGCAAGGTTGCACCTAAATTTTACCCTTTTTTATTTTTATTTAAAATCAATTTCCCTCACCCACTTTTGATTCTCCTAAATTTAAATTTACTCCTAATTGTTCCGTAGATGTCCTCCAGTAACTTCATGAGATATAATTTTAGTATCTTGAATTAATTAATGAAATCCCATTAACTCTAGAGCACACCATTTATTCATCTATTTACTCATGAGTTAGGATTCTCCCAAATTAATCCCCTTATGTAATTGTTCCTCATGAAATCAATATATGTTATTTATTTATTCATTTTACTAAATATAATACATATTTTTAGTTTCCTTTAAAGTTTGTTTGTTTTTCTTTAATTAATTATATTTTGCTTGAAATCTAATTTCCCATTACCCATGGATCCTTAGAATAATTTAATTGTTCCTTAACATCTAACCCTTCTAATAAAGTTGTTTTTCAAAGTTTTTTAGCATGACTTTATACATTTATTTTATCACTTTACCCTTAGGTTGACTTACATGTTTCACCTTATTTTAGAAGTTTGATTTGAAACAAAGTCTAAGGGTTCCATGAACGCCATTCCCTTCATGATGTACTAACATACTTCAAGGGTGTTATGTGTCATGCCTTTCAAGCGCTTTGACCTTGAGCATTGGGAATATGACACAACTAGTGGAGATCCTATTACTCATGTAGTTGCCTCTATTACAATACTACTAGATGTTGAGGAATAAGGTCTCCTCCTTATTGCATGTCCCTTAGCATACCTCACGAGTGACTGAGACCAAGTCTACCCTCACGACATCGTGCAATCCTTTGAGAAAGAGTGTCCCTCACTCTTCAACTTCGACCACGACAGGAGTGATAGTGAGTGGAATTAGGGGCGATATTCCACCCCTCCCTTTTAGGTTGGTTTGGTTTTGTATAGCCTCACTACTCCTTTTTGTGAGTTGGATCGACAAGCATGATCCATGTACCGGCATCCATTAAACAATTTTTTTTTTTTTGTTAATAATTTCCATAATCAATTTAAATCATTTATTCAAAATTTCATCAAAACATTACTCCTAAACTCAATTTGGAGTCTCAGGGTATTGTTGGCAATACCCACGTCAACCAATTATTGAGATTTTGGTACACTTAGGAACTCATTAGTATTATCTGTACAAAATCATGATCATCCATAAATTTTATTCAAAAAGATATAATGCGTGATTCAATTTCATAGTTTGATATTTTAAGCAATTCATAACAAGTCCATAATTCATTAAAGTATTAATAAATTGGGTCATTTGCGAGAAAACGCCTTCAAAGTATAAGTTTGTTGTATAAAAATAGTCAAGTGAAATGGCGCAATACACCTCTCTCATCCCCCACCTTCTTCTACTTCTAATCCTCCTAAGGTTATTAATTTATCTTTGGCTAAATTAGACCCTCCCATCCTCCAACTTCTTGAAAACAAATTTAATTTCTCTCTAGCTCCAAGACGTATCCCTATGGAGGATATTTTTTTCTACCTTGAATCCATTACCCAAAACCTTCCAAATCACGAAGCCAAATAAATTAGGTAGGAGTGTGGATGAATCCTCTATCAGTCCAGATCTCCTAAACTTAACCTTTCCAAAGTGATTTTTTTTTCGATTCATCGCCTTAATGATAACCCTGGCATCCTCGTTCTCAAAGTCGATAAAGGAAATGCTACTATTATTCTGAATACCGTTGATTATGATTCTAAAATGCTAGACCTTCTTTCTTCCTCAACTTATACAACTCTCTCTAAAAACCTCGTTAATACCATAACCAACATGGTCACCAAATCCATCAAATCTTCTTCCCTGGATCCTTCCATGCAAAAGTGTCTCCTTCCTCATAACCCCCAAACCTCGATGATCTATGGACAACCCAAAATTCACAAAAATGATATTCCTCTAAGGCATATAGTAAGTGCCATAGGATCCCCCACCCATGCCTTGGCTCGATTTCTTGTCGATAAGATTCAAGTCTTAGTCGGTAACAACTCCTCTTTTATTAAGGATTTTGTTGATTTTATTCATAAAACTTGAACCCTTCACCTGGATGAAGATGAAATTATGGTCATCTTTGATGTAGTTTCTCGCTTTACCAAAATTCCAGTTTCGGAAGCCCTGACCCTGATCTCCAAACTGGTAGACCTTGAAAATCTTAACCTAATCAAAATATGCCTCTCTTCTACCTTCTTTACCTTTAAGGGGGTGTGCTATGAACAAACTAGAGGTTAAACCATGGGTTTTTCCTTATCCCCAGTAGTGGCTAATGTATTAATGGAACATTTTGAGTCTTTAGCCTTAAGTAGCTTTCATCTCAAACCCAAATGTTGGTTTTGATTTGTAGATGACACGTTTTTCATCTGGCCTCATGGTCATGCCAATTTGATCTCTTTCTTTAATCATCTTAATAACATTTCCCCCACATCCAATTCACCATGGAAACCCAAAAGGAAAACTCTATCCCCTTTCTAGATGTTCTCTTCTCTTATCTTCCTGATGACTCCCTCTCCTGCCAATTCTACAGGAAGAAAACTCAAACAGATCGATACGTGAATGCCAGTTTCCACTGTCATCCAACTCAAAAATGTTTTTTCCCGAAAATCCTAATTACTCATGACATCCACATATCCGCCCCTCAATTTCTTGCTGAAGAAAATGCCCACTTAACCAAAACCCTTTTGTCTAATGGCTACTCTCTCTCAAATCAACTAAACCTTTTTCTCAACCAAAAATCCAAAACCAAAAATCTCCTCATCCACCTCCCCACCTCTCTCTCTCCTTTATCTTCCTTATATCCATGGCACCACCGATCATATTGTGAAATTACGAAGAATATCAAAATCATGTTTAAACCCTACAAAACCATTAAACAACTTTTCAGAACTTCTAAAGATAAATCTGACCCAAATGCTCGGCCCAGGAGTTTACCAAATTCCCTACTCCTGTGGGAAATCTTAGTTATAGGCTTAAAGAGCATATAACTAATACTACTTACAACCGAATATCTAAATTAGCTATCGTTGAACACTCATTTACATCCAAGCACCTTATTTGCTTTGACAAAACAAAAATATTAGCCTTGACCCCTCATTACTCCTCTCGTCTCATTCGTGAAGCCCTTGAAATCGAAAAACATGCTAAAAACTTTAAGGGGGAAGATGACTATAAACTTAGCCAATCATGGAAGCCCACCATACATCACCTAAACCATTAGGCGTCCTTCCTTGAGAGATCGATTAAGTGATCGTCCCTTTATTTTAGTTGATTAACCTCTTCCTTTTATCTTAATTATTCTTGTGTCATTGTTATCTCTTTTTAAATTCATTAATTTATTCCTCTTTAATTTATTCTATTCTATCATTAGCTTATACCGATCTTTTAAAGGTTTCTCTTAATTAATGAAATCCTTTTTGTTTTCAATTTTAATCTAGCAAATCATTTCCTCTTTTAATTCTTTAATAAAATTCATGTTAACTTCTTAGTTCACATCACTCTTTATTGAAAAATATATATCATTTCTTTATCATCATTATAATTTCTCTCAACCATCTTTTTAATCATTTTTTCATTTCTATTAGTGAGATTTTTTTTCTTCTTAATTTTCATCTAATCTCATCTACCACTTTTATTACCTAATTAAAATTTTCTACTAATTCACCTTTATTATTGGATTCCCATTCAAAGGTTTTTGAATCCCTTATCTTAAAAGATATTTATAATATTTTACTCTTTTTCATTTGTTTTTTTTCTCTTCCCTCTAATTTAAAAATGTGTTTTTTTTAATATAATTTAAATATATTTTTAAAAATATAATTAAATTAAAAAAAATATTAAATATATTTTTAAAATAGAATTAAGTTTGTTATACCATATTTTTAAAAATATGATTGAATTTGTTAAAAAACTATATTAATTTTAAATATATTTTTAAAATATAGTTAAGATTGTTAAATCATATTTAAAAAAATATAATTTTGTTAAATCAATTAGATTGTTTTTTTTTCCTAGATTTGAGTAAAATTACGAAGATTGTATTTTTATCCTAGATTTGAGTAAGAAACCACTTGCTAAGGCTCACGTATAACTCTAAAATTACGAAGATTGTTTTTTTTTCCTAGATTTGAGTAAAAAACCACTTTCGTTTGTATTTTTTGGGGGTAGGACATAAAAAGCATAAAAACAGACTTTCGAACACAATGCATCCATTCTTACATTCTCAATGGCTTGTCTGTTTGTGTTTCTTTGGTTTTAGTTTTAATAACATTGTTATAACTTACAGTTAGATATTTATTATTTTAATAACATTGTTGTAACTTACAGTTAGATATTTATTAAACTCCTAGGCTTACACTCTCCACATTGTGAGTTTCAATTTTTGTTGCTCTCTCCCTAACCATCACCTTAATTTCCTCAAATCAATAATAACAGAAAGTTACAATATACAACTACAATATATATTTAGTAAACAACAATAAGAGATGAAAGTTGCAATAAAGATTTAGTAAAGAAAAAACATTTATTCATCGGAAAGTTGTGAACTACAATATACATTTCTTAGAAAGCACGAATATTTTCTTCTGATAGGGAATTCCATTGTTATATTTTGTATTGACATATAGACAGACCGTATACAGTAACCAGTATGTAAAACGACTGAAAGCGCTTAACGTTGGCTATATACATTGGCTTTCAATACGCAGCACACATATTACAGCTGAATACTATACTGCAATTTCATGTAACTACCGTTGTTCGCCCGGACCTTTGGGATCAAATAATGTTCGGAGTACAGATGATGCTGAAATTCACTGCATATCAATCATATTATCTCCTACAACTTCCTGTAACAAAATTTGTTTAGTTAGTATATCGTATATAAGAAGCAAAATTCATTATAAGTGTGCTTCTACCAATGGATTAAGCCGCATTTACCAGCATGTTCAGGTCAGTCGCCTTAGAATCACTTCCACTGCTAGCTGCATGCTTTTCTTTATCCTGTCATAGAGCAGAGCAAAAACAAAGGTTAATGTACATTCAATCATTAATACGCAGCACAGGTACTATAATTTACTTGTAAATTTGACAACCTGAGAGTAGGGAATTTGAGGATTGAGAAGGATGCCATTGTTCTAAGCGTTCTATTTAAGCAAATAATTACAGACCTCGGTAGACTGCTTGTTCTTGTATGACTCGAGCTTTGTCTGGTAGGCTGCTTTTTCTTCTGCAGCTAGCTTGATGTAGGGAAGTTTCTCCTGATCGAAGCCCCAAATTTATGACACATAAGCACAAAGTTAAACTTATTAATGCTTATAAAGATGTGGAAATATTGATTAGAAAAGCAGCTCCGTAATTGGATGGATCTTACTTCCTCCGTCATTGATTTCCACTTTGTTCCCGCGGATTTGGACAGCTTAATGCAGCAAATTAAACAACAATTTGTGTTAACAAATGCATGCAGGCTTTAAGTCTCATTCACACAATCTTTAAAAACGAACGGAAATCATTAATTAGTCACCATGACGGCAGTTTTGATATCGGGATTTTGCTTTTTCAATTCCTCTTTGAAGCTTGACCTGCTTATCAATTGAGTTCTATGTGTTATTTAATATTCTCTTCTTGCTTACTAACATTCAACAAAATAATAGGTAAGAGAAGCTTCCGAAATCACAAGGCCTTTCAATTCCGTACATGAAGAGTATGAAAGCCGTGGCAGGGCGTTTCGGCATGTCTGTGTTCTCGGACTTCTTGGATCTTTTCTTTCTGACATCTTTACTTTCTTTCTTTGATGGCGATTTTTTTTCTGTTACTTTCCTTTTCTCGTTTGGGCTGTTGAAGCAACAATTTTATCAGTAATTATCTTGTAAGGGTTAGATTCCTAGTAACGCAGTGCTATTTAACGATTTAACGTACTTATTTGATGTCTTGTCTGTTTGAGACCCCAGCTTCGTGATCTTTGATGCTTCGGAACAAAATAATCAAAGTACACAAAGAATTAGATATCCAAGGTTAGTAAATCAGCGGTAAAACCAGGAATATAATCGCAAGCTTCTCCTATTTTCTGCTCTTTAAAATAATTTTAGATCGATTTAACGTTTTTTTTTCTTCGGTAGATTAAAAGGATTAACCTCCCAGCAATTACTATTGTAAACCGATGCATTTAAAAGAAGCGCTGGATTTCACCATTATTTCGCACGCAGTCGCTTTGGAAGCTCTTTTTCTCAGCGTCTAGAGCATCTCGAGAAACCTTGAGGCTGGACATCGCAAGACTTTAGATGGCGTCAGACGAAGTCTTAAAGAACAGTTGAGAATTCAAATAATGCAGAAGGAAATAAAGATCGTTTTTATTATCTTAAAAGGAAACAAAATGAGAAGAAAGAAAGATCAATTTCTCTTTCACCACACTGAAAGGATGAATCTAAAAGCACTGGACATCGCCTGACTTTAAATGTCGTCAGCCGAAGTCTTAAAGAACAGTTGAAAATTCAAATAATGTAAAAGGAAATAAAGATTGTTCTTATTATCTTAAAAGGAAACAAAATTAGAAGAAAGAAAGATCAATTTCTCTTTGACCACACTGAAAGGATGAATCTAAATGTCGTCAGCCGAAGTCTTAAAGAACAGTTGACAATACAAATAATGTAAAAGGAAATAAAGATCGTTCTTATTATCTTAAAAGGAAACAAAATTAGAAGAAAGAAAGATCAATTTCTCTTTCACCGCACTGAAAGGATG
>ML785706.1:983352-998274 GCA_009831015.1 Picea engelmannii | reverse complement strand
TATATATATATATTGTATTTGTATTTTGGGGAAAAGGGGATTTTTTTTTTTTAGAAAAAATAATTATGAACATGGGTTAAAAGTTTTTGGTTATTGGATTAGAATATTGATTAAGGATTTGGTATTAACAACTAAGGGCAGGAATGATTGATGGAGGCGAACCACGAACATTTGTCCTGGGAACCACCTGAAGCTTTTTTTCGGGAACCGGAAACTTATTATTATGGGATTCTTTATGGAACTCGACTCTTTTCTCTCAGTTTAGACTGAATTTAGAGTTTTAGCCCATGATCCTTGTTGTTTTGCTCCCATTTCTGGTCTGTACTTGGTTTTAGTGCTGTGTTCCTGCTTCTTAGTGTCCGTTTATCTTTCTCCGCACCTTACTTGTCACCTAGTGTCTCAGGCTTATCTTCTTGTCCAGGTTTTCTGGTGCTTAGGGATCTGTGGTTGACCCAGAAGTCGTCTTCCTTTCCTGTTTTTTCTTCTTGGTTCTGAGCTACCCGTCAGTGTTGTTGTTGGTGGTTGCTGGTGGGCCTGGATGGATACTAGCTATTTATCTGAAATGGATAGACATTTAAATATTCTTATGCACCCATCTGATGAGGCTACCTGGAGGCAAGTGGGACTTTTCAAAAAAGTTGACTCTCTCGAGAGTAATCATTCTGTAGTTCCTTGCATTTCAAGCAAGTCTCCCCTTCCTGCCAAGATACTCGCTAGACTGTCTTCTCCTTCACTGACTGCTGCCAGAGCCTCTGTGACAGTCTCGTCCCTTACTGGTGCCCCCTGTCCAAATGCTTCTCCTTCCTCTTTTCTTTCAGGTTGCAAAAATTTCCTTTCTCCTCCAGGTTTTTACAAGCTCCCGTCTACCTCAGTTCAGTCTGCCCCTTATGGTCGAAAGGAGTGGAAATCAAATAGAAAGGATAAGCATATGGTGTTGGGAGACGGCGTGGGCTTAGAAGATACATGCAGAATATCGCTTTGCGGTATTGTGGGTCGAATCTCATATAAAATGCTGAGCAACCACCCTCTTGAGGACTGGATCAAACTACATTGGTCTCCTCTCATAGGCTACTCCCCTGAGGTCCTATATCTCAACAAAGGGTGGCTTGGGTTTATCTGCAAGTCACCAGAGGATGTCTCTCTGTTATTGAGTACTCTGTGGGTCTTCGATAGAAGCAACCTCATGCTCAAGCGCTGGAGAATTGCTTTTAACCCAGATACTGACTATTTTCAGCACAAACACCTTTGGGTTCTACTACCGACCCTTCCCTTGTTCCTCTGGAATGAAGGAGCACTCCGAGCTATAGGCGATTCTTTGGGCAAATTCATTGATCTTGATACTCAACTACTTGCGGGTCCTATGAGGAAAATGGGCAGAGTTCTGGTCGAGATGGACATTTTTGTTGGTTTACCGAAAACCCTTGAAATTGAATGGAGAGGGTGAAAAATAGCTCAGACGCTGGACTATCTCGAGCTCCCCTTCCGCTGCAACCGTTGCCGCAAAACAGGTCATCTCCGTCATGTTTTCCCTATAAAGGTTTTGATTGAACGCTTTGAATACTCTGACTTGCTCTTAAATCCTCCAGACTATATGGTTGAAGACCCTTCCCAAAAATTTTTGGAGGTTCCCACTGAACTTTCCTCCTCATCTTTTCAAGAGAAGGATGAGTCTCTATTAGGAAAGCTAAAACATCATTGCCCTCTCCTTTTTAATTCCTTGTCCGTTGAAGAGAAGGAATCTATAAACAAATCCCTTTGGCTATCTTCTACCACCTATGCAAAGGCACCCTTCCATGATGCTGCGACCTCTCCCCTTGATCTCCGTTCTTCTAATCCCTCCCTCACATCTCCTCTCAACCCCCCGGTGGTTGGCTCCCTTCCCTCTATTATAGAAACCTCGCCGAACCTCGCTCCTTCCTCCCACCCGAACCTCTCTCCACTTTCTTCTCCGGTTAGGCATCCCAGCCTCCCCTCCACTTCCCAGGAACCGGTTGGCTCCCCCCCAATTTTGCTAGGCTTTAGGGATTCCGAGGAGGATGTCACTAGCCTCTCTGCTCTTCTGAACTCTCCATCTTCCCATCCTTTTCTTTCTGAAAAATCCTCCTTGTTACCCATATATTGTGGAAAGGAGCTCATCAACCCCTCAATGGAGACTGGCACCTCCTCCTCTCACCAGACAGGCAAAGGAAGTAAATATTTTTCTTGGTAACGAGGTATTGGCACTAAAATCTCCCCAATATAAATGCAAAGCTCCAAAAAGAAACATGTGAGTTTAAATTCTCAACCTGATGTTATTGTCATTCCCTCACAGGATGGAAAGGCCCTTAGAGCATTGAAGGCCTTGGCAAGGACCAAGTGATGTTCATGCTTTATTTGAATATTCGAGGGATTGGAGGAACCCTCAAAGTTGCCTCTATCCGTAGATTGCTAGAAAGTTCGAGGCCTGATATTATTTTTCTTCAAGAGACCCTCTCAGATGAACAAAAATCTAAAGACTTCTTGCATCTTTTTCGCCTTTCTTGGGTCTCGTCAGCTGTTAGTTCCATTGGAAATTATGGAGGCCTGCTGGTTTCTTGGGACCCCTGTTTGTTCGATTTGACTCCTTTCCTGACGACTGGAGGAATTTTGTTAGTAGGTCGCTGCTTATCTACTAATCAGGAGATGGATTTTCTCAATGTTTATGGGATGTGTGTTGACCATGAGCACTTCTGGACTTCCTTAGCAAATAGTGGTATCCTCTCCACTCCGAATCTTATTCTAGTCGGTGACCTGAACATTATTCTTTCTGCAGATGAAAACTAGGGAGGTACCTTCTTGTCTGGTTCAAATGAAGCATTTTATAGAGACCTATTTTCTTCAAATAAATTGATCGATGTCAAGCCGACAAAGTTGGTCCCCACTTGGAGAAACTGGCATTCTGGCTCTGATGCAATTGCTAGACGTCTAGACAGATTTTTTGACTATGGCAGGACTATCTAGATCTTGGGTGGATTTCCCATTTGTATCCGACCACGCCCCCATTCTATTTCAAATGGAAATCCCTCCTTTGTTCAAAGCGTTTCCTTTCAAGTTCAATCTTCACTGGCTGTCGGATTATGATTTCTCAAATTTAGTTCATAGCGTCTGGAAGGTTCCACGTTTTTTGCGGGAAGAAATCCCTCAATTGCATATTGTGTGAAATTAAAGGAACTTAAATCACAAACAAAATCTTGGTATAAAGCTAAAAAGGCGAAATAAACTTACTTTCTAAGTAAATTGGAATTCAGTATCAACCTGCTCATAAAAAAGTCCACCATTTCCACCTTATCTGTGGAGGAGAATGGGTGCCTTAGAGAGATGGAATGCAACAGAAACGCCCTTCTTCATGGGGAGGAAAATAGTTGGATATTGCATAGCAAAGCTACATGGTTAAAAAGTGGAGATTCAAACTCTAAATTTTTCCACAAGGTGGCTAGTTTTAACAGGAACAGAAAATATGTTTGGTCGATCACAAAAGATAACGATAGTATCCTAACTGGATAGGAAGTGATCAAAGAGGATACAACCTCTCATTTTGAACAGTTCTTCAAAGACAATAAAAGAGCCAACTTAAATGAGATAATCAATATCTCTAGCCTCTACCCAAAAATGGTTACTGAGGAAGACGGTGTTGATCTCTATAAACTTGTCACTTTGCTGGAATTAAAAGGGATTATGGATCACTTCAAAAAAGAGAGAAGCCCAGGCCCTGATGGATGGACATCTGAGTTCTTCATCTTCTTCTTTGATCTTGTGGGAGATGACCTTCTTCAGATGGTGGAGGATTCACGAAGAAAAGGTAAGATCATTGGAAGCTTAAATTCTACTTTCCTGGCTTTGATCCCAAAGGAAAATAACTCGACATCTTTCAACGACTACCGCCCAATCTCTCTTTGCAACCTTATTTATAAGGTAATTTCAAAAGTTCTTTCTAATCAGATTAAACCAATTTTAGAAAGATGTTTCTCTGCTGAACAACTGGGGTTTCTGAAGGGCAGAAGAATTCAGGATGCTATTGGTGCAGCCCATGAAAGCCTTCACAACATTAAAAAGAAAAATTCTAAGTCCCTGGTATTGAAGTTGGATCTCAAAAAATATTTTGACAGCATAGACTGGGAGTACTTAAGGATGATCTTGCTTTCAGTGGGATTTGGAGTTAAGATAACTGATTGGGTTATGTTCTGTGTAACTAGCGCAAATTTTGCGGTGTTGATAAATGGAGAGGTGACAAAGTTTTTCAAGAGTGAGAGGGGGATCTTTCAAGGATGCCCTCTATGTCCATACCTATTTATCATGATAATGAAAGGACTAAGCTTGCTACTATCTAAAAGCATATCTGAACATCATATCTCAGGTATAAAGGTTTCAAAGTTTTTAAAAATTGTTCATCTAATGTTTGTTGATGATGTTCTCTTAATGTCAAAGGATGATCTTACGGAGTGGATAGTGATCCTGGACTTGCTTCAGGTGTTCTGTTCTGCTTCGGGTCTTTGTATTAACTTTATAAAATCCACTACTCATTATTGGGGGCTTAATGAAGCCGAGCTCTATATTCTAAAAACATCCACTCCCTTTACCTTCGTTGATTTGAGTCAAGGTTTCAAGTACCTTGGTTATCAAATAAAACCTGGTGCAACAAAATCCGAAGATTGGTGCTGGCTGGTGGCAAAATTCGAAAGGAAAATCAGTTTTTGGTGTAATAAGTGGCTGTCTCTGGGAGGGTGTTTCGTCCTGGTTAAAATAGTGTTAGAAATCCTCTCCGTCTTCTGGATGTCATTGGAGTGGATCCCATGCAATATCCTGACTAAACTACGTAGGCTTTCTTTCAATTTCCTGTGGAGTGGGAAAAAAAAAAACACTGTTTCCACCTGTGCAGCTGGGATATTTTGTCAAGACCTCTAAGGGCAAGGGGATGGGGGCTCAAAAATCTCACTCTCTTCAACACGGATATCTTGGAAAACTCTTTATGGAGAGCACTTACACTTGATAGCATTTGGCATCGTATCGTTGTTGATAAATATATGGGGAACTTGCCTTTTCTCGACTGGATTTGAAAGTCCTCTCATCTTTAGCAACGAGTGTCCTCTTTCTGGAAGGGTCTGACAAATTCATTTTTAGTGATCCTTCATTGGCTGAGATGGAGGCCCAGATCAGGATCTGCTATTTCGATTTGAAGGGACATGATCCATGGGTTGAAGGATCACTCTTTCCTCTCCGAAAATCTGCGTGCTCACTTATCTTCTTCTAATTTTTTGTGGCTGGCTCAAGTGAGAGATCCCTTGCGTGACTTCCCTCTACCAGATAAGTGGCTGAGCAATGATTTGTTAGGATTAAGTGGTTAGGCTGCCATCGAATGGAACACCTATACAACTTCTTTAAGGAGCGCTAGTATCTCTCTCAAAAATGAACCAGATTCACTTCTTTGGGTTGGAGGAGACGCATCGAGGGTCTTATTAGTTAAAAACATTTATATCGCTCTTCTTCATCTGCTGGATTATGGAATTGACAACTTCTGGATTCAAAGACTATGGAAGTGGCCTATTCCACTCGAAATAAAACTTTTCATTTGGCTTTCAACTAAAGAAAAAGTCCTCACCTAGGAGATGCTCCAGAAGAAAGGTTGGGAAGGCCCTAGGGTTTGTAAACTATGCAATCGCTCCTATGAATACATCCATCATCTCTTAATCCATTGCAAATTCACGAGGGCTGTTTGGAAGCGCCTAAAAAATCATTTTTCTCTAATTTTATAGTGGAACGACTCCACCGTCTCAGACTGTTTCACTGTGTGGTCTTTGAAAAAATCTGTCCCTGTAAGTTTGGCTACTCTCGCCTGCTGGCATTTATGGATTGAAAGAAACAAGGTTCTCTTTGAATATATCTCCCCCTACCTTTTCTCTATTGTTCACAAGATCTTGGCTTCTTTCTCCTCGCAACCGTCCACTATTAAAGTCTTCCCAATCAAATTTTGTGAGATTACCCAGGCTGAGGGTTACACCTTAGATTGTTTTGATGGTGTAGCGCAATCAAATGGTTTATGTTGCGGATCTGGCGACATCTTCAAGACTCATCCGTCGAGGATCACCAAGTGGTTCATCAACTGCGGAGAGGGATCAAATACTAAAGAATAACTCATGGGTTTATGGGCGACTCTCACTCTGGCAACTTTCTGTTCGATCAACAAATTACAAATCCTTGGGGATTCAAGAGTTATTATTGTCTGGATTAATATTAAAAACAAACTCCATGTAGTTAATATCGATTGCTGGAAACAAAAAACTTCAAAGATATTAGTTTCCAACATATTTATAGGGACCACAATAAAGAGGTCGATGCCCTCTCAAAGAGGGCGCTTAATGAAGTAGAAGGAAGGCTTTCGGTTTTCCACTGGGACAATGGGAATGAAATCCCTATCTCTTATCTTAATATCTTTGAAATGTGAGAAGGACGTGATCTATTTTGTGGATTGAATGCAGTTTTGCAAGCACTTTGCACAAAATTCCCTGCCTCTTTTTTCTTTCAAGCTGCACTATCAATGTCTTGAATAGTTTTTTTGAAGCCACTGATGTATCTTCCCTGTCTCTTCCATCCTCATGGACTGTTTTTACTTTTTCTCTCTTTCAGATCTTGAATCCGTGATTTGTAAAGGAATTTATACACTATATAAATTTGAGATGATTTTTTCTTGGAGAAAAAAACTAAGGGCGGGAAAAGGGTTAATACTTTATGGTTAGGATTTTAAGGGTCTTTAAGCGTTCAAAGTTCAAAGTTAAAAATTAAGAAATGAGGGTTATGAAATTAGAGTTCATGTTAATGTTAATGTGAATAATTAATATTTTTCTACTAGAATTATGGGTTTATAGGGTTTTAGTCTTATATGTTAAGGATTGGAGATTACAAATAAAAATTTACTGGTATAAGGTTATGGGGCAAGGTTAATGATGTGGGTGTTAAACATTTGACACTGACAACTAAGGGTTGTGGGTTAATTGTTTAGGAATAAGGAATATGGTTAATGACCAAGGATATAGGGTTAAGGGATTAGGGGTGAAGGGCTATATGTTAAGGGATAAAGGTCACTCATTTTTCTCATCTCAACCAATATTAGCACCTCCAACATTGTATAGCTCAAAATTATCTTCACTACCTAAACCATAATCAACTCCTTCATTTCCTCCCCATAATGAAAAATTTGGTTCCACTATCGACCATGAACAACTTATTCCATCTCCCTTTCACATGTACATTTCTCCAATTTCTTGACCTTCCAAACCCCTTTGATTACAAGTATTGTGTCTTACTAGCAACAGGTTTAAAGGACATTCATTAATCCATTTTTTATTTATTTATCCTGGAAAACCCAAACTAGAAAAAAACATCCATTAGATCTATTAGTACCTTGATCAAATCCGATCAAGATGACCAACCTCCTGGCCTGACCAAGTGAGCCTTCATTGCTCAATTATTGGCACATTGTAATGCAATATCACCAATGTTTTAAAGGATTTCATTACATGTAATCCGTGGGCTCAAAAACCACCGGCTACCAAAACCATGTGCTCAAAACTACCACTGTTGACCTAACAAGTTTGACTCTTTCACCGAGTCAAGTTTAACCTAACTTTCACCCCTTTAAAGTTGACTTTGGGTAATTACCCGGGTCCTACCCTCCTCAAAGTTTATAACCAGGGTATCTGGGAATTTGGAATGTCTACCCCCCATATCACCTAGGTCTACATCTAGACTTTACCAATAATTTACCAGAAGTATGCATGCCTAACAAAGTCTTACAATTATATTCCCATTTACATGTAATAAACATTTCCAAATCCATAATAATAATAATAATAAAACATTGTTGTTATCCCAACACTTGTACCACCATCCTCTCACCAAATCTTGACCAAGCCTCGTGGCCTCCTCCGAAAACCCATTCTATGAATATCATACAATCATAATGGTCCACAATCATCTCATTGATGCATTCCATCAAATAGTTCGTTGGCTTGCGAGTGTTCCACTTTAATCCTTGTAAATTATTTCCAAATGCCACTTACATGTAGACGATCAAATCTCTCCCAGTCTTGAAGCCATTCCTAGACCCTTAGTTATGCTTTAAAATGTGCTCACTCTATATTTTTAATCCTATTGATACCTTTCCAATGGCCACTTTCGGGCCTCTACCAAATCCATAATGCTTTCCATAGTGTTTTCTTTAGAATTCAGATTAGGATCCTCATTATCAAACCACTCTTGCTAGAGAGTCCAAGTTTTCCTTTCTCTGATACCATTTGTAAAGGAAATTAAAATGCGAAAGAGACAAAGATAACCAAGAACATAGTAACAACACATAAATCATGACAGACTATTTATCTTGGAAAAACCAAACTGGGAAAAACCAACCAATAGATCTATTAGTCCCTTGACCAAATCCAACCAAGTCATCCAACCTCCTGGCTCGACCAAGTCATCCTTCACCGCTCAAATATTGTCACATTACAATGAAGTATCACCAGTATTTTAAAGGATTTCAATACATGTAATCTGCGGGCTCTAAAACCATGGGCTATCAAAACCATGTGTCCAAAAAAACCACTATTGACCTAAAAACTTTGACTCTTTCACTGATTCAAGTTTAACCTAACACTCATGGGCTTGTTTTTACAACTATAAAATCTCCCACCCTTTTCAATAGATGATTTTAGGGTCTAAATTTCGTAGATGGGCTAATTTTCCATGGTTTTTCCCAAACAAATATTCGCCAATTTCCATTTTTTCTAAAAACAACTCACTCAAATTCCATAGAATAAAATTATTTTACCTTAAAAATCGCCAAAATTTAATAGAAACTATATAAAATCTTTAAAAATTTGAATATTTTTACAACTCTATAGCCAAACATTTTACATTTTCCATGTTAAGGACTAGTAAGATTAGCCCATGTTTCTACGTTTTAATATAAATTTTGATCTTTAAAATCATCCATGCCCTTGTCTCCTTCCCTCTTGTCCCACATTGGTTATTGGATTTCATTTATGATAGAATATAACCCCTAATATACATTGATCCTTAGGCCAACAAGGGAATCCATAGAGCTATTGGCCACCCTCACTAACATAATGCTTGATTAATGGTTGCAAGATGATTATTCTTTCTTACTCAACATTCTTTCTGCGATTCTGATTGGAATGCAAGCTATGAAGGGGGCATTGGAATATGAGGTAGATCCATAGGGACAATGGGATGTGAAAGGAAGATTTGTGAGATTAAACCTTGGAATCCAAGGAGAAATAGTTCCAAGATGGTGTTGGGTAGAGATGTGGGTCTGCATGAGGTCTCTTCCCTCTCATTATATGCTTTAGTAGGGAGTTTTAGTTATTGGGATTTGTCAAAGTTTGATATTGACTGGTGGATTGAAGAGAATTGGAAACCCTTTTTGGGTTATTCTCCAAAAATTATGGTGTTGGTCCGTGGGTGGTTTTGTTTCTAGTTCAGGTTGAAAGATGATGTGGAAAAGATTTTGGAAAGGTTCTGGATCTGTAGCTCTGGAAGTCTGATGGTAAAAATATGAACACATCTCTTCAATTCAGAGAAAGAACATACCAGTTTTCGAGATTTATTGGTTCTGCTGCCGGGATGACCTCTGGATTTTTGGAATCTTGAAGCCTTTAAGGTGATTGGGGATTCTCTGGGTAAATTCTTACATGTGCATATGAAGGTTTTATCTAGACAATACCGTAGGGTAGGAAAAATTCTGGTTGAGATTGATTTAAACAGGGGGATGCTGACGAAACTAGAAATAGAATGGACAGGGCTTGTTTATTTTCAGAGGTTAAATTACTGGGGGATCCCATTTCATTGTTCGGTTTGTAAGGAAGTGGGACACATGAATAAATATTGTTCGAGCAGATATAATAATTTTTTTTAGGTTGTTTCTCCGTCTGTTGAAGAATGGTCTGTGAATCAATATGCACTCAGGAAGTCCTTTGAAAAAGATGTAACTTTTCAAGATGGGGATTTTGAGTCTTTGACATTGGATTTCGATTCAGTACTTGGTAAGATTAAAATATTATCTCCATATTTGTTTTCTTCCCTTAATTTGAAGGAATTGAAGATGATTCATAATGCTTGTATGGATAGTTCTTGCAATGTCTCTTTTATCCCTGTGACTGAGTTTTCTTTTGAAAATAATTTGTTTGAAGAAGTTAAACAAGGGGGTTATTGTTCGGGGGATTTGGGTCTTTCCTCTGGATCTAGTTCGGAAGATGGTTTTAAGAAGGATGAGATTTATGTTGGAATATTTGGGTTGGGTTCGGAGGGGAATGTTTTTCATTTGAGGGGGATGGGATTTTTAGAGGTAGAGGAGGAAAATGGTATTTCAAAGGTCTCTGGTCTTTATGTTTGTATGGAAAACTCATGCATTATCTCTTATGTCCCTGTGTCTAAGTTTTCTTTATATAAAGGAGCTTCGTGTTCGGGGGATATGGTTTTTTCCTTTGATTTTGGTTTAGAGGTTTCTTTAAAGCAGGTCGATCCTTCAAGAGGAATAAGTGGGATGAGTTCGGAGGGGGAAGTGTTTCCTTTGGGGGGGATAGGATCTTCAGAAGTAGAAGAAGAAACGAATTTACCTAAGGTTTCTGGTCTTTTGGTTGGTGAATGCGAGTTAAATTTTTTGGAGGAATCTGTAAATAAAGTTATATATTAATCTTTATCCTCTTTTATCCCGTATTATAGAGAAGTTCTGAGTCTCTCTCCTCTTCAAATTTTTTCCGGAGGGGGGAGTCTTCTTCTTTATCCAAATTAAATACTATCAATTTAGATGAAGGAGATAGATATTGCAGGAAGACAAATGAGTTCTCATAAAAGAAAAGGGTTGTTTTTGGAGCTTTAGATAAAGAGTTTTCTCCTTTCAAAACGAGAAGTGTGAGAAAAGTTGTGAAGGAGAAGGAGACTATCGGTGTTACATATTTGCTGATTTCTAAAGGTACAAGGGAACTTAGAGAACATAAATCCCTAGTGAGGGGTAGAAAATGATTGTGATCTCACTTAATGTTAGAGGAGTTGGGGGTGCTCCAAAATATCCATCCCTCAAAAGGTTGATTGATTTGGTAACACTATATATTTTTCTAGTACAATAAACTATGGTATGTGGGGATAGAGCTAGAGAGGTGTTTTCTAAACTGTTACCTCTTTGGAAGTTTTTTGTGGTCGATTCAAATGGGTTGTCAAGGGGTCTACTTTCTTCCTGGAATCCTAAAAAATATATTTTCGATGTTTTTCTGACACCTGCAGGAATTTTGTTAGATGGTTTTGTAAACAATCTCAATAAGAATTTGATTTTGGTAAACTATTACAGGCCTTATGTTAATAGACAATTGTTTTGGGACAATCTAAAGATGGATGGTATTCTAAAGGAGCCTGGTCTTATTTTTGGAGGTGATTTGAATTTTACTCGACCTGCTCGGGAAGTTTGGGGCTCTTCCTCTAGGAATGATCCCTTGACCTCCTTTTTTAATCAATTTCTACATGATGAAGGGATAATATATGTATAACTAGTTTATCTCCTGCCGACTTGGAGAAATGGAAGAGGGGATCAAGATTATGTTGCTAAGAGGTTGGACCGCTTTTTACTTAATGAAAGGTTGGCAATTTCAGGTCTCAGATATTGGTCATGGGTGGTTAATGTTAAAATATTTGATCATATGCCAGTGGTCCTTCAAATTGATCAAGGGCATGAAACAATTAAGTTTCCTTTTAAATTAAATTCGGTTTGGTTAACTGACCCATATTTTGTGAAACTAGTGCAGTCCAATTGACATCAGTTCTTGGTTTTAGATGGTTCTTCCCTAATGGATTCACTAGTTCAAAAATTAAAATTGTTGAAATATTTGGTCATTAAATGGGAGAGGAACAAGAAGATTAAATCAAAAGAGGAATTAGTCCAGTTGTAAGTGGATTTGGAAAATATTTACTCTTCACTTCCTGGGGGTTCTGAGAGGGAAGCTGATAGAATTATGGTAGTATATAAAGAGAATAGGAGAATGGATTTGTTAATACAGGAGGAGGAGACATGGAGACAAAAAAATAGAGCTACTTGGATTTCTTGTGGAGATAGGAATACTAAGATTTTCCATTCCTATGTCAACTATAGAAGACATATTAATTCTATTTGGGATATCATAAAAGAGTATGTTTCTTTAGTTACAAGTCAGAAGGAATTGGAAAATGAAGATATTGTGTATTTTCGAAATAATTTTAAAGCACATGAGCATATCTCTATTGTTCATCATATGGAAGTAATTTAAGCTTACCGTAGGCTCTTTTCTTTGGAAGAAGGAAAGAGGATTGTTGATCATGTTCTTTTATTTGAGGTGTTGGCTACTTTGAAAGGTTTTGTTGTTTCTAAAATTCCAGGGCCGGATGGATGGATAGTTGATTTTTTTTGGGTTTTTTTTTATCTCATGGGCCTTGAATTATTGGAAGTGGTGGAGGAATCCAGACTGAAGAGGAAGGTAAATGGGGCTCTCAATGCGAATTTTATAGCTCTTATCCTGAATAGTGACAATTCAGAGTCTTTCGTAGGTTTTAGACCCATTTCTTTGTGTAATTTGAATTATAAGATAATTTCTAAAATTATTGCTTCTAGAATCAAATCTTACCTTTCAAAAGGCATCTCAAAGGAGCAATTTGGGTTCTTGGTGTTGGGATCTAAAGATGTCCTAAAAACAACCTTAGTTTAGCATTAATTTATCAACTGTGGATTCGTCTTTTCTTTCAAGAATATCATCAAAGTCTATGCAGAGAGCTGTAGAGGCTAAAATCATGTAGTCAAAGAAAATCTGAGTTATCAATAATCAAGTTCCTCACACATTCATTAAAATTGTGAAACTAAGATCTTACTCAACAAAATCATAATCTGATCAATAACAGGTTGTGAATTAAAGGCATTAACCAATTTGATGAATTCATCTAGCTAAGAAACAATAATTTAATCTATGAAAATACTTAATAAAACAATCTATCAATGATTATCTAACCTGCTGGAAAATAATAGCTAAGTACTGTAGAATTGAAAAGGAACAACAAATGCATATTTAAGTGAAAGGGACAACAACTATAAATTTAATAAAAAGAACATTGAGCGCGAAAATGAGAGGAACTTTCAATAAATAAACTACAACAATGGAAATTGGAACAACAATCGATAACCTAATGAAACATATATCCTCTGTAAAATAGCATAACCAATTTATAAACATCAACACACTCATGCATTTATCTTAACTGTTGCAAAGAGATTTAAATCACAGAACTGAAATCAAATTGATATGATTACAGATTCAAATAGTAACTCCTTCCGACTGGGCCCATGGTCTTCAGAAGTACTGCTGCTAGAAACTCAGTATGAAAAGATGGTAAAAACGCTCAAGGCTTCCATTAACTTCATAACTGGTAAAACATTTACAATAGACTTCTTGTACATAGAAATTCAGAGATCCGAATGCTTGGATAAATTTCTTGGATGTTTCTCTATGGTTCATCACCCTCTATATATTACAATGATATGGGTAAATTAAGCTATCTTGAGGATCGAGAGATCCTCAAGATTTCTTTTACTATTTATAAAGATTACAAAATAGAGAATCAATCTTCCTCAAAACTACTTTGCGCCTGATTTCTTCGACTTCCAATGGTCTACGCATATTCATAATCTTATTAGCTATATATTGATCTTAACAATATTTGTCCATTCCTGCAATAAAATAAAACAATTGAAACCGAAATTCAGAAATGATCTAATATCACTCC
This sequence comes from Picea engelmannii, assembly GCA_009831015.1. Lineage (NCBI taxonomy): Eukaryota > Viridiplantae > Streptophyta > Pinopsida > Pinales > Pinaceae > Picea > Picea engelmannii. The sequence goes on along the minus strand of ML785706.1, from coordinate 984,450 downwards.
ATAACATTTCTAGAAGCATTTTTAATCATTTTCTTTCCTAATTATTTCTAATTAATAGAAAAGTCAATCAAGATTATATCATAAACCATGGTGATAAGGAGGATATTTATACCTTTTTCTCAAATCAACATACCCCCCAACTTACCTTCTTGCATGTCCTCATGCAAGCAAAGACGTCACATGTAAAGCAATAAGGTCTTTTCTCCAGGTGTCCTGAACCCATTCTTACTTCTGAGCTCTTCAAAAGCAACCTCTTCCTCCTTCTTACGAATTTCATAATTACTATGATAACCATCTGGAGGATACCAAATAATAGGAGGACTATATTTGCACTCGATCCAGGTAGGTCCTTCATCTAGGATCATTTTGGCATACCTCTCCAACTTGAAGGTAGATGAATGAAAGTTTTTGAAACCAAAGGGTTCCCTATTCTTGAATGCATTTGGGGAGACATCCCATCTTAGTTTGGAAGAAAAAATAACTTCTTCTTTAAGCCCCCTAAAGTATGGTAGACCTGTGTTACAGGTATGAACTAATTGAGAGGGGGGGGGTGAATCAGTTAGTGTAGATTATTAACAATTTACTCTCATTTTTAACTTTGAATCATGAATCTTAGTGGCAGTGAGTCTTTACTGTGAATTCCAGAGTTATAAACATAAATCAGATAGTATAAAGAACAAAAATCACACACAACATTCATTCACAAGTATGAGACACAGATTTTTCAAGAGGAAACCCAACCAGGGAAAAAACCTCGTCTTCTTAAGATGTTCAGCAAGCTTCAACTTCGTTACATCTCATCTTTTATGAGAACCAACTCATAGAGGCTACAACCTCTGATTCCCAGCACCATCTGGCTGAGAGCACCAAATCCAACAGAATCCCAGTACCCACTGGGTGGAAGCACTGACTTCCTTTTTACTTCAGCACCAACTGAATGAAGGCACCAACCTTTAGATTCTACAAGCACTCACTTGCAGAGAAAGAGACATACGTCTCCCTAGCACCACCCTACCACCCTAGTTTCTTGAATAAAAATCTTTCTCAAACCAATTTGCTTATTCTGATATAGCTTGCTTACCATTTCTGCTATGCTGC
>ML785706.1:958576-972844 GCA_009831015.1 Picea engelmannii | reverse complement strand
TCTGTGCAAGAAGGTGGATTTAACATCCATCTGATGGACCTCCCATTTATGTGAGGCAGCAAGGGCAAGAACAAGGCAGATGTAATTCATTTTTTCTACAGGGGCAAAGGTTTCATTATAGTCAATTCCTTCAACTTGGGAAAATCCTTTGGAAACTAACCGAGCCTTGTGTCTTTCAATACTTCCATCTGATGCATACTTAGTTATGTAGACCCATTTTCATATAACAAGTTTTCTTCCTTTTGGAAGAGCTACAAGATCCCAAGTATCGTTTTCCATTAAAGAACGATACTCTTCATTCATTGTTGTATCCCAATCTAGATGACATGAAGCTTCTGTAAATGTCTCTGGATCATGAGTTTCTGAAACTTGAACCAAAAGAGAAGAGGCTCGCTGGAACTGTGAACGTGTTCGACGTTGATCTGAAGGATCACTGACAAGATCACCAGCTGCTTCTCGTGTTGAACAGACCCATCGAGGAAGCGGTGAAGTTGGTGCTGGTTCAGGTTCAAAGAACTCATCTGGAGGAGGGTGAGAAGGCAGAGGTGGATTTTCATCCTCACTGTCATCATTTGAAGAAGAAACCAGATCATAAGAAGGCACAAATGCTAAATATGGCTCGTAGGCCGAAGAAGGCACAATCGTCGAATTAGGCTTGCAGGCCAAGAGATTTTCATCAAATTTAACATCTCTTCTAATAATAATTTCATTACAATGTGATTGAAGAAGTTTGCAACCTTTGAAATCTTCGGAATAACCAACAAATATACACTTCTCACTTTTAGGCTGCAATTCTTTCCTTTTCTCATCAGGAATGTGAGCCCATGCTATACTGCCAAATACATGGAAGTGACTTACATTTGGTTTAATTTTAGTCCAATATTTTTTCGGTGTTATATTTTTAAGAGCCTTTGTGGGAGTGCGATTGACTATGTAATTTGCACAGTTGATTTCTTCCGCCCAATACTTTAGACTTAATCCCTTAGATTGCATCATACAATTAGCCATTTCTTTTAATGTGTGGTTCTTTCTCTCAGTAACACCATTTTGTTGTGGTGTATATGGAACAATGTGTTGCATTTGGATGCCTTGTGTAGTGTAGTAACTTGTAAAATTGTTGTTCACATATTCGCCTCCATTATCTGTTCTTAACTTTTGAATTTGATGTCCAGATTGCTTTTCTACAAGGGCCTTGTAGGCCAAAAACTTGTCAAAAACTTCTCTCTTAAGTTTTAAGAAATAAACCCAAGTACGTCTGGAAAAATCATCAATGAAAGTTAAGAAATACTTGCATCCAGAAAAGGAAGGAGAAGAAAGTGGACCACACAAATCACTGTGAACAAGCTATAAAGGGCCCGAGACGTGCCAAGAAGCACGTTTGTCAAAACTATCCCGATGATGTTTGTCGAGAACACAACCGACACAAACACCATCTCTGCATGAAACAAGAGGAAGACCAATCACCATCTTTTGATTACATAGTTGCTACATGAGCGATAGTTTAGATGACCAAACCGCTCATGCCAAAGTTTTCTCAAGTCATCGCTATGAGCAACAAAAACCGATGAAAAAGTTGATGACCCAAAGTTGTGAAATTTGTACAACTTGGTAATATCATCAACAATTCCAGTTGCAAGAACATGCTTAGGATCATTTAGATCCTTGATTGCAAATTGGTGAGGTGAAAACTCTACGGTTTTACCTTCACCTGAATGAGTGATTTGATATACTGATAGAAGGTTACAAGAAAGATTTGGAACACATAATACATCATTGAAATGACCATTTTCTACTTGAACTGTTCTAGATCCTACAACACTAAGAGATCTATCATCACCAACAAATATTTTCTTGGTGTTATATTCATTTAGAGCAGAAAATATGGCTTTACTCTTAGCCATATGATAAGATGCTCCTGAATCAATAAGCCACTCGTCAGAAGAAGAAGTAGTAGTAGTAGGTGTATTGAAGGAGAAACCAGAAGAAGAAAGTGCATGTCCATGAGAAGAAGAAGAAGAAGAATCAATACTGATGTTGTGCTTCTTCATCATTGCTTCTAAGGCTGCCATCTTCTTGAAACATTTGGACTCATCATGACCATCTTTATCACAAAAGTTGCAATGTATGTTATTATTCTTACTTTTATATTTTTCTCCTTTGTCACTATTAGGAGTTGAAGCTGTCTGAGCGGGTTTGGGACCCTTATGTTGTTTGTCGCTGTAGCGAGGATGTTGCTTCTTGGGATACTTGGGTTTATCTTTCTGCTGGGCAACTGAGACTTTGTTGGAGGTACCTGCAGTGTTGATCACTCCAAGTTGTACAAGCTTATCTTCCTCTCTAATCAAAGAAGCAAAAAAGGACTCAAGAGTGGGTTTTTCATAAGCTTTCCCTAGAGCCTTTCTCATGGAATAAAACATAGATACAAACACATAATATGCACTACCTAGCTTAGAAAGAATAAGATATATGCAACGCTCTTCCTCCATTTTTATCTTATATTCCTCACATAAAATTCTGAGTGTTTTAAACTTAGATAGATAGTCTCCAAGGTAAGAAAAATCACTTGGACTCAAGGTCAGTATTTGATTTTCTAACTGTTGTGCTTGAATAATATTGAGTTTACCAAACACAGATTCAATCGTGTTCCAAGATTCTTCGGGGTCATCAATTCCTTGAAGGTGGTACTTTAAATCAGGAGAGATGGACATTCCGATTAGTCCACGTGCTTCGTCATTCCTATTATCCCATTTGGATTTCTTATCATCATCAGTGGGTGCTGTTTCCTTTCCCAAGGTAATCCAGTACAAGCCTTTACTTCTTAATAAATATTCCATATGGGATTTCCATTGGAAGTAGTTGTTGATGGTAAGCAAGACATTACTTGTAGAATCCATATTAAATATGAAGATAATGTGGATTTAAAAACTGAAACTAATGATCTGGTGGAAAGATGTCGAAAATTATGCGGTTTTAAAAAAAACGGAACTGAAAACAGACTTCCAATGTGAGAGTTATGCCCTTTTAAAAAAATGCATCAACGGTAACCAAATAACCATGTGATAGTGTAAGCTGCTTTATGAAGTGACCCACTTTTATAAAGAGAAGTGGGGATCACTTTTATAATGAAGTTACCTTATAACAAAAAAGTTGCATGAAAAATAAATAACTCTAAAATAAAATATAAAGCTACTTATAGTGATTCACTTTTATACTTGAAGTGAAATGCCCTTTAAAATTTTTAGCATGAACTTTTTCAAAAAAAGTAACAAAAGAGAGACTTGAACTCAAGACCTCTTACTTAATAAGGCAAGTTTTAATCAAATGGTTTAGAAAAACATATTGTAATGTTCAGAAGGAGGATTGGGGGTGTTGTTTTTGTTGTGGAAGACGGCTTTGGAGAGCGTGCTAACAAAAAACTCTTCTCACACAAGAAAAAAATTTCGCTTCTCGATGACAACAAGGGTTAGATCTCGGTTAGCTTACCCAGAAGATGCACCTTTTCCTATCTATTTCTAATTTTCCGAGATCACACAGGGTGTGGGGCAAAGAGAATATGCATATCTAAAAGAGTAGCAATCCGGAAATAAAAAATACAAACCGAAATAAAATCAAAATAAAACTTTGTAGAAATTAAAAAAATGCGTATTCAGGCTTTATACCTCCGGATCTGACTGTAATGGCAGTATCTTGGGAAAATGTAAACCTTTTCTAGTGAAACAAAAAGTGTTCCTGAATTAAATGAGTGTTTCGGACGCAATGGAATAGTCCTCTCTGCCCATAAATGTACGAAAATGGTAGAAAATGAAGATGAGGCAACTCGACTTCATGAGCTCGATCTACAACAAGATCGGGTCTTCAAACAGGCTCTGATACCATGTTCGACAACACAGGTATTCCAATAGAGGACAAACACCTTCAATAACCACTCACATAACCAGATGAAATATCAAAAAACCGATGTTTTCACGTGGTAAAACCTATACGGGGAAACATCCATGGCCCCATCCAATGTGTCCACTTGGAGCAGTTTATTAATGCAAAGAAAAAGATTACAGAGATATTTTACAAGAGAGTTTCTCACAATCGATCATCGGAAAATGACTCTCCATGCTCTTTAAATAGAGATTATGGACCAATCAGGTGCTAAGCCATGGATCAATGGTCGTTAAGATCGAGGAGAGTATGAACCGTCAGATCACTCTATGTCAGGAACATATCGTGACCGTCAGATTTCCTAACTACAAATGCATACTAATGCATACTAAAGAAACACACTATAAAACACAGTTTTACCTAACGACACAATAGACCAAGTAGATATTACTAACTCCTAATTGTCTAAATATCCTAACATCAAGGCCCTATTTACTATTAGCTTTACTAGTCCATGGTGACTAATTATAGTGACATGGTCTTTAGCCTTATGATTTCTTGCAACAACTTCATGTAGCATGGCATTTAGAAAGAATGGAAAATTTATTACTAACCTCTGTTTTAGAGCTGCTAACAATTTGAGGTGGCGCGGCCTCACCACATCGTACCTCCCATCAAATGTGATATACCTTTGTATTACTCCTGGAAGCTCCCTCCATGTCTCACTGAGAGTGGTGGGGTTGAATCCCTTCCCTTTTTTATCGAGTTCTTCTCCAGGTTCTACGAAAGATTCCACAACCTCCTTCAGTGTTGTATACTTCGAAGTACACTGTATTCCTTCTATGGGGAGGCCTATAATCTCTACTATAATTTCCTTAGTGAATTGAATTTGTATGTCTTAGATCACAGAGACTCCTCTCTGCAAGTTATGGAAAAATGCTAGTGTGATATTTGTGTCATATCCCTGCAATTTGTTGAAATATTATGTCCACCTGAGACGATGTAAAATTTCCCTTGCCTGGTCGATTACCTATAGAAATGTGGGATCTTAGTGTACACTTCGACTGCCCATGTCTTCTATGAACAAACGAAGAAAACTATCGTTCCCGACTGCAGTGTATTTCGACCAACTTTTGAGACAATATCACCAGAAATAGCGAATATCATAGAAAAACAAATGTATATAAAAATGTGAGTTTTCCCATTTATTGCAATCATTATGATCTATTGATAGACGTGCAAAAATCTATCCCCTCATAAATGGAAATGTCGACCTTGACCGTCAATATGTGCGAGTGTAATGATGGCAGGTAGTTCAAGTGAGGGGTAATTACTACGCCACCCCCACCATTGGGAGAAAAATCATAAATAACCATCAAAACAATTTTAATGGCAATCATGAAAAATAGTCACTCTTTTGTGGGAAATTCAAATTTACATACCTATGTTCAAAAAATGTTTAAGGAAAAAGATTCTGAGTAATTTTAAATTTGTTCATGTGTTTAGAAATATTCCACATGTCATAACGTTGTTACTTTCCCTTGTTATTGGATATAACCATAATGATAGCCTCTTTGTTAGGAAAGGAAGTCTAGGAACACACAAAAAAATTGGCATATTTAAGGTAAACTTCCAGACCACAGGTAGAGCCACTGCTGCCAGCATGCGTCCATAGCCTCGACAGGGTTTCCTTTTAACCCATAGATGATCCCGCATCCTTAATAAATAGTTTGAATCCTCTTTTCCTAAAAATACCACTATCCTGGTTTGGTAGCCAGATAACGATGATGCCACTCACTAGATCGTAACCTAAGTGAACAAGTAAGCTCGTGATGAAACCTCTTGTCCTTTGACGAAAAAAATGCTAAAGGCCATTGCCCTGGTGTGGTAGCCATAGTGGGAATGTCACTTATGTTATTATCTGATGATCGTGGTAGGTTGGCTCGTGATGAGACCCCCTATCCTTTGTGGGAGAAGTTTAATTTTTGTTTCCATCGTTTTATTTTTTTATTTTTAAGGGAGGCTCATCTACTCCTTAAGAGTGAGGGATGGCACAAGAAGTGTAAGAATGCCAAGAAAAATGTTCTTTAGACTCCTTATTATGATATGAAGGAAAATTATCATTCAAGTATATGTATATATAGGGGAAAGAAACAAATTATGTTGTTTAAGGATTATGAACAATATTTAAAATAATTTAGAGAAATTAATCCAAAAAAAATTCAATAAGGTATGCTAGGTAGTCCACAAAAAAATGAAAAAGAGTTACTATGATAATTAGAAGTGATGCTGGTGAAAATTAATTAGTGAAGGTCATACCCAAATGAGTGGATAATGTAATAATGGCATGCTTGTTCATGAGAAAAGAATCATGACTTTTGAGAGAAAGGAACAATAATACGGAAAAAAAAAACTGTAGAGGGAACAATAGTTGTTCCTTTCGAATGAACAACGCTATCCGAAAAAGGAACAAAAATCACGAAAAAGGGAACGAAAGTTGTAACAAAGGGAACACAAGTCATTACTTTCAAATGGATGACACTACCCGTGAAGGTAACAACAATCGTATGAAGGGAACGACAGGTGTTTTGTTCAAATGAATGGTATTACAGGCAAAGAGAACAATTGTACAAAGGGGGCAATAGTTGTTACTTTCAAATGGACGACACTAACCGCGAAGGGAAAAACAATCACACGAAGGGAACGACAGTTGTTCCATTCAAATGAATGGTACTATGTGCAAAGAGAATAACAATCATATGAAGGGGACAATAGTTGTTACTTTCAAATGAACGACAACGATGATGTTCAATTTTTTTTTAACCATCTAATTAAGTGATTGGAAACCTCCCAAAAACATTTTTGTTCTAGCGAATCTGGGATTGATTAGTCATCAACTAAATTCATTTAATTTTTATGGGTAGGTTTATTCAATGATGGTTTGTTAGTGTCATGCTTTCATATTTTTTATTTACTAGTCGCCCGATTTTTGCTGCGGAACATGACATATTCATCTTCTGTGAAAACATGGCTTATATTCGATGGGTTTTTCAAAGTGATATAGGAGCAAGGAACATAAAAGAGTGCTAATTATATTCATTACATTCATCTCTTCTAGTTATTATTCTCTCAAGTGACTTCCCTAGAAAGTAAAAACTGAAAACTCATTCAAATCCGTAAAGAAAGCTATATACAATATGTACAGTGCTGGTAAAAATAATAATTTTATGAACTTGAAGTTGCTGGGTTACCTTCCTAGCCAGCTAAAATATGAACAATAGGGTCCTTACTTACTTCTTGGAAAAATGATTCTTTTGAAAGTGGTCGATGGTAAAGTCTTAGCCGATGTCCATTTACCAGAAAAGGAGAACCGGACCCGTCGATGGTAACTAAAGTGACAGTGCCATTATCATGAACTTCAATGATTTCATATGGTCCCAACCACCTTGTCTGTAATTTTCCAAGAAAATCCTGAAATCTGGAATCATAGAGGAGAACCCAATCACCTTTCTGGAAGGATTTCTTCTTGATATGTTTATTATTCCAGCTAGCTCCCTGCTTTTGAATAACAGTTGTGTACTGCAGGGTGAACATGTGTGCTTCATCTAACTCATTGAGCTGTTGTAGGTGTGTTGGGGCAAGGGTAGACCTAGGGTTTATTTCTAATAGCGCACCAAAAATACCTAACTACTGGACTTTTCGGCAACACCTGTGAAGAACATGTAGTCTCAACCGAAGTAGCAATAGGGGGTTATAAGACACAAGTGTCTACAACCAGAGGAAATGCAAGTGGAATCAAGGCAATCACACCAGGAGATCAGATTATTCTTCCCAAACATAAACCTACATCGCATAGTTATAGATCAAATCTAACATACCAATGAATCATTAGAGTAACAATGTAAAGAACACAACATAAACCATACAAAACAATAAGATATATGTGGTTCACCCTCTCCCTAGGGCTACATCCATAAAACTGTGCTTTATAATATATTAGGTGAACGCTTATAGTTCTATCTGTGCTCTTAGCTTGAAGATCTCTCTCCTTCTCTCTTTACTCTATCTCCCCTCCCTACGCACCCAGCTACAGGGTTGATCTTCACACCCAGTTGAAGATCTTACAACATAGACTTCTCTCACCACACAATACTCTTCTCTCAGCAATAACAAAAATCACTCATCATCCCATATCTGAACCCATATCAAGTCCTCTTGAGTTTTATTTATACATTACAATAGCTCAACGACAACCTTAGGCTGAAGCCTAGGTGTCTAAAACCCTAGATACCATAACCCTAGGTGTCTAAAAACTTAGGTCAACTTGACCCACGTTTTCAAGGCTTCGCCAGCCTATTTTTCCTTCCTTCTTGCAAGGTTCTCCAAAGCATCTACCGATGTCTTTTTCCACTTGTGGATTTTTCCATGATCCATCTTCCTTGTTGATCTATCTTCCTCGGTATCCTCGTCCAATGAATTTCTTTCTCTTACTTTGCTCCGTCTTTTCTGTTGTTTTGCTCACTTTGACCCAGTATCAATCACTGTGTCTTTCATGTAGTTTGCATTTCATCTTTTCTTCTGTAATCCTCACTTACTTCCATAACCAAGGGCCAACAGGCCCCCAACACTCACCTGTGACTCGTCCCGAGGCACTCTAATCTGAACCTTCTGCTTTTCTTCAACTACAAATTGTGCAGCATAATCTGTGCTTTCTGCTGTGGTCCTCCCCACTGTGTGTAGACTGTATTTTCTGCGTCTGGTACCTAGTTTCAACCGCACCTGGTACCTAGACCCTTCTCCTTCTCTTTTACCAAGAGCTGCGAGGCAACTGGTTGTCATAGTAAAATTTCAACCGACTCCCATTCACCAATCTTGCCTTCCATTCTCCATTCAATGTTTTCAACTGCGCAACTCCTCCTTTCGTGATGTATACAACCTCATACAACCCCATCCAATGTGTTTTGAACTTGTTTCTATGCTTCATGAGCTTGATATCATATACCAATACTAGTTCTCCTTGCTTAAACATGTTTTTCTTGATATGACTGTCATGGCAGGATTTTTCTCGTTCCTTCTGAACTTGTTGATGGAATCCTGCAATAAATTGGTCTTCCTCTAGTTCGACCAATTGCACAAGCCTCTCTTGAACAACGCCAATGTCATCCGTATATGTAAGGGATGTAATTCTTAAGCTGGGGACTAAATATTCCATGGGTACAACTGCTTCTAGGCCATAAACCAACTTATAGGGGGTTTGCATTGTCATATTGTTGCAAGTGGTTCTATAGGCCCATAATACTGTTGGTACTCTCAAATCCAAATCATCCCTATTCACACTACAAATATTTGTTAGCACTGTCTCCAATATATTGTTGAAAGCTTCGACCATCCCATTCGCTTGTGGGTGGTAAGGAGTGCTCTTCTGGTGGTGAACTTCAAATTCTTGAGTCAAGGATTCAATAGTATTATTAATAAAATGTGTACCTTGATCACTCATAAGGATCTTTGGGCATACAAACCTTGTTATGATATCATCAAATATGAAATGCACAGTTGTATTTGCACTAAAGTCCTTAATTTCTCTTGCTTCGACCCATCTGGTCAAGTACTCGGTCACAATGATGATGTATCTGGCTCCTGTGCACTTCCTTGGTGGGTTTATAGGTCCCATGAAGTCAATGGCCCATTTCTCAAAGGCCTGTAAGGTTAGCTAGGGTGCTAAAGGAATCTCATCTCTTATGGAAGTTTTCCCAACTCTTTGGCATACATCATAGGCTTTGTAGTAGTCTTTAACATCTCTGTGTAAAGTGGGCCACCAGAGTCCAGCTCTAAGAACCTTCTGCATTGTTTCTTTTCCTGCGTAGTGTCTTCCTGCAATGCCTTCATGAACTTATGCTAAGATCAGTGGTATTTCTGCTTCCATGACACATCTCCTCAGGATCTCATCAGGTCACATCTTGTATAGTTGTCTAGCTATAAGTGAAAAATATGCAGTGCACACTACCAATTGTTTCTTTTGGGTGATTGTGTATTCACTAGGTGCCATCCCTGTTGATAGGAACTAGATTATCTCAGCTAAGTGATCATAAACCTTTCTAATGGATATAAACTATGCATCTGGTAGTGTATCCTCCAAACTAGTAGGTTCCTCTCCATGTTCCAACCTCGACAAGTGGTCAGGTCCTTTGTTCATTCTCCCTAGCTTAACCACGATCTCAAAATCATATTCCTGAAGTAGAAAAATCCATCTGCATATTATTCCCCCCAACACTGGCTTGTTGACTAGGTATTTCAGTGCGAAGTGATCAATGAACATTTTAAAGTGTCCTCCTAACAAGTAGTGATGAAACTTCTGCAGCGCATACACCATGGCTAACCCTTCTCTCTCAGTGGTGGTGTAATTTATCTCAGCTATTGATAGCTTCCTGCTAGCAAAGGCTAATGGGTGGTTAATGTCTCATGTTCCTGGTTGTGCTAACAAAGCTCCTAATGCAAGAGAGGATGCATCAACATGCACGTGAAATTTCTTGCTCCAATATGGGAAAACTAAAATAGGCACAGTAACCATTTTCTATTTCAGTGTGTCGAAGCTCTACTGGCATTCTTCCGTCCATTGATACTGATAGTCTTTCTTCAAAATGTTATCCATGGGTGTTGTAATTTGTGCATATCCCTTAATGAACTTTATGTAGTATCTAGTATGCCCCAGTGCAGTGCGCAGGTGTTTGACTGAAGTAGGAGGGGGTAAACCAACTATAATGGAAATCTTAGATGGATCTACCAACAATCCTTGCTTACACAAAATATGGCCTAGAAGCACTCCAAAGGGTGAAAAGAATATTCACTTCTTCAAGCTCAGGGCAATCTGACATTGCCTGCACTTATCCAATATTAGTTTTAAACATTTAATACAATTTTGAAATAGGCTAAAGACAGTCCAATCATCAAAATATGCTTCCATAAATTTATGTAAAAACTCCTTGAATGATTTGACCACCACCCTAGAAAAGATGGCTAGTGAATTCTTCAATACAAATGACATCACTGTGTATTGGTAGGATCCCCACTCTGTTGCAAACATGGTCTTATGGCAATCTTCCTTGGAAATCCTGATCTGATGATATCCCAATAATCCATCGGTGAAGGAGTAGACATCCTAGCCTCCTACGTTATCTAACACTTCATCAGTAAATGGTGTAGGGAATGGGTCATGTAAGCATGCATCATTCAACTTCTTGAGATCTACACAGATCCTGATCTCTCCGGTTTTCTTATCCTGCACCACCATAGAGCTAATCCATTCTGACTCTTCGACAGTTTCTATGATCCTTGCTTCCAGCATTCTGTCTAGTTCAATATTCACTTTCTCCTTATATTTAGGGTTCAATCTGTAAGGTATTTGTTTAAATAGCCTTGCATCTGGTTTCAAGGGGATATTCATCTCTCCCATGGGCCCTTTAATGCCTTTCATATAAGTGAGCCTGGTTGGAAACAAGTCCTGATATTCATGCAGTAACTCTGTGATCTTATCAATAGTAGCATCATCCTAGTAATCTCCAATATTAGCAAGCTTAGTTTCTTGCTTTGTTCCAATATTAAATTTCTTGATTTTGATTGGTTGTTCAATAAAAGGTAGTTTGACTCTTGATCCTTCTATGTTTCTCTGTCCTTCCATTTTTGCGATGTTCACCATCCTAGGATCATCATCTTCATCGGCATTGATATTGTAACATCCTTGCAAATTCTGAAGAGGTGCAGTCCATTCATATTCTTCTTTCTCCTCAGGGAGGCTAGGGGCTTCCTTAAATACTTTTTTTCATACAACTTGTAACGCTTGATCTACCATAGGGTGCTGAATTTCAAATAAAAATGTAGCTACAAAATTCTGTGTCATACCTTGCCAATCTGCAGTGGTGAGGCACAATTCTGCTTCAAGGTACCAATTGATAGGCGTTGTATCTAGAGTATTGATGAATTTATACACCCACTGCTCTTGAGGAATGCAGATCCATGCCTCCTCACAATCTTTCACGTGGTCTTTCAGACAACTTTGACCTATGTACCTAACTTCGCATCCTTCGACTTGTTCCAAAAACTATGCTGTCATCAAAGTGCGACATTGTATCTAGTTCATGATGGTCCTTTTATGTGTTCCCCACCATCTTGTTGGGGTAGCTTTCAAAGCCTCATCCAGTGCCAACAATCTCTGTTGTACTGGTACAATTTCTTAAAATTCTAGTAAGAAAGTTTCTAAGTGATTCAAACCATCAAATGTGGGTAAATTACTTACTGTTGTTCTGATCCAATGAATTTCTCTGGTCAATCGAGAACGTTGTTGTGAAGAAACTTCATACATATTGTTCTACCAATTCTCCAGTGCTTCTTTTGAGTTCGATGAGAATGTACTATCACTTCACCAACTTAAATTCCCATCTGATGTAGGATTAATGCAATCTTGTTGTCTTGCAGTCAATTTGTATATATTATCTAGCTCATATGCGCGGTCCTCTTCTCTGATGGGCTTTGTGTATCTGGGACCTTCATCAGGATCCAAAGGTGCGATGACCCTAATGCCATCACCTTCAAACATCATTCTTCTTTTCTTCAAGTCAACAATAGTATAATTGTTGAAAGCCCAGTCAATTCCTAACAACGCAGGGTAAGGACAAATTTCATCGACTATCTCAATCATCTCGAAGTCCACAAATGTTCTGACCCCATCTATGTACACAAGGACATGTTCTAGTCTTCTGAAAGGGATCACAACCTATTGATTGGCCATCCTAAGCTTGATGGGGGAATAGATCTGTTAGAAAAACAGGACCGCAAAGCAATAAAATAAAACAAATGCGGAAACAAAACACAGAAGATACACAATACAAGAGAGACACAGATTTATGTGGTTCACCCAGTATGGGCTACGTCCACCATAGAAATTGCTATGTCCTTCCTTTATTATTATCCAGCAAATGAAGGGATACAACCTACAACAAAACCCGCTGTAACTTCCTCTTCTTTCTCTCACAATCTCCTCTCTCAGAATACAACATTCACCATCAACCATAGCCGCAATACATTTCCCTCATAAAAGAGGGTTGCCTTCTAGGGAAAAAAACCCTAACATAATATCTATCGTTAGATCTGTGACCTTATAATGAACGGTCTAGATTTACAATGAAATTACAATATACATTTACAAGGAAATTTTTCCTTCGGTGGATTCGCCCACGAACCCCTACTGGGGGCCCGCTTGCCCCCAGACCCCCCAACTGGGGGGATAGCCCCCCCGGACCCCGCAGAGGGGTTACCCCCCCTCTGCACTCCCCCACGTGGAAGAGTGTACATACTTCTTGTGTGTAAATACTTCATGGGGTACAAATGCGGCTGAAAATAAACGACCTCTGAATCAGGAAGATAATCAGGCTCCACAACCAACAAGATCAACTTAGGTTTTCCCATTAGTGCCCAGGTCTTCTTTGTCATAACATTGACCTCCGATCCTAAGTCGATGACCACATAGTCTATATCATAATCTCCTATATGAGAATTCAGATGTAGCTCCTTATTTGTCCTTCTCTTTTTGGATAGTTGATGTAATTATTTATTTAGTAGAGGATCTACCTTCCATAGCTCATACTGTCTGATCAAGTTTTGTATCTCTTGTACATCACTCTCATCCTTTATCAAATTGATGCAAGTGCATAAGAATTCCATGAGTCTGCTTACCTCTTTTCCTTCTCCAGGCGAAGCGGACTGATCAAAGGCCAGGGGAATTCCACATTCTCTCACTTATAGTTGTGCCTTTGATGAAGAATCATGATCTCTTCTAAACTCTTTTCTTTCCTCTTCAAATGTCATCTTCTCTCTCTTTGGATCAAACTCTTGTGTATTCTCCTCATCTTTTCTGACTCCTGATTGTTCTGTAGTCTTCCCTGGAGTCACCCTGTCTTCTTCTGTAGCAGTGCCTCCTCTAGTGATAACAACGACTCCGAGATCTTCTCCGTGAGGTTCTGCTGTGATTAGTTGTACTTTATGGTTTCCACCTCATCTTTCCTGAAGTTTGGGTAACAATGCAGAACAATATTCTATGATATGTTCAAATGAGTTGCAGTAACTGCAAGTGGTACAAGGGTTTTGATAGTCCCTTTCCAAATGACTTGGTTGTGCATAGTTATAACAAATGATCTAACGTATACCTCGACCCATACCTCCTCCTCATCCTCTTCCTCTAAATCCACCATGAGGGTTGAAGTTGTAAGTTTTAAACCTGCGAAGTAAAGCAATGCATATATATATTCTTAAGCAATACAGAAATTAATCAATGGCTCATACACAAAATACACAGAGATCTTTACCGGAAACCCTCAACCGGGAAAACCTTTCTTTTTCATTATA
>ML785706.1:919482-958526 GCA_009831015.1 Picea engelmannii | reverse complement strand
CACCATTCGCCATACAATATATACAATGTTTTTAGGTATTCCATAGATACCAAAACCCTAATCCCTTAATCCGGGATTAATTTACAAATCAGCTAAAAATAGCAAAATCCGCTAAAAATAGCAAATAACCGCCCAAAAAAAATAGCAAAATCCCTAGTTGGTATGGACTGCCAGACGCAGTTGTTGTAGCGCACCCACACACACACACACATGCAAAGAATATAACACATACCCAACAGAAGTTTCCTCTTCCAGGGGAATTATACTGCATAGTGTTCCCTTTTTTCTATACTTCACCTTGAATTTTGTATATATCCCTTGAACTTTCATGCATGAGGTCATAGGCCCTACAATCCCTATCATCATGCCTTACTGACTTACAGAACGTGAAATGAAAATTTGTGGGTGTTTGAACATATTTTTGCATGTAATAAAATTCACCAGGGCGATGTCTATTTCTACATACCTCGCACCAAGGTAGGATAACTTGCTTCAAAGGGCTCAGAGCTCTATATTCCAAGTACTCGTGAAATAGGGGACAATTCTCCTTGTCATGGCCTTCCGATTTTCACCTAATGCACCATATATCTTCTCTTTTATCTTTTCCCTTATCTTTGTTCATATCTTTGACCTATAGAGATAAGCTAGTTAACTGACTCAAGATTTGGCTCATACCTGAGCTAGATTCTTCCATAGGGGTTGATTCTAGCTTCATGGAAATCTCCAGTGCCTCAGCCTGCGAAGCGATCTTCTGTTGCATCAGAGGGAATCTGATGTGTGGTAAAAGGGAAACAATGAACCATTCCTTATTCTACTCGTCTGGGATCTGAAAAGTCAGCCGACCCATTAAGGTTTTAAACCTCTGATCAAACTCCCAAACAAGTTCAACTATTCTCTGCTTGATTTCTTTCAACTCTGTAATGCATTGTGACTCCGACTTGGGTTTCTTGAATTATGCAACCATCACATTCTTGATCTCATTCAACGGTTTAGGCTGTGCAATTCCTTGGACAAGTTTCATGTACCAGCTCAATGTGCGGTCTCTCAAGGTAGTACTAAAATGGGCTCGTTTAACAGCTTCATCGATGACATTCTTAATACTCCATACAACTTGACATAGAAACCAGTGTTGACCAGGATCTTCAGATCCATCTCATTTGAATGTGGTTAATATCATCTCATCTTCCATAGATATTCCTAGGTTTCCTAACTGAGTGTGCAATGAACCACTTGTACCAGTGCTCTGAGTGTTATGATAATTTAGGTTGCTCTGGTTACTTAATGTTGCTGAAACAACAGGGGGTGTAATAGAATTTACTTCAATAGTCCGTGCAGTCCTTGAAGTTTCTGACTCTTCCCAATGAGGTTCTTCAATATTCTCTTCTTCTTCCCTGGCAGTCCCTGAATGTTCCTCATTTAGAAACTCTTCTTCTTCTCCATTGTAGAGCCCTTCTTCTTGTGTTGGTTCATGACTCTGATCAAACAAGTTCACCAGAGGAACTTCTCTGAAGGTCCTCCCACTGTGCGTGTGTCTAATCTCTATGTCACTGTCACTGTTTAAATTATTGAACATCATCTTTTTCAGTATGACCCACTACTATATCTTCAATATTTTCTTCTCATGTAATAACATCTTGATCTTCAGCTTCAAAAAGTGTAAAAATTTTCCTCTAGGTCCTTTGAAGAAATATCTCTCTACTTGGATATATGATTCTACCCTATCAATAGCAAACTCTTTGATATACTCTCCAATGGTACTATCAAACCAATGATATACTGCTCTTGACATGGTGTTATCAACTCTTTTGACCTTCTTGATCAATGCCGATGTCCAAACCATAGGCGGTCTAGATCCGATCTCAAACTGGGTGTTTGCTAATCTGGCCAACCACTTGTATATCGCCTTATGAATTCCTCCAAAGAAAATATCATGTATATCAGTAAAGATATACCTTCCCAACCAATATTCTATGCTAATATTAGGGTTCTTATTATGATCTTGTGCGAAATCCTTTTCTTATTCTTCTATCCACTTTTGAATCTCTGTCTTCGATGGAAACCACCTTGACATTCCCTCAAGAAGATCCCAATACCAACAATAGAACCATTTGTTGGGGCAAGGGTGGACCTGGGGTTCAGTTCTAATAGTGCACCAACAAGCCTTAACTACTGGCCCTTTCAGCAACACTTGCGAAGCAGATGCAGTCTCACCCGAAGTAGCAATAGGGGGTTGCAGGACACATGTGTCTACAACAAGAGGAAATGCAAGTGGAATCAAGACAATCACACAAGGAGATTAGACTATTCTTCACAAACATAAACCTACATCGCACAATTATAGATCAAATCTAACATACTAATGCATCATCAGAGTAACAATGTAAATAACACAACATCAACCATACACAACAATAGGATATATGTGGTTCACCCTCTCCCTAGGGATACATCCATAGAACTGTTCTTTATAATATATTTGGTGAAAGCTTACAATTCTATCTGCACTCTTAGCTTGCATATCTCTCTCCTTCTCTCTTTACTCTATCTCCCCTCCTTGCGCACCCAGCTGCAGGGTTGATCTTCGCACCCAACTGAAGATATTACAACACAGACTTCTCTCACCACACAATACTCTTCTCTCAGTAATAACAAAAATCACTCATCATCCCATATCCGAACCCATATCAGGTCCTATTAACCTTTATTTATACATTACAATAGCTCACCGACAGCCTTAGGCCAAAGCCTAGGTGTCTAAAACCCTAGATACCATAACCCTAGGTGTCTAAAAACCTAGGTCAACTTGACCCGCGTTTTCAGGGCTTCGCCAGCCCATCTTTCCTTCCTTCCCGCGAGGTTCTCTAAAGCATCTACCGGTGAATTTTCCCACTTGCTGAGTTATCCATGATCCATATTCCTTTCTAATTTGTCTTCCTCAGTCTCCCCGTCCAATGAATTTATTTCTCTTACTTCGCTCCGTCTTTTCTTCTCTTTTGCTCACTTCGACCCAGTATCAGTCACTATGTCTTCCGTGTAGTTTGCATTTCGTATTTTCTTCTGTAATCATCGCTTAATTCCATAACCAAGGGCCAACAAGGTGCTATGTATGTGCCTCCATAAGATCCAATCCAATTTACTGGGCCATCCTTAGAGTCTTGATCTCAAATTCAATTAGAAAGATGTGTTCTTTTCCATAGACTAGATGATAAGGAGAGTAGCTAGTAGTGTTACGCCATGTCATGCAATAGGCCCATAATGCATTTGGAAGCTCAATTGCCCAATTATGACAGTTTGTTGAGACTATTTTTGTCAAAATTGCCTCCAAGACTTTATTAGTACTTTCTACTTGTCTGTTTTCCTGTGGGTGGTAGGGGGAACTAACTCTGTGTTTAATATGATAATTGCGTAGGGTGGCCGTGATTTTATGGGCTGTAAATTGCGATCCTCTGTGAGTGATTACTTCCTTGGGTAATCCATAGCGTACAAATAATTCGAAGAGAAACTTAATGACTGCTTCCTTTGTTGTGTTTTACAAGGGTAATGCCTCTACCCATTTGGTCATATAGTTTGTTGCAACTAGTATATAGGCCTTCTGGTTTGATTTTGGGTTGAAGGGGCCAATAAATTCTAGTGCCCATATCTCGAAAGGTTCTGCCACTACTTGTGCTTGCAGGGGAATTTAATCATCTTGGCCTGGTTGACCCATCCTTTGACAACTATCGCAGGCCTGGACATACTTCTTCACATCTTTAAATAATGAGGGCCAATAGTATCCCATCTCTAAAATATTATGCCCAGTTCAGCGGTCTGCAAAATGTCTTCTATAGGGATAATCAAAACTTGCCTTCAATACATAATAAATTTTTTCATCTCTTACACATATTCATATCTGGAGGTCATCCCCTGTGTGGAAAAGATATCCACCAATCTAGGTGAACCGTGCACTACGCTGGACAATCAGTTTCCTTTCCCTTGATGATAGGCGTGTTGGTAGTTTCCCATTTTCCAGATAATTTTCCACATAAGTGTACCATGGTGTCTTAATAGTGACAATGAACAAGTGTTCGTCTGGAAATTGGTCTTCAACTGTCAAAGAATCATCTGTTCTGGGCACGCGAGACAAGAAATCTGCAACAAGATTTTCTATTTCGGGTCAATCCTTGATAATGATGTTGAATTCCTGCAATAGTAATAACCACCGAGTAACCCATCCATTAGTAATAGGTTTTTTAGCTAAATATTTAATAACAGAATGATCAATATACATAATAACTGGATAACCTATTATATAGTGGCGAAATTTATTAATAGCATGTATAATGGCTAAAAATTCTTTTTCTGTTACTGTATAATTTAATTCAGCGGGAGTAAGAGTTTTGCTAATAAAATAAATAACATAAGGTTTCTTGTCTTCTTCCTATCCAAGGACAGTGCCTATGGCGATATCTGATGCATCTGTAGAAATATGAAATGGTAGTTTCCAGTTTGTTCCTCTTAGCACCGACACTATTGAGACCAACCTTTTGAGTTCTATAAATGAAACATCACACTTATCAGACCACTGAAATTCCACATTACCAGTTAAAGAATGTAAAGGTGCAATTGTTCTTGAAATTTTTTGTATGAATCTATGATAATAGTCTGCACAGCCAAGGAAACTACGTACCTCAGTTTGTGTACGAGGTGTAGGTAGATTAAGGATTACCTCTATTTTTGTTGGATCTAACTTGATTCCATCTACATAAACATAGTGTTCAAGAACCACACCTTCAGTCATCATTATATGACATTTCTCATGACTCAAACATAGCTTGGTAGAAATTCATCATTCTAGTACCTTCTCCAGATTACTTAGAGCTTGATCAAAATCAGTGCCATAAGGGGTGAAATCATCCATGTAAACTTCAAGTCCTTCATTAATCAAATCAGAAAATATGATTAGAATGGCTCTTTGGAATGTGGTTGGAGCATTACATAATCCAAAGGGCAATACCCTATATGCGAAGGTACCCTAGGGACATGTAAATGTAGTTTTGTCTTGGTCTTCTAGAGCAATATGGATCTGATTATAACCACTAAGGCCATCTAGGAAGGAAAAAAACTTCTTCCCTGCTAAAGTATCAAGGACTTGGTCAATAAAAGGTAGGGGAAAGTGGTCCTTATGGGTAGCTTTATTGAGTTATCTGTAGTCTACACAGATCCACCACTTTTCATTCTTCTTGAGGACACTTACTAGTGGAGAGACCCACCGGCTGTCTAAAATAGGATATATGAAATATACATCCAACAATTTCTATAATTCTTCTTTAACAACGTCCTCAAGATGAGGGTTCAATCTTCATTGGGGATTTCGGATGGGTTGGGCATATTTATCAATACAAATATGATGTGTGCAGAGTTGGGGATCAATTCTCTTCATGTCAGGAGATTCCCATGCAAAAGCTTGTTGATGTTTAGAAAGGATTTGAATCAATTTTTGTTGTTGTTGTGCATTCAAATTAGCATTAATATTCCGAAACCTCCCTGGTGCGATTTCAACTGATATGTTGTTATGGAAAACAGTAGTGGGAATCTGTTGCTCCATCAATTCTTCCAAAGAATCCCCCTGTGCTTCATTATATAAAACAACTTTTAACATTTGACATGTTGGGTTGCCTATAATGGATGGTATGTTGATGAATCTAATGATCACATCATCTTCTAGTTGGTTTTTGAGCCCGAGAGCTTCTTCCAATGTGAGAGGAGATCGTAGGTTTTTTTCTGGATATCTGGGTTGTGGGAACTGCTGGTGTATGGTAGGCAAACTTGGTTTAGATGGAGGATACAAGATGCGTTTCTTTGTAGCATTTCCTCTAGAAATTGTCATGTTGTAAGTGGGACCTCCTATGTATGCATATGTTTTTGCGAGCCATGGTCTTACCAATATCAATGGGTGTCCATTGAGTCTACTTATTGGATTGATAAATAGGAAATCAACTGGGTATTCCCAAGAGTCGACCAAAATTGCTACATCTTGTAATGTACCGACCGGTTTAAACACTGATCTATCAGCCAATTGTAACATAATTGAAGTAGGTTCGAAGGAAGTGATACCCAAGACGTTACATGTTTCAATGGTCATAATATTAATGGTTGCCCCCAAATCCACTAGTGTATTTGGAAAAAAAAATCCCTGTATCTGAACTATTACCACGGGATTACCTGGGTATGTATACTTGACCGGATCCTGCTTGCTTAGAATAAGATCGGACAAGGCACCTACCACGTGAACAATTGATATATTTTTATGTTTCCTGACAGGATTCTTCCCACATAATTCCTTAATTGTCTTTTCATAAATTGGGATATCTTGTAGAGCCTATAGGAGTGGGATCTTAACATATAGATTATTTAATTCCCCTATGATATCGAAGTTAGGATATCCATCTGGTTTTTCTATCATTATCCTTTCGGGGAATGGGGGAGGAGGAATTGTGTCCTCATCAGGATTTTGTTGCTCGACTGTGTTTCCCCCCTGCTCTGCTTCTTCTGTTATGACCACAGTCGAGGGTGTTATTGCTGGCTGTATATTATTTCCATTCTCCTTTTCTTGATGAATGTTACTTTCTTCAGGAGAAATTATGTGCCTTGACCTCAACCAAAGTTCATTGCACCCTACAGAGTCGATTTCCCCATCCAAATTATCAATAATTTGCACAAGCTTGGCTGGTCTATTATTAGGATTTGGTTTGGGTTGAGATGGTAATTGAGGGTGCATTTGAGGTTGAGGGTTCTGGGGTAATTGAAGTGGTGCTTGTAAAGTGGGATGAGCTTAAGGAGCCATCCCCATGGGTTGATTGGTCATCCCCATGGGGCACTACCAATTTTGATTCCAATTGGGGACTTGGGTAGTTGTGTTAGTCCACTGTGAATGATAGGGGTTATTATTCTATTTCTACCAAGATGGGGTAGGGTATTGTGAGTTAGGCCAGGTGGGATTCGTAGCTGATTGATTTGGCCAGCTGGGATTTGTAGCTGGTTTATTTGGCCAGGGTGCATTAGAATATTGTTGGGACTGCTAGGTGGGGTTAGCAAATGGTTGGCCCTGCCATGTGTTTCCATAATTATGTTGCTAATTATACTTCCCAGAAAAGAAAAAGGAAGGATCTTGTAGTGTACTTGGGGGACGAGCCTTCCATTGGTGACGTTGAGCCATCATATATACTGGTTCTATTTCCTCTTCTGCTTATTTAAAGACAACTTTTAGTCTTGGAAGTGATGGACATTGCTCTATTGCATGGTCTTTGGTGCATATGGCGCAAACCCGAACCACGTCCAAAGGAAATTCCCTCGGACCATGTTTCTTTCTGCATCGGTGGAAAAATATGGCCAAGGACTGTTCTGCTTCTGCTTATTTCTGTTTAGCCTACAAAACATCCAATTGTGTAGTCAGAGTACTCAAAATGTCATTTTTGAAATTTTCTAAGAGATTACCAACTTCTGCTCGGGTGACACCCTCGCTAGTAATGTTGCTATTTCTGGTGAGGGGAGCCTGCATTCCTTATCTGGTTCATGTACTTCCCCGTGAACACCTGATGCACAATTGGATAATGTTATCATAAGTTTCTTGATAAATATCACCTTTCCCCATTAAATTCAATGTTTCTACCCATTCATCCTTCATACCTTTTATCATAGTGGCTTTAAGTACCTTACCTGGTAATGTTCCGAAAGGTGATCTTTGCAAATTATATTGAAACCTTTCAACATATTCTTCTAGTGTCTCATTTTCTTTTGCACACATTTGAAATATTTCATCTTTTATATCCCTGGTTCTACAATAGTCTTGATATTTCGTAAGGAAGGCTTATTTCATCTCATCCCAAGAATTTATAGTTCCTCCCCCTAATCCCATAAACCATCATAAATCTAATCCTTTTAAAGTGGGAAGGGAATAGCTTCAGTTTCTGGGGTTCAGAGGTGTAATCATAACCTCTACACAGGACATCAAATTCAAATAAGAACGCATCAGGGTCCTCTGAGATCAATCCATGAAAGGTTGGAAGATTCTATAATGGAATGGATTTCATTGGGGCATTAGCAACCAGATCGACTATAGGATATTCCAGGGTGGAAGTCTGGGGTTGTGGTGGATTTTTCTGTGCCATTTGATCGAATATATTCCAATAGCCTTAAGGGATATCTTGGCATGGGTGTTCTATTTGAGGTGGTTGATTATTTGGTTCCTTATGAGATTTAATGGCACTGCCTATATCTAGAATTTTAGGTGTTCCTTCTCCTATCATAATCACATGAGATCCAGGTTCAGGTGGTGGTAGGTTTTCCTCAACAACTCCACTGATCTCCCCTTCTCCTTCCTCCAAATTACAAGAATTTCCCTCGTCTAAAGGACTGAGAGGCAGGGTATGTGTATTTTGGAAACTTTGCTTAGTTCCTTCAGTTTTTCTATGAACCTTAGCATGAGCTGCAGTTGGTGAATTTGCTGCTTGAGGGATTCGGGTGAATCCTTTTTGAGGTCCAACCGAAGCTTGAGGTTCATCTTTTCAGATAATTTCGTCTATGTAAGTGCTCCTTCTAGGGGGCACCGAGCCCTAGGATTTTGTAGTTTTTGGTGGGAGTTTTGGTTTTTCAGGTTCCTTCTTCTTAGTCACACACACTCACACAAAATTCTAAGTACCTATAAAACCTCTTATGCATCAACTAAAGGTAGGCATTGGCACAAGCATTTTACTTGTTTCCTACGTAGGTTCTTACCTTTCATTTTCAATACCTCATCCTCCAAAGATGCAACCTATGCTATCTTTGACATTCTCCCCGAGAATGACGCCAAAATGTTGGGTTCTAAATATGTCCTAAAAAAAAACTTAGTTTAACATTAATTTATCAACTGTGGATTCGTATTTTCTTTCAAGAATATCAACAAAGTCTATGCAGATAGTTGTAGAGGCTAAAATCGTGTAGTCAAAGCAAATATGAGTTTATCAATAATCAAGTTCCTCACACATTCATTAAAACTATGAAACTAAGATATTACTCAACATAATCATAATCTGATCAATAACATGTTGTGAATTAAAGGCATTAGCCAATTTGTTGAATTCATCTAGCTAAGAAATAGTAATTTAATCTATGAAAATACTTAATAAACCAATCTATCAATGATGATATAACCTGCTAGAAAAGAACAACTAAGTACTATAGAATTGAAAAGGAACAAAAAATGCATATTTAAGCGAAAGGGACAACAATTGTAAATTTAATACAAGGAACAACACGTGTGAAAATGAGAGGAACTTTCAAGAAATAAACTACAACAATGGGAAATGGAACAACAATCGATAACCTAATGAAACATCTATCCTCTGTAAAATAGCATAACCAATTTATAAAAATCAACACACTCAGACATTTATCTTAACTGTTGCAAAGAGATTTAAATCACATAACTGAAATCAAATTGATACGATTACAGATTGAGACAATAACTCCTTCCGATTGGGCCCATGGTCTTCAGAA
Organism: Picea engelmannii; assembly: GCA_009831015.1. NCBI lineage: Eukaryota > Viridiplantae > Streptophyta > Pinopsida > Pinales > Pinaceae > Picea > Picea engelmannii. The sequence continues at coordinate 949,010 of ML785706.1, read as the reverse complement.
GTATTGCTGCTAGAAACTCAGTATGCAAAGATGGGAAAAGCGCTCAAGGCTTCCATTAACTTCATAATTGGTAAAACATTTACAATAGACTGCTTGTACAGAGCAATTCAGAGACCCGAATGCTTGGATAAATTTCTTGGATGTTTCTCTATGGTTCATCACCCTCTATATATTACAATGATATGGGTAAATTAAGCTATCCTGAAGATCGAGAGATCCTCAGGATTGCTTTTACTATTTATAAAGATTACAAAATAGAGAATCAATATTCCTCAAAACTTCTTTGCGCCTAATTTCTTCGACTTCCAATAGTCTACACATATTCATAATCTTCTTATCTATCTTGAGCTTAACAATATTTTCCCATTCCTACAATAAAATCAAACAATTCAAACCGAAATTCAAAAATTATCTAATATCACTCAATAACATTTCTAGAAGCCTTTTTAATCATTTTCTTTCCTAATTATTTATAATTAATAGAAAAGTCAATCAAGATTATATCATAAACCATGGTGATAAGGAGGATATTTATACCTTTTTCTCAACTCCACACTTGGAGAATAGGCATATTACATATGCAATTGGAGTGGCTCAATAGGTTATGCATAGTATAAAGATAAATAAATCCAAAGCATTGGTTTTGAAATTAGATATGATGAAAGTATATGATAGAGTTCATTGGAGATTTCTCAAATTAGTTTTGCTTTAGGTTGGACTTAGCCTAGAAACTACTTATTGGATTATGGGGTGTGTCATCTCAACAAATTTCTCTTTCCTAATTAATGGTAGTCCTTCCATTTTTTTCAGAATCTCAATATGTTTGAGCCAAGGATGTCCTCTTTCTCCTTTTTTTTTTTTTTACTTATTATTGAAGGACTAAGTAGAATTCTTTTGAAGCTAGTTGAAGTTGGTAAACTTGAAGGAGTCTTGGTAGCAAATGGGTTTAAGATTACTCGCTTTCTTTTTGTGGATAATGTTATTTTATTTGGAAAAGGATCTTTAGCAGAATGGAAAGTTTTTAAGGATGCTCTTGACTTGTTTTGCAATGCTACTGGAATGAGTTTCAGTTCTCAAAAGTCTCAATTTTTTGAAGCATCAACATTCATTCTCCAATGAGAGGCTATATGGGCCAGCCTGAGGCTAGCCAGGGAGATTTCAAGAATCAACCTATCTTGTGAGGCATTGAAAAAATTCAGGGGGAACGTACAACCTATGTGAGTCAAACCAAAAGTCAGGATGAACAAGATGTTATATGATCTTGTGAGTCAATATGTAAGTCTAATGAAAAATTCAGGGCGACCGTACAACCTCTATGAGCATAGACAGTCTAGTGAAAAATTCAGGGGGAACATGCAACCTCTGTGAGCATAGAAAGACTAGTGAAAAAGTCAGGGGGAATGTACAACCTCCGTGAGCCTAGTCAAGCCTTGTGAGCCATGAGAAAAATTCAAGGCATCTAGCAAAATTTAGGTTGAACATAAAATTTCTGTGAGCTAGAAACAAACAATCTTCTTGATATTGAGAATGATGTAAATGTATTGATCTAATGATTTGGCACGTGTAACACTATCCACCATGAAGAAATTTGAATTTCCATGTATAAGAGTAAAGTTGAATGAGCTGTTAAAACTCAAATTTTAAAAGGTCAAGTTGTAAAAATCGAGTTGCATAAAGTTGCATAAGTTGCATAGTTGCATAAAGTTGCATAGTTGCATAGTTGCATAAAGTTGCATAATTGCATGTCGCATTCATGCAATGCATGCATGCTGAGTTGGTTTGCATGCATTGCCAAGTCAAGGGAGATTTGTAACTGAAGTGTAAAGTCAAGTTCTAATTTTGAACTCATGTCCAAGATTTCTTTCTGAAGTGTAAAGTCGAGTTATGAAATCATGCATTCAAACTTCTAATTCGAGCACTCTCCCCTCTACCTCTCCACGCCTTTATATGAAGAGATCAACCCTCATTCTTCACACAAGTTTTGGAGTGTGAGGGTGAGAAACAAGTTTGTTTACAGTGTTGATATATATCAGTTAGTAGGCTGCACATATATCAATGTTAACAAGTTTCACATATATCAATGTTAGCATACTGCACATAGATCAGTTAGCAGGAAACAAATATTTTTGTTAGAGGGTGCATATCAGGGAAACAAATATGTCCATAAGAGGGAATATATTAGGACAACAAGCTCATGTATCAGTGTTGGGTTTTATCAGTAGAAAAAGACAACATTAGTGTGGGTTGATAACAAAAGAATAGGAAAACAAGGCTTATCATTATTCTACAGGTCACATGGTGTGGTCTAAGTCATTTTGGCAAGCTCATTTAAGAGAATAATTTCATGGTGGAGATTTTTCAGTCATAAAACATTATTAATGCAATAAAATAAGATTGTTTGCTGGGATTTTTATCCCTGTATAAGGTTTCCCTAGGGTATATGTGTTGTGATATTGTATGCTAGTAAATTCTTGTGATTATTGATGTTTTGGTTTATGAATGATGTTAATATAAGATCAAAGTACATTCAGAATTAAAAAAATTACTTACAGTTTACAATCAAGCTCAAAATTTAACATCGTATCAAAGATTATGGTGTTAAATGACTTGTTGAAGTGAAATAACAGGTACACACAGATCTAAGTGAGATTTATCAAGTATCCAACATGAGTTCCATGGCATCCTCCATTTCTATCAGTGCCGAGGAAATGATCGAAGGAGCTTCCAACTTCAATGTATGCAAGCTCAGGATAATGAATATCTTGCAGGAGCATGATCTTGAGAAGTATGTGACCACAGTGATGGAGGAACCTACCTCTATTGAGGGGAGATAAGCCTTCATGAAGAGTCAAGAAAAGGCCAAGCAAATCATCTTTCACTCATTCAAAGACAATATAGTGCCAACAAAGACTTCGTTAATGACTGCCAAGGAATGTATGGATACCTTGGTAAATATGTATGAGAAATAAGTATAAATTAAGAAGAGGACACTTAAGGACAAGCTTAAGTATTTGAAGATGGAGAAAGGTGAATCAACAAAATATTTTTGTTCTAGGATAGCCCAGATTAGAGATCATCTTTTGGTCACAAGTGTCACAGTGGATGACGATGACTTAGTGTAGGCCATATTTGATGGTCTTCCTTCTTTACGAGAGACTTTCTTATCCGGTGTGAGTGGGAGAGAGATTCATCCCACGTTTGAGAGGTTATGGAATGATTTCCTCCAAGAGGAGAGTCGTACTGCTACTAGGAGCGAGCCAACCAAAGAAGAGAATTCAACATTAGCATCAAAATTCAAGGGAAAGAAGAAAGTCACTTTCTAGAAAGGCCCTCAGAGAAATTCAAACATGAAAGGTATGTTCAAAGGCAAGAGTATTGATACATACATGATTAAATGATTTAGTTGTAATAAGTTGGGTCATTTTGCTAAAGACTGTTGGTATAGGAAGAAAAATCCAAGGAAATGGAAACATCATGCCTCAAATGCTAAGGATGATGAATCCAAAATAAATAAGAAAAATCCTTCTAAAGAAAGAGAAACTTGAAAAGAATATTACCTGGTTTTTTCTTTATCTAGTACAATTATCACAAGGCTGAAAACTTGGTTAGTAGATAGTGGTGCTTTAAAGCACATGACAAGGTACAAGGAGATCCTCTTAGATTTTAATACAAAATATTTTGCAGAGTAGGTTGAGCTTGGGGATGAAAAATGTTACAAGATAGAGGGAGTAGGATCTATCTCTTTCAGATTGGTATCTGGGGATAGGTTTCATGTTGATGAAGTATTATATGTTCCATGGCTCAGGAAGAATCTACTATTAGTTGTAACCTTTGAGGACAAAGGATATTGGGTTATCTTCAAGGATAGGAAGGCACTTATGTGGGATAAAGCTAACCACTTGAGTACAACAGAACCTATTGGGACTCACAGAGGAGGATTGTACGTTGTGACATGATAGTCAGTTCAGGCATTAGTACATGATGCATCTAGATCAAGCGAGTTGTGGCACATAAGTTTGGACATATTCATTACAAAGAACTTCCAGATATGCAGAATATAGTATGTGGCATGCCCTCTATTTCTTTTAGTGAAAATGAAATTTGTAAAGGATGCATGCTAGGTAAAAATATAAAGAAATTATTTCCTAGTAGTGACAGTAGAGCTCAGGGAATCTTAGATCTGGTTCATTATGATGTATGTGGTCCCATGTCATCTCCCTCACTTAGTGTTTGTTTGTATAATGTCATTTTTATTGATGATTACTCAAGAAAATGTTGGATCTATTTTCTTAAAGTGAAAAGTGACACATTTGATAAGTTCAAAGAATATAAAGCCTTTATTGAAAATCAGATAGGGAAACACATCAAAACCCTTATAACAGACAATGGATGAGAGTTTGAATCTATCCAGCTTGAGGATTTATGCAAGGAAGAATGAATCAAGGGACAATTGAATGTTCCATATAGCCCTTAGCAAAATGGTGTTGCTGAGAGGAAAAACATTACAATTTGTGAGGCAGCAAAAGCCATGATGTTTGACCAGGATCTGCCAAATTCTTTATGGGAAGAAGCTACCTCCACTTGCATGTATATTCAGAATAGGTGTCCACATGCTATATTGAAGGAGAAGACTCATGAAGAGGCATTCTTAGGGATCAAACTTGAAGTAGGGTATCTAAGGATATTTGGGTGTCCAATATATATTCATGTCCCTAAAGAAAAGAGGACAAAGATGGAACCCTCAAGCAAGAAAGGGGTTTCTTTGGGGTACAATGAGAACTCCAAGGCTTATAGGATTTATGTACAAGGTCAGAGGCAGATAGAGGTAAGCAGGGATGTGAATTTCCATAAGGAAGGCACATTCAAGAAATCCAAAGAGATTCAACATGATTCAAAAGCAATTCAACCAACTTCACCCTCTTCTGAAAATGAAGAGTCAGATGATCAGAGGGAGGAACCTCATGAAGGGCCAAGTGATGAGCCCCTAGAACTTGTTGAATAGCTGGAAAGAAATCTTGAAGAACCTCCGGCCAAAAGGAAGCCATGATGGCTTAAAGAAACAGTGCAGGAAGCAGAAAAGATAACTTCTTTGAAAGGAACTTTCAGGGAAAGTAAGAGGCCTCACAAGTTTGGAGGCTATGTTGCATTGATGGGCAAAATTAGTGATGTTGAACCTTCTTCATTTGAAAAAGAAGATAAATTACAAGTATGGAAGGATTCCATGCTTGAGGAGTGCAATTCTATTCTAAATAATAATGTATGGGACATTGTGTTGAGGCCAAAGGACAAATCAATGGTCTCTTCCAAATGGATCTATAAGATCAAACATGCAGCCGATGGGAGTGTGGAAAATTTCAATGGAATATTTGGAGCAAGAGGCTTCACTCAAAAACAAGGAATTGACTACGACGATAATTTTTCCCATGTAGCTAGGTATACATCCATTCGAGTTATTATTGCATTAGCTTCAGTTCTTGGTTGGAAGTTACATCATATGGATGTAAAAACAACATTCTTTAATGGAAAGATTGAACAAGAGGCCTGTGTGGAACAATCAGATGGTTTTGTACTACATAACAAAGACACTCATGTATGTAATCTAAGGAAGTCCTTGTATGGTCTTAAGTAGGCTCCCAGAATTTGGTATGACATGATTGATGGCTTTCTTAAAAGCTTGGGATTTCAGAAAAGTGATGCTGATGCAAATATGTACTTCAAGGTAAGAGTGAACTAGATTTTAATACTTATCTTGTATGTTGATGATCTCTTTCTAAGAAGAGATGAAAGGATGATATCCTAGTGTAAGAGGGAGATAATATCAAAATTTGAGATGAAATACTTAGGCTTGATGCATTACTTCCTAGGGTTGGAAGTGTGGGAAAGACAAGGTGAGATATTTTTGGCAAAAGATAAATACATAGTGGATGTATTAAAGAGTCTTGGTATGATGGATTGTAAATCAATATCCACTTCCATGATTAACAACCTGAGGAAGCTGCATGATTATGATACAGGTATATATTTGGTGGATCCCACCATGTATAGGAAGTTGATGGATCATTGATGTATATGATCCATACTAGGCCAGATATATGCTATGTAGTGATTGCAGTGAGTCAGTTCATGGTTGTATCGAGACAAAGACACTGGGTGGCAGAAAAACACATATTGAGATATCTTAGAGGGACCATTACCTATGGTATAAGATATACATCTAGTGGAGGTTTATTTCTACATGGGTATGCAGATACTGACTGTGCATGAAGCCCAGTAGACCATGATAATACTTTCAGATACTGCTTCAGTTTAAGATATTCTATGACCTCTTGGTCAATCATGAAACATGGATCCATTACATAGAGCACAACAGAGGTTGAGTACAGTGCAGTAAGTGATGCTAGAAAGGAATTAGTATGGATCAAAAAATTGGTTTCTTGGTTGTTTGGTGACAAGCTCGAGACAACGATGGTTCAATTTGATTATCAAAGTTGCATAAAATTGACAAAGAACCCAATATTTCATGACAGGTCAAAACATATTGACATGAAATACCACTACATTCGAAACTTGGTCCATAGAAAAACTGTAAATATACGGTACATAGCCACGAGCGAGCAGGTAGTTTATATCCGAACCAAGCCATTTCAATTGAGATAGTTTGTGCAACTAAGAGGCAAGCTTGGTGTGGATGTGAATGACTCCCTCATTGATAGGGAGTGTTAAATTTGGTAGCATCAAAAATCATTCTCCAATCAGAGGCCATATGGGCCACCCTGAGGCTAGCCAGGGAGATTTAGAGAATCAACCAGTCTTGTGAGGTATTGACAAAAGACAGGGGGAATGTACAACCTCTGTGAGTCAAACCAAAAGTTAGGATGAACGAGATTCTATATGATCATGTGAGTCAAGATGTAAGTTTAATGAAGAAGCTAGGGGGGAATGTAAAACCTCTGTGAGCATAGACAGTCTAGTGAAAAAGTCATGGAAATGTACAACCCTTATGAGCATATACAGACTAGTGAAAAAGTAAAGGGGAATGCAAAACCTCTGTGAGCCTAGTCAAGCCTTGTGAGACATGAGCAAAAGTCAAGGAATCTAGCAAAAGTTAGGTTGAACATAAAATTCCCATGAGCTAGAAACAAACAATCTTCATGATATTGCAAATGATGTAAATGCATAGATCTAGTAGGTTGGCAGATGTAACACTATCCACCATGAAGAAATTTGAATTTCCATGTATAAGAGTCAAGTTGAATGAGTTCTTAAAACTCAAATTGTAAAAGGTCAAGTTGTAAAATTTGAGCTGCATAAAGTTGCATAGTTGCATAAAGTTGCATAATTGCATGTTGTGTGCGACATGCATTGTATGCATGCATGCTGAGTTAGTTTGCATGCACTGCCAATTCAAGGGCGAGTTGTAGCTGAAGTGTAAAGTCAAGTTCTAATTTCAAACTCATGTCCAAGATCTATTTCTGAAGTGTAAAGTCGAGTTATGAAAGCATGCATTCAAACTTCTAATTCGATCCCTCTCCCCTCTACTTCACCATGCCTTTGTATGAATAGGTTGACCCTCATTCTTCACACAAGTTTTGGAGCATGAGGGTGAGCAACAAGTGTGTTTAAAGTGCTGATATATATCAGTTAGCAAGCTGCACATATATCAGTGTTAGTAGGCTAAGCATATATCAATGTTAGCAGGCTGCACATATATCAATGTTAGCAGACTGCACATATATCAGTTAGCAGGAAACAAATATTTATGTTAGAGGGTGCATATTAGGGAAGCATATATGTCCATAAGAGGGAGTATATCAAGACAACAAGCTCGTGTATCAATTTTTGGTTTTACCAACAACAAAAGACAACAATAGTGTCGTTTGATAACAACAAAATAGGACAGCAAGGATTCTCAATATTATTCAGATCACACAGTCTGGTATAATTCATTTTGGCAAGCTCATTTAAGAACATAATTTCATGGTGGATATTTGTAAGTGATCATATATTATTAATGCAATAAAAGAGGATTTTTTGTTGGGTTTTTTCTCCATGTATAGGGTTTCCCGAGGGTACTTATGTTGTGATCTTGCATGTTAGTAAGTTATTATTATTATTGACGTTCTGGTTTATGAATGATGTTAAGTTAAGTTCAAAGCACAATCATAATTTAAAGAATTACTTAGAGTTTACAATCAAGCTCAAAATTTAACATATGGGGTGTGTCAACTCAACAAATTTCTCTGTCCTAATTAATGGTAGTCCTTCCGGTTTTTTGAGAATCTCAAGAGGTTTGAGGAAAAGATGTCCTCTTTCTCCTGTGTTGTTTTTTACTTATTGTTGAAGGACTAAGTAGAATTCTTTTGAAGCTAGTTGAAGTTGGTAGAATTGAAGGAGTCTTGGTAGAAAATGGGTTTAGATGATGTTATTTTATTTGGAAAAGGCTCTTTAGCAGAATTACAAGTTTTCAAGGATGCTCTTGACTTGTTTTGCAATTCTACTGTAATGACTTTCAATTCTCAAAAGTCTCATTTTTTGGAAGAAGGTTGGTCCAGGGAGGAGTTATTTTAGTTAATAGAAATTTTTCCTTTTGAGGTAAAATCCTTAGAAGAGGGATATAAATATTTGGGGTTCTTTCTTAAGCCTAATTTCTACTCTGTGAATGATTGTGTGTGGCTACTTAAAAAAGTGGAAAAAAGTATCTCAAACTGGTGCCATACATGGCTAACTTTGGGAGGTCGGTTTATTCTTGTAAAATTGGTCTTGGAAAACATTCCCGTCTTTTGGCTATCTTTGGAAAATATTCCTAAAGGTATATTAGAAAGAATTTGAAGGAGGATGTTCAGTTTTTTATGGTCTGGTAAAAAAGATAAAGAAAACATTCATTTGGTAAATTGAAATAGGATTGCTAAGCCAAAAAATAAAGGAGGATGGGGCTTTAAAAAGATATTTTTTTTTTGGCAAAGCACTGGCAACAAAGAGTTTGTGGAGGAGTCTAATGATTCCAGGTATTTGGCATGAAGTGATACTTAAAAAATAATTGAAAAATAAATCTGTAGTGGAATGGTTTAGAGAAGGGAGAAAGAAATTAAAAGGCATTTCAAATTGTTGGAGGGCCCTTACATGTTCAGTGCACATTCTCATAGATTGGTTGTTTGGAAGCCTAGAAATGGTTGGGATATTCATATCATATTGGATCCTTTGATAGGGTCTCAATATTATTATAAAGTATCTGAGAATTTAGTATCTACGCTCCACTCAAAAGGCTTGAAGTTTCTGGCTCAAGTTGTTTCTATGGATACATGAAATTTCAATGTTTTTAATTGGAAAAGTGTGGAGATGCTTGATCTTTCTGGAGAGAAAAAAGATGAATGGGAAATTTATGTGGGGCGACTTAAGCATTCTGGTTTTGTGCTATCTGATGAAAATGATTTAATTGTTTGATCTTGGGATGGTAAAGGTGGGAAAGTCTCTGCAAAATAGGTCTATGGGTACAATTTTTAGATGATTTTGCTGATGTTTCATAGGATTTGATGATTGATGTATGGAAGTAGTAGATTCCCTTGCGAATTAAATTATTTAGCTAGTTGTTGATTGAAAACATAGTTCTAACCTGGGACAATTTGTCAAAAAGAGGTTTTATTGGTCCAAGTAGATGTGTATTGTGTGGAGAGGGGGAGGAAACGATAAATCATCTGATGGTTCATTGTTCTTTCTCCAAAGAAGTTTGGAAGTATATTTCAATTGTTTATCAGTTAAAAAAATATTGGAGTTGTGGTAAACTCCTTGATTGTTTCCAGTGTTGGATTAAGGAGATGGGAAATTGGAAGGAACTACCTTGTTTCATTTGTTGGGAAGATTGGAGACATAGAAATCTGATTATTTTTTAAGGTCACAATTTGTCTCTTTCTAGGGTGTGTAACCGAGTTATTCAATATTTGGGTGAGATAGAAAAAATTCATTATGTCCAGTCTCAAAGAATAGCTCGTCCTCCCTTGTTGGAGGGTAATATTACAATTTTTTTTTTTTTTATGGTGCTTCTCAAAATGGGGGAGTTAGATGTGGTGCAGGTGCTATTCTTGAATGCCCACTTTTGTGTGTCTTCAGTATTAAAATAAATTGTGGGCATGGGACCAATACAAGGGGGGAACTATTGGCCTTATGGTGTATTTTGTATTTTTCTCACTACAAACAAGTTTCTTGTTTACAACTGGTTGGAGATTCAAAAGTTATATTTGACTGGTTTTATTTTAAAAATAATCTGCAGGTGATCACTTTACAACCTTGGATGTCAAGAATTCACTAGTTGAGTGAAAATTTCCAGACTCTACAAATTCAACATATTTACAGGGAATTTAATAGGGAAGTTGATCAGCTTTGTAAGACGACTTTATACTTGGATGAAGTTTTCTTATTTTATGCAAAAGGGGAGGGTGATCATGTAGAACCTTTTGAATGTTTAACTGTAGTCTAAATCTAGGTATTTATTATTTTGAATTGAGATCCTTGTTTTTGTGTAAGGACATTTTCAGGATGGAGTTTGTTTTCTAAAGACTCTATGATACATTTTTTGTGTTTGGGGAGGTTAAGTTTTGATTTTGGATAACAGTTGTAAATTTTCCTTTGGACTAATATTGAAAAGTTATCATTATATTTCTAATATAAGATATTTTTTCTATTTGAAAGAAAAAGAATTCGTGCAAGGGCCTTTATGTTAAGCTCTATTAACTTATTCAAAAATTCCATGCAATTATTTCAACCTAGTTAATTTGCAATAAAAATATTTTACATAACAAATGAAGAAATAACCTTAGAACATAGATCAATTTTCTATTCTAATTTTTTTAATACCAACTTAATTTATTGAGTACTCATTTTTTAGCATTAGAATTAGTATTTTGTAGAATATAATATCTCCTTAATTTTAATTGATTCAACACCTTTAGTTAATGATCCAAGTTCATGACTAGTACACAAGAATAATACCTTAAGGAAATGAAGAAGGTTAAAAATAAAAATGAAATCTAAAGTATACATGGAAATGATCATAGAACAAATATTTTTCCAGTTTTTCTTATGGAAGGGAGTAACACCAACTCGACCTTAAATTCAAGTCAAGAGTTGGATACATTTTTTTTTTGTAACACCGAGTGGAGGAGTCTCGGTAATTTCTTCCATTTAATCTAACACAGTCGAGTACACAGAGGTGACAAATGGGTTGAGGTCACCCTTCTCTCCTTGATATAATAATTTGAAGAAGAGCCACAGAGGTAAGGTAACATCTACATAAACGTCTTGAAAAGAATTTTCGAACTGGATGCTACTAGGGATTTTACACGAGTGGGATCACTCTATTGATTGAAATTTATTAAACAAAGAAAACGCAGAGGGTTTGTGAAGTTAAATTATGAAACGAAAAAGCCCCCAAATAAAATTCTTGCTGTAAGGAAAAAAAAACAATAAAATTTACCAATATATCCACACCCACATGCGATCAGGAGTAAGTAGAATTGACAGGTGAAAATTGGTACAGGGGACGGCAAAAACAATCCAGGTTTTCTGAACTTCATGTCAAATAAGTTCGTTAGGTTTTTCCTCAATTTGAATCACAAAGTATATCTCTATTGAGCACTGAAATCTGTATTTGGGATAGGAATGTGAATTGTTTAGACTACTTAGTTTAACTCCCCCGTTTTTTGAGTTTAAAATTAAATTCTAATATAATAATAGAGATCAATTGTAATGTAGATCAATAATAAAGTATTTATGTTGATGATAGAGTGTATAAATGATAAAAAAAAATGTTCGTATAAATGATCATATTAGTTTCAATAGACCTTTTAAACTAATAATAAATTTCACCATATTCAAAATTTAATTCAAATTAAACTACAATTTCATGACGACATTGGATTGAAAAGTAAATCTATACATAATTATTCCTCCTTAAGAATTATCGTTATTGATCGAAGTGAAGGTTGAAGCAACGTACCATGCAGAACTTCTCAATGTCAATATGTCGATGTTGTGTCTCTTGCATCAATTCACCGAGCTTGCACCAATCCTCATCGATTTTTCTGATCTATGAGAACTCACTAGATACCTCCCAGCCAATGCAACAGGTACTCTTATTTCCCTATTCCCCCCGAGCCACAACGAAGCTATACAAATCCAACCATAGAACTAGATATGAAGTGCACACTGACAAGTGAGAGGATCCCACCTCTTAACATACTTCAATTTCCAACTCGTAATAGAAATGTTCAAAGGTCTACGGTCATTACAATGACCATCCAACAATAGGGTAGATTGTCCCTCTCTCTTTCTCCTCTTTTTATTTTATAGATAAAAACCATTTTGACACACAACCCTTCATGCATAATTAGCTAAATTAGAAATTAACTTAAGTGTATTATTCACCCAACCACATGTCAATCTCATGCAAGGTTGCACCTAAATTTTACCCCTTTTTATTTTTATTTAAAATCAATTTCCCTCACCCACTATTGATTCTCCTAAATTTACTCCTAAGTGTTCCGTAGATGTTCTCCAATAACTTCACGAGATATAATTTTAGTATATTGAACTAATTAATGAAATCCCATTAACTCTAGAGCCCACCATTTATTTATCTATTTACTCATGATTTATGATCTTCCCAAATTAATCCCCTTATGTAATTGTTCCTCATGAAATTAATATTTGTTATTTATTTATTCATTTTACTAAATATCATACATATTTTTAGTTTCCTTTGAAGTTTGTTTGTTTTTCTTTAATTAATTAGATTTTGCTTGAAATCTAATTTCCCATTACCCATGAATTATTAGAATAATTTAATTGTTCCATAACATCTAACCCCTTCTAATAAAGTTGTTTTTCAAAGTTTTTTAGCATGAATTTATCCATTTATTTTATCACTTTACCCTTAGGTTGACTTACATGTTTCACCTTATTTTAGAAGTTTTCTTTGAAACAAAGTCTAAGGGTTCCATGAACGACATGCCCTTAAAGATGTACTAACATAATTAAAGGGTGTCATGTGTCATGCCTTTCAAGCGCTTTGACCTTGAGCATTGGGAATATGGAACAACTAGCAGAGATCATATTACTCATGTAGTTTCCTCTATTACGAGACAACTAGACATTGAGGAATAAGGTCCCCGACTTATTTCATGTCCCTTAGCATACCTCATGAGTGATTGAGACTTAGTCTACCCTCATGACATCAGGAAACCCTATGAGAAAGAGTGTCCCTCACTCTTCACCTTCAGCCACAAAAAGAGTGCTAGTGAGTGGAATCAGGGACGATATTCCACCCCTCCCTTTTAAGTTGTTTTGGTTTTGTATAGTCTTGCTACTCCTTATGTGAGTTGGATCGACATGCATGATCCATGTACTTGCATCCACTAAACATTTTTTTTTTTTTGTTATTAATTTCCATAATCAATTTAAATCATTTATTCAAAATTTCATCAAAACATTACTCCCCAACTATTGAAGGAAAATCTCCCTGCAGACAGGTAGATCTCCTCAAAGAGCTAGACTCTTAACTCTAAGACAGAAAGTGCTTATCATGGTCACTAAATTCCTTTTAGGTCTACACAAACTAATGCATGAAGAGGAAGGAGGAAAGACATACCTTCTACCGGTGTTTGTCCCTACACGCTTCGAGTTGAACTCCAATCTTGAGCTCCTCGATAAGCCCTGTAGACAAACAAAGTACAACCACTTCCTATTCTATCGAGATTAGTTCGAAGTGGACCTATCTACTTAGAGACAAATTTATGTAATGTCAAACACAAATTAGAAAGAAACAAGCCAAGCATATTACATTAATGAGGACAAAACGTTACTTACAGCCATAGATAGAATGTAGCAGTTTCGTCAAGTTCTCCTTGCCTAACCCTTGCTCAAAAGCTCCACGATCAGAATGACGATAGCTTCACTGATTAGCCTCCACTTTACTGTGTTTTTCCTATGAGATCATATGTTTCATGCTTCTCATCCCTTCTCCAAATATCACTTATGAGATCATAAGTTTGGTATGATTCTCCATCCAGATCCCCCTTTCACCATGAGAAAGATTTCTTATATAGCTTTGGAGAGGCTCAACCACTTGAGATATCATTGGGGTGAGTTAAGGATTTTCCTCCTTGAGTTAGGGATCTTCTCTAAGATCATGGCTGGACTAGGGGTTCGAATCCAACTGCCTTCCAAGATTGAAAAGATATTTCCCCCATTCTCCTCAACAAACCAACTGCTGCCCAAAATAGGAAGCGCTCCCTCAAAAGGGCCATCAGAGTGTTATAACACTCCCTAGCAAGGTTTAGGGGGGCGCAAACACTCCCAAAAGCAGTAGTGCTCCTCCAAAAGGGTAGAGGTAGTGTTATAACACTCCCATATAGTGTATAGGGGGGCACCAACACTCCTGAGAGAGGTATAGGGGAGCGCTCTCCTCCAAAAACTCAGTTTTTTGGGTTCTTTCAGATGGCAAGAGGTTCATAAGCCCAGTTAACCGTTCCTCCTCTTCCAAATCAATTGTTTGATGTGTGTCAAGTGTCCTTCTCATGGCATTATAGGCACGACATAGGCCTCATGGCAGTATGCTTTCCTTGACACTTGCGACACTTGTGAGCAAAATGCGACACTTGTGACACTTGTAATGACGACACTTGCGACACTATCGAAGTGAGTAATTTCGATGTGTAACAGATTTCCCCCAAAGTATGAAGTTATAAGATGAGAACTGATAACTAAAATGATTTGTAGAATTTCAAGCAAGGGTATAGACGTAGAGAACCTGACAGAAGCTGCACACAAACATCCAACAAATATTATGACATGTTTCAAACCTAAGGCATGCATACCTATGCTTGGGTGATCAAGACTTGCAAGATATGGCCGCCATAAAATACACCGCGGATCCATAATTGTATTGATAAAAAGGTATAGCCACTGAAAATACATCATGGATCTACACTCCCATGACCTGAACTGATCGTAGCCATGAAGAATACACAATGGATCTACGAGATGACAAGACATAGACACGACCAATACAAAGTGAATCTATGTAACAGTATATGTGTCATTGTTAAAAAAAAATTCCATCGCAACCTGGGTAAAGTACATATAAGAGTGATGACTCAACCCAGGGTCTTCTTATTGATCCCTATGTAGTACGAATCTAACCATGTGAATAGATGTCCTGATGTCGAACATGGCAGAAACCACTTGATTACCGGTCAATGATGTAAACCGTTAACAAGCGCGAGGGAGATCATCATTAATGTCAATGATTCCCAAGGTACTCTAGTACATTCCAATGAATGTGAATGGATGAGCTGAAGTCGAACATCCGTGGAATCATCTGATCAGAGGTCAATGATGTAAACCCATTGTCGAATGTGAGGAGGCCTACCATTGAGGCATGCAGGTCCCAAAGTACTAATTGGTTTCTAAGTCTAGTCCCTAGATAATGTGTTGAAGTCGACAGGAATAGACTCGTCGAAGGAGGGCCTTGATGTATCCCCCATCAATGACACGAAACAAACACAAAGATGTAATTGGTAGATCAAATGAACATGGACTGACATAGGTATTGAGACAAGATATTTGTGATGGTTGACTCTCGAGGTGGATACTTCCCTTGAATACTGAAGCACAACAGCAAAAACATGACATGGACCAAAACACAATGATGCAATGGATACTGTGACTTTCGTCGGGTGACCCAAAGGAGTGAAAAAAAACTCAAAAGATTGGCTCAGTGCAGAGGTTTAGTGGATTATAATGTGCGCAAAGACAAAGTGTTGTGTTCAAGGGCGACTCTAAGAGTTACTTGGTAATGTTCTCAAAAAACTGCTTGGCTTGCTTCTTTCAATTTTTTCCCCCATCTAGATAGACGAGTACCTATTTTTAATTTAACGAGCTCGAGGAGGATAACACATGATCGAGATAACTCACCTTCGGTAAGTTCCTCTTCCTTTGTTTAATGAACTGGAAGAAGTAAGGGTTCGGTCCCATATGGGCCTGTCGATGTTTCTTTTAACGAGTCCAAAGACATAAAACTCAAAGGTTTTTCATGATTATAGAGTCTGGAAAAACACTTAAAAGAGAACTCTCTCATTTCCTTTTTCGTAAAGTAGTCCGACGAGACCGAAAAAGAGATAAACTATCACTCAATAGAAGTTTTCTTCAAATACTTTAACAAGAGTGAAGAGAACAAGGTGCTCGACAATCTTTTCATCTTTAGAGAGTCTGAAAAGAACTTAAAGATGACTCCAAGGTTGTCCTTTTTCGTAATGTTAGTCTCGCGAGGCCAAAAATAAGATAAATTATCACTCGAAAGACGCCCTTTCAAACCTTTTAACGAGTGGGAAAGGAAGCAAGATCACTCGACAATCTTTTCATGTTTAGAGAGTCTGAAAAGAGCTTAAAGGAGACTCCAAGGGGTTCCTTTTTCATGTATCCATACAGGTCTGAAAAAGAGATAAAAGTTTACCTAGATGCATTCTCATGTATTTACGAGCACGAGAAATAACAAAGACTAAGCTCGGTATGCCCCTAGCTTGAAAAGCTAGTGGCTTCACTCCAGAATGATCATCAAAGGTTGGAGATATGCCCTCCAAGCTTCAATTCATTCATCGTCTCTGAGGTCGTCACCAATCTCTCTAGTAGATGAGAAAAAGGAGAAGGGTGGATGAAAAGAAGGTTCAAGAGAGGTGAATGTTTCATTTTTTAACGAGCTTGACACATGAAAAGAACTATGCTCAGGACCTCTGTTTCATTTTTTAACGAGCTTGCCACAGAGAAGAGAAACTATGCTCGTGGTTTTGTCTGGATCATGGCTTCCAAGAGGATAATGCTCTGGAAGGGTACCATGTCAAAGGATAAAACGCGGTCATGGCCTCCAGGAGATATTCACTAGATGGGAGATTAGCACTCGAGAAGGAACACATGTCGAGGGTCACGATAGGAGTAAGGAGATCCAGCTCCAATAATCCTACCGAAGAAATCACCATGTCCACTACCGGATCCAAATCGTCGGAAGTTGAAATCATGGGAGATAATGAAAAATCAACACCAGGAGGGGAGATAGAGTGTATATCTTCCTGAATTTCTTCATGAGGGGGAAGAAAAGAAGATCAATGATGGTTATTATCCCGAGGTAACTTGTCGATGTGAAGCATTTCCAGAATAGATTGATCCGAGGGAAAAATGGGGGAAATGTGATCAATCACAGACGACAAGGAACTCAACCGTGATTGCATCGAGGAACTATCATGTGCCAATAGATGTTGGTCATCCGATGAGGGAGATAGGATAGAAACGTATGATGTTTTGGCTAGACTAAGTGGCACAACGTCACCTAGTGCATCGAATTCCAACGGACGAGGTAGAATACAAGGGTCAGATGATTCCAAAGATTGATAAGCCACGGTCGAAATCATATCGACGATGGAAATATGATGTGTAGTCGGTGGAAGTGGTGTAGGGAAGGTACCCATGAGGCTAGAATATTTTAGTAAGCCAACACCAATTCTTTCATACGTGATCTTGTGGTCTCCCAAGAAAGGAATATTGTTGGTAGCGGAAACGCGAGCATCGGTCGTGCAGAAATCCAATTGATCAACAGTGACAATTTTTCCATGATGAGGAAATTGGACACATCGAAAAATTGACGAGGCAATGATAGTCATAGCATAAAACCAACTTCTTCCAAGTAACAAGTTGTAATCGAGGGGAGCATCGACCACCTCGACATCAACAGTAACGGTTTTTCCACCCAATTGGATGGGCAGGGACTGTAAAAGCCCATGGGGATGAAAACCTCACCCATCGAAGGAGCATAACATCATTGGGGATTTGTTGAGTTCTGGTGATTTTAGACCTTTCCAACATTCCAAAGACATGACACAAGTCGAGGCTCCCTCATCCAGAATAGTTCGGTGGATTTGTTGATTGTGAACAACAACATCAACTTGGAAAGCAAGTTGGTGGGAGAGTCGAGATGCATAATTGTCCAGGTTAAACATGATATGGTTGGACGACTCAGAATCAACAGTGCCAAGAGTAGCTAAGAGCTTTCTACGTTGACTGGGGCAGTGCTGGAGAACTTCTAACGCAGACATAGTGCACGGTGCTTGAGCTAAATATTCAAAAATGTTGTAGTTTTGGGTGGCACGTGAACTAGGATTAAAGGTAGCTTTACATATAGTGCTCTTAGGAGGGCGTAATATAGAGTTGAACGTGGGTTTCTCAATCTGAAGTGGTCCTGACGGAGGATTAACCGATGGAAGACTAACAGAGGACGATGATGGATCCAATAAAGTATCGGCATCGTTAGTGTCTTTTCCTTTGTCAGGGTTACCTGGTGTGTCATATGTCTTAGAGAGAGTGGTCAAATTGATCCCATTAAACATATAAATATGTGCACTCGACGAGGCCTCATCATTAGGATCGCTAGAATTGTCCCCAGGAGAGGGGGTTTGAGCAACCATGGATTGCTGCTGTGGAAAAGGTTGAGTAAGCACAGCGGGTTGTGACTTCCCTTGCAAAATTTTGGCCACTTCATTGCGAAATGGACAATCTCGAGTGTAGTGATCGTCACCACAAATGATACATGGGAATTTCAATTTCCGTTGTGGTTGCTTTTCGGTAGTAGGTGTTTGATTTTTGGGTTGTTCATTATTATTTTTTGATTTATTATTTGTCTTCTTCTTACCTCCGGATTGTTGTGAAGGGGTAGATCGAACTGCATTCACCTCAGAGATCTGAGTTTGGGGGGAGGTAGAGGAGGGTGTAGTCGATTTGGAAAAAGATTGATTTTTGACGGAACCGATAACACCATCCGCATGAGATGAGGATGATGGCTTAGAAGGATCGGTATTAGCTCGAGCAACATTCAGAAGCAAATCATACAAAGTACTAGATTGGGAATAAACCAAATCTAAGTACTGAGCCCGAGCGATGGCTTGTTCCTCTGTGACCGCACCACCCATAGCGACATCACAAGCGATTGGGGGTAACATTGATTTAGTAAACCATTCTGCCAATAGAATGTCAGGAATGACTGCCTTGATCATCCTTCGTCATCACCACCACTCATGAATATGGTCAGAGATATGCACAGAGTTAGTTTGACGAAGGGAGGTCAAGAGTTCAGTACCCGTCTCGTAGCGAATAGGCAGTTGAAAGTGCATGAGGAAAGACATGGCAAGGGAATTGAAATCATGAAAAGAAGCATGTGGTAGTTCAATATACCACTTTGCTGCTGAACCGGTAAGTGTTCACTGGAAAAGACGGAAACGTATAGAATCATCCATGAGGGAGTTTGATGAACACCACAAATGGAAAGTCATCACATGGTTGTTCGGATCTTCGCCAGGGTTTCTGTCAAATTTCAGAATATCAGAAGGAAGTTTAGCTGGAATGACTGGCCAAACCAGTGAATGAGAAAAGATCATTAGTTAACTGAGACAAGTCTGGGAGATCCAGAGTCGCAAGGAAAGGTAGCTGTCGGTTAATTTGTGAATGATACTGGTGCGACATAGGAACACCAGTAGGACCATAGACTGGGTTAGGTGGATAGTTGTAACCAGTAAGTCCTCCTACATATGGTTATTGTTGGCCAGGATAAGAAGGATTCGATGGTGAATGAGAAACATTAGCATAACCCGGTGGGTTCTGAACATTATAGGCCGGGTGATTTATTTGCCCATGAGGAGGATAAACATTTTTCCCTTAAGAATGGTAAGGAGTAGATCTCAGAGGTGGATACACATGAGGCCCATGAGGAGGATAAGACTGTGGTCCTGGAGGACTCCAGGTGGTGTTTTGGATGCCGCCCGGATAAGATTGCTCGTAAGATGTTCCGGAAGGGACAAGATTGGATACTCCTCCTAGTGGGTTATTATACAAGTGCCCCCCAATGTGGGGTTGGGTAAAAATGCCTCCTGAAGATACTCCCTAGGATTGTGAAGGGTTTCCAGCAAACGAGGGTTTCCCCCTTGCGAGCAGTGGATTTATGACCGGGGTGTGATTGGAAAATGAAGGTTTCCCTCCAGGAGGAATATGAAAAGTGGGATGTCCCTCGAGAGTGGTAGGCCCGCCATGGAAAGGTAGTTCTCTAGGAGGGAAAGGTTCGTTGGATGGTGGTTGCCCTCCAGCCGGTTTTGTTTGGCCAGCAGGGGTCTGCGTTCTCAGGTGAGAAGATGTCCCAGCAGGATCATGTGGAACATGTGGAGCTGTAGAGTAAAAGTTTATGGAAACGGGGGTAGAGATTGAAGTTCTTTGGGGATGAGTACAGGTGATGAGTCCAGCATTAGGATGGACTTGTGTTGGTGTAGCAGTAGAGTGAATAACCTGATTGACTGGGTGATTCATGGTTTGACCGGATGGTCCTGTTTCACTAGGAGGGTCATGAGGTTGAAAGGGTTTTCGAAAGGATTCAAAATGTTCATAGAGATCCCGTCCTGATGAAGTCCTCCATACAGAACGAGAAGGTGTGGGAATGGTTTCTACTATGGTGCTAGGACGGATAGGAGTCCTATACTCGTCACCAAAGATTGGTTCTGTGGATCCCATATATGTTTTGGTAAATATCCTCTCCGGTAATCGTGGGATTTCTTTGTCTATGACATTCCCAAGAGAGTCTAAACGAACCAAAAGTGGTTCTAGAGGGGTTACCGACACAATTGTAGTGGGATTTTCAACCATGACCAAAGCGGCTTCTGAGTTATCTAACGGAGGAGCAATAACACTTCCAGCGTCAAATTCATTTTCTACCTCTCTATGGTAGTTGTCTTCTGGAGGTTTAGGAGGTAAGGGTTGATAGCCTTTCGGAGGCAGCCCTTGCATCCTATGTGATCAATGAAGAACTTTATCGTTTACGAGCTCAATTGTGTTGAAAAACAGAACACACTGAAAATCTAGGGCCAACTAACAAAAAGAAACAGCATGCGCTAATAAAATCTAGGAATCAACCAAGCAGACAAAACTTCTCTCGATGATCGTACTAGTTGGTGATGAAATCCAACGTCGCGTGATCAAGTCAAGAAGGGGCTAGGAAATGGTAGAACAGTTACAATGGCAACTTGCTTAATGAAATTTCACCTTGGTGCAAGCTTCCATGCAGTAATTATGGATTTACCCTCCAAGGAGCCCGAGTGAGTTTGACCAATGTCTGTTCTAGGTACAGTGAGACTTCCCTTCATTGTCACCTTGTGTAAGTACCTAAAGATTATGGCAACTAAAGACATCAATTCGTAGTGAGTCCCTGGATGGGTACAATCGACAGTCCGATCTTAAACGTATGGGCAGGATAACAAGTCCGAAATCAACCCGAGAGGCTCCCACACATAATCGTGGGTATACCTCCAAGCGACCCCCGATATACGATTCGACAACTACAAACAGTTGAACCACAGAGGGATAATCTCCATAATTCACCCGAATGAGACCTCGTGCGTAACCCCTGTGTGAGAGGGGGATCCCAGAAAACCAAAATGACAATTGGATTTGACTCGCCCTAGCTCAGGACGCTAATGTTTGTTTTGAAAACTTTGGAGATTTGTACTCACAACCTAATCCAAAGTGATAACCCTAGTCTACTGTTAGTGGAAGATCCTAAAAATGAAAAATGTTCTAGATAATTTTTAATTAGTGTTTGTTTTAGAGTTGTTCTTTACTCAAAGGGTGTATGAAAGTGAAACTGATGGAATGATGACTCAAATTCCTCAAAAATTCATGAAATATGATGAACACTCGTTTCTTTTCAATGAACACTTATTTAAGGGAAAGAGAAAGAGTCGTTTTCACTATCAAACACTAATATGAAATGTCTTCAATCAATCGGTTCACAATCGAATCCAATGCAATGCTAAAAAAAATTCAAAAACGCCTTCTGATATGCAAACCAATCACTAAAATGTATTTTTTGTCGTTTGTATGCAAATGATGATTAATCCAATGCAAATACTTCTCCTACCAACTACCCTTTCAGATCAAGGAGATTCAAACAAGCATGATCAGATTTCGCACACATGACACACACCCTCTTGCTATGATTGAAACAAGAGGCAAACAAAAGAAAAAAGATAACAAAGCAAAATCAAACAATTCACACAAAAGAGAGATGTTGAAGAACAATGGCCTCAAAGAACCAAACAAGATGATTCATAGATTTCGGATGCCCTTCACCAGAGTTCCCGCTCAGTCAGATAGGAGAGAAGAAAGTAGTGGATTGATTTCAAGCTCTCAATAACAAAAACTCAAAAATAATGAAGAAGGCCACCAACTCTGAACAAAAAAGTGCTTATTTCTCAAAAGGAGGGATGTAAAAGTTCAATGTAAAGAAGCATTGAATCACAAAGAATCTTAGCAAGTGAAAAAACAGGGTCTGGACCTAAAAAAATGCAATTTTTGAAAATATTTTTTGAAAAAAGTGGCTGGCGCTCCGGTGTAAGGGACACGAGGGCATTATAAATCTCTATCCAACACCTTTAGGAAGCGCTGAAACTTTGCTAATATAGGTATAGGGGTTCCATGCTCAAAAAACTCATAAAAATGTCCAAAACCCCAAAATTTCAGTCAAATTTTGACAGTCAAGTTGAATGTGATGGGGTAAAGAGTTAATCAACATATGAAATCAAACATATGGGGTAAATAGGGTTTGAAAACAACAAAGGGTAAGACAAGGTCTATGAGGAAAAATCAAAACCAAAAGTTTCGATTCGATTCCCCAGTTGAGTTGCCAGTTTCTGTTGAAGGAAAATCTCCCTGTGGACAGGTAGATCTCCTCAAAGAGATAGACTCTTAACTCTAAGACAGAAAGTGCTTATCATGGTCACTGAATTCCTTTTAGGTCTACACAAACTAATGCATGAAAAGGAGGGAGGAAAGACGTACCTTCTACCGATGTTTGTCCCTACACACTCCGAGTTGAACTCCAATCTTGAGCTCCTCGATAAGCCTTGTAGACAAACAAAGTACAACCACTTCCTATTCTATCGAGATTAGTTCGAAGAGGACCTATCTACTTAGAGACAAATTTATGTAATGTCAAACACAAATTAGAAAGAAACAGGCCAAGCATATTACATTAATGAGGACAAAATGTTACTTACAACCATAGATAGAATGTAGCATTTTTGTCAAGTTCTCCTTGCCTAACCCTTGCTCAAAAGCTCCATGATCGGAATGACAATAGCTTCGCTGATTAGCCTCCACTTTACTATGTTTTTCCTATGAGATCATAGGTTTCATGCTTCTCATCCCTTCTCCAAATATCACTTATGAGATCATAAGTTTGGTATGATTCTCCATCCAGATCCCCCTTTCACCATGAGAAAGCTTGCTTATACAACCTTGGAGAGGCTCAACCACTTGAGATATCATTGGGGTGAGTTGAGGATTTTCCTCCTTGAGTTAGGGATCTTCCCTAAGATCATGGCTGGACTAGGGGTTCAAATCCAACTTCCTTCCAAGATTGAAAAGATCTTTCCCCCATTCTCCTCAACAAACCAACTGCTGCCCAGAATAGGCAACGCTCCCTCAAAAGGGCCATCAGAGCGTTATAGCGCTCCCTAGCAAGGTTTAGGGGGGCGCCAACAGTCCCAAAAGTAGTAGCGCTCCTCCAAAAGGGCAGAGGTAGTGTTATAACGCTCCCATATAATGTATAGGGGGGCGCCAACACTCCCGAGAGAGGTATAGGGGAGCGCTCTCCTCCAAAAACTCAGTTTTTTGTGTTCTTTCAGATGGCAAGAGGTTCATAAGCCTAGTTAACCATTCCTCCTCTTCCAAATCAAGTGTTTGATGTGTGTCAAGTTTCCTTCTCATGTCGTTATAGGCATGACATAGGCCTCATGGCAGTATGCTTTCCTTGACACTTGCGACACTTGTGAGCAAAATGCGACACTTGTGATACTTGTAATGACGACACTTGCGACACTATCGAAGTGAGTAATTTCGATGTGTAACACCAACTTAGTTCAGGGTCTCAGGGTCTTGTTGGCGATACCCACATCAACCAATTATCGAGATTTTTGTACACTTAGGAACTCATTAGTATTATATGTACAAAATCATGATCGCCCATAAATTTTATTCAACAAGATATAATACATGATTCAATTTCATAGTTTGATATTTTAAGAAATTCATAATAAGTCTATCATTCATTAAAGTATTAATTAATTGGGTCATTTGTGAGCAAACGCCTTCAAAGAATAAGTTTGTTGTATAAAAATAGTCAAGTGAAATGGGGCATTACACCTCTCTCATCCCTCAACTTCTTCCACTTCTAATCCTCCTAAGGTTATTAATTTATCTAAATTGGATAAATTAGACCCTCCCATCCTCCAACTTCTTGGAAATGAATCTAATTCCTCTCTATCTCCAAGACGTATTCCTATGGAGGATATTTTTTTTCTACATTGAGTCCATTACCCACAACATTCCAAATCATGAAGCCAAATAAATTAGGTAGGAGTGTGGATGAATTCTTTGTCGATCTAGATCTCCTAAACTTAACCTTTCCAAAGATATATTTTTTTCGATTCATCACCTTAATGATAACCCTGACATCCTCGTTCTCAAATTCGATAAAGGAAATGCTACTATTATTATGAATACCGTTGATTATGATCATAAAATGCTAGACCTTCTTTCTTCCTCAACTTATACAACTCTCTCTAAAAACCTTGTTAATACCATAACCAACATGGTCACCAAATCCATCAAATCTTCTTCCCTGGATCCTTCCTTACAAAAGTGTCCCCTTCCACATAACCCCCAAACCTTGATGATCTATGGACAACCCAAAATTAAAAAAAATGATATTCCTCTGAGTCCTATAATAAGTTCCATAGGATCCCCCACCCATGCCTTGGCTCGATTTCTTGTCGATAAGCTTCAAGACTTAGTCGGTAACACCTCCTCTTTTATTAAGGATTTTTTTGATTTTATTCATAAAACCTGAAACCTTCACCTGGATGAAGAAGACATTATGGTCATCTTTGATGCGGTTTCTCTCTTTACCAAAATTCTAGTTTCGGAAGCCCTGGACCTAATCTCCAAACTGGTAGACCATAAAACTCTTAACCTAATCAAAATTTGCCTCTCTTCTACCTTATTTACCTTTAAGGGGGTGTGCTACAAACAAACTGAAGGTAAAACCATGGGTTTTTCCTTATCCCTAGTAGTGCCTAATATATTAATGGAACATTTTGAGTCTTTAGCCTTAAGTAGCTTTCATCTCAAGCCTAAATGTTGATTTTTATTTGTAGATTACACGTTTTTCATCTGGCCTCATGGCCATGCCAATTTAATCTCTTTCTATAATCATCTTAATAACATTTCCCCCACATCTAATTCACTATGGAAACCCAAAAGGAAAACTCTATTCCCTTTCTAGATGTTCTCATCTCTTATCTTCCTTATGACTCCCTCTCTTGCCAATTCTATAGGAAGAAAACTCACATAGACTGATACCTGAATGCTAGTTCCCACCATCATCCAACTTAGAAATACTTTTTCCTGAAAATCCTAATTACTCATGACATCCACATATCCACCACTCAATTTCTCGTTGAATAAAAGGCCCACTTAACCAAATCCATTTTGTCTAATGGCTACTCTCTCTCTCTCTCTCTCTCTCTCTCTCAAATCAACTAAACCTTTTTCTCATCCAGAAATCCAAAACCAAAAATCTCCTCATTCACCTCCCCACCTCTCGCTCTCCTTTATCTTCCTTATATCTAGGGCACCATCGATCATATCATGAAATTACAAAGAATATCAAAATCATGTTTAAACCCTACAAAACCATTAAACAAATTTTTAGAACCTTGACCTCTCATTACTCCTCGTGTCTCATTCGTGAAGCCCTTGAAATAAAAAAAAAACATCCTAATAAATTTAATCACAAAGATGGCTATAAACTTAGCTAATCATGGAATCCCACCATACATCACCTAGACAATTAGGCGTCCTTCCTTGATAGATCGATTACCTAATCGTCCCTTTAGTTGATTAACCCCTCCCCTTTATCTGAATTATTCTTGTGTCATTTTTATCTCTTTTTAAATTCATTAATTTATTCCTCTTTAATTTATTGTATTCTATCCCCTCGGATGGGGTGATAGTGTGGGACACATGGCACTTGGAGGAGGCACAAAGAGGCCAACATGGCGATTTCCATATGACTGAAGCATGGAACGCACCACCACCACCCCCATGCATTTAAATCCCCCATACGACATCCCAGGCACCATTAAGCTTGGTGCGCCTTACCTCCTCAAGCTGCCCCCCCCCATGGATCTGCTCATTGAAAGCGCCATTACTCTGTGCATGCGACATCGCCTTCATCTTCATCATCCTCGAAGCCATGCCTCATTCCATCCTCCCTCCTTCACTGCGCTCTCCTGCAACTGGATTTTTCTCCAGCTCCTCCTCAACCATCTGGGATCTTTTCCTGTTCTCATCTTCTCCCCCTAGACCATCAGAATGCCGAGACAGAGAGGCAAGCCAAGGAGAGGATCACCCTGGCAACCACAACGGCCTCATTTGGTCCTCGCTTGGGTGCCTGCAACCTCCCTGAGCTCCTCACCTGGGTCGTCCCCCTCACACTCCTCACATTCCTCGCAGTTTGAAAAAGCACCACTCGCCACCTCCTCCCCTCCCGCTTCCCAGCTTGAGGGTTTGGCAATCTCTGATAGCTCGCTCAGTTTTCCCAGCCAACACACCGGCTCCACCAGAGGCCTCCTCCACTCGCCCACCCTTGGAAGCACCACCTCTTCTACAAGAACCTCATCCTGGGCCACACTCCTTTTCAGATTCAGCCCCGAACTCTCAATTGCAGGATAGCTTGGTCATTCTCTACGCGTTGGTCTTCGAGCTTTAACAGGGCCTAGATGACCTTCAGTTTCGGTTGGAGCTACTGGACGGGAAGACCTCTGTGCTCCTCCAAATCCTCCCCATCTTCCAGGGGGCCTTCCACTTCACACCAGAAGCAATAAGGGAAACATAACACATGCATACGGGAGACTCAAGTGAAAGGGGGCTTCCCACAGGAGGTGGCAACTCTGGGCAGGCCATGCACGTGGCCATGGATGAGGAATACACGCCCACCGAAGGAGAAACTATCAGGGCATACGTTGCAGAAGGACTGGGCTTGCATGCGCCCAGGGAAGTGGGAGGCACATGGCCCAACAACAGATTGGAAATGGGTGACTCAGACGTCGACACACATGAGCAAATGGAATGGAGAGGGGCAAATGTCGAAGAGGAGCCATGGGACCTTGCAACCCACGCCACCTCTCCGCCTGGTTGGCCAGCTTACAAGCCAAGTGTATGACCAACACATGGGTCTTCTGTGGCCTCATGAAGACTAGTATTAGCGTTTTACTTATGACTTTAGTTTACTTTTTCGCTCTATTTTTCAGTTTTGTAAGACTGGTAGTCATTTTGATCCCAACACCGACTGGCTGAACTGGTTTCCCCGTAAGGCAGTTCAGTTATTACAGTACGACACTACTGCACACTTTGTAACTCTGGTTTTTTGAAGGCTCCTTATATATAAATTTTTACTTATAAAAAAAATAAAAATTTATTCTATTGTATCATTAACTTATAACAATCTTTTAAAAATTTCTAGTAATTAATGAAATCCTTTTTTTTTCAATTTAAATTTAACAAAGCATTTCCTCTTTTAATTCCTTAATAAAATTCCTATTAACCTCTTAGTTCCAATCACTCTTTATTGAATAATATATATCATTTCTTTATCATCATCATTATAATTTATCTCAAAGATCTTTTTCATCATTTTTTCATTTCTATTAGTGATAGCTTTTTTTATTCTTAATTTTGATCTAATCTCATCTACCACTTTCATTACTTAATTAATTTTTGTTACTAATTCACCTTTATTATTGGAATATTGAATCCTAATCTTAAAGTATATTTATAATATTTTACTTTTTTTCATCTTTTTCATTTCTTCTCTTCTTTCCCTTCTAATTAAAAAAATTATTTTTAAAAATATAATTTAAATATATTTTAAAATATGATTGAATTTAAAAAAAAATTAAATATATTTTTAATTTAAAAATATAATTTAAATATATTTTTAAAAATATGATTGAATTTAAAAAATAAATTAAATATATTTTTAAAATAAAGTTAAGTTTGTTAAATCATATTTTTAAAAATAGGATTGAATTTGTTAAACTATATTAATTTTAAATATATTTTTAAAATATAGTTAAGTTTGTGAAATCATATTTTCAAAAATATGATTTTGTTAAATCATTTACTAAGATTTTTTATTCTAAATCTGAGTAAAAAACCACTTGCTAAGGAATGCTATGTTAACACTCACGTATAACTCTTTTCACTTTTATATTTTTTTGGGTTTCGAACACAATGCATCCATTCTTACATTCTCAATGGCTTGTTTGTTTGTGTTTCTTTGGTTTAAGTTTTAATAACATTGATGTAACTTACAGTTAGATATTTATTAAACTCCTAGACTTACACTCTCCATATTTCGAGTTTCAATTTTTGTAGCTCTCTCCCTAACCATCACCTTAATTTCCTCAAATCAATAATAGCTCCCTAACCATCAACTTAATTTCCTCAAATCAATAATAGCTGAAAGTTACAATATACAACTACAATATATATTTAGTAAACAACAATAAGACATGAAAGTTGCAATATAGATTTAGTAAAGAAAAAACATTTATTCATGGGAAAGTTGTGAACTACAATATACATTTCTTAGAAAACAAGAATATTTTCTTTTCACAGGGAATTCCATTGTTATATTTTGTATTGACATATAGACAGAACGTATGCTGTAACCAGTATGTAAAACAACTGAAAGCGCTCAACGCTGGCTATATACATTGGCTTTCAATACGCAGCACAAATATTACAGCTGAATACTATACTGCAATTTCATGTAACTACCGTTGCTCGCCCGGACTTTTGGGATCAAATAATGTTCGGAGTACAGATGATGCTGAAATTCACTGCATATCAATCATATTATCTCCTACAACTTCCTGCAACAAAATTTGTTTAGTTAGTATATCCGATATAAGAAGCAAATTTCATTATAAGTGTGCTTCTACCAATGGATTAAACCGGATTTACCAGTATGTTCAGGTCAGTCGCCTTAGAATCACTTCCACTGCTAGCAGCATTCTTTTCTTTATCCTGTCACAGAGCAGAGCAAAAACAAAGGTTAATGTACATTCAATCATTAATACGTAGCACAGGTACTATAATTTACTTTGTAATTTTGACAACCTGAGAGTAGAGAATTTGAGGATTGAGAAGGATGCCATTGTTCTAAGCATTCTATTTAAGCAAATAATTACAGACCTCGGTAGACTGCTTGTTCTTATATGACTCGAGCTTTGTCTGGTAGGCTGCTTTTTCTTCTGCAGCTAGCTTGATGTAGGGAAGTTTCTCCTGACCGAAGCCCCAAATTTATGACACATAAGCACAAAATTAAA
>ML785706.1:859524-918431 GCA_009831015.1 Picea engelmannii | reverse complement strand
GCCGAAGTCTTAAAGAACAGTTGACAATACAAATAATGTAAAAGGAAATAAAGATCGTTCTTATTATCTTAAAAGGAAACAAAATTAGAAGAAAGAAAGATCAATTTCTCTTTCACGGCACTGAAATTATGAATCTAAAAGCAGTGGCGTGGATGCAAGTCCATGAATTACCGTAATCTCATTGAAAACAAAGTATTGTTTAAACGAACATTTAAAGGCAGCGAAGAGTATTGATGACAAAATTAAATGGAAAATATATTGTTTAAACGAAAATTTAAAGGCATCGAACAATATCGATGACAAAATTAAATGGAAAAACCGGTCCTTAGCCCCCACTTATCCCGGTAATGCTCCGAAAGTATTACTGAATAGTCTCGTTGGAGGTCAGAGATTACCAGATAGGCGAATGCTTGATAACTGGAGTGCGCCGAAACGTTGGCATGGGCGAATGCTTGATAACTGGAGTGCGCCGAAACGTTGGCAGCGGACTCCTCGTATCCACCGTTGCCGCCATGGATGAATGCTTTTGTGAAAGGAAATTAAGTGATGAATGTTCTCGGGAGAGGAAATTTAAGTGACGAGTAAACAAGAAAGGAGCCGGCTCAAGTAAAGAATATTACGGACAAAAGTTCCATTTATAAGGATATGCTCATAGCTTACTAATTTGATGGTCCACGTGGCATATTGTGTGAAATTTATAATGAATGATCATGTGACTAATAAACGTTCTTGTTTTGTTTCAAAAGGAGTCGATCGCAATGACCATCCCAATAATCTCTTATATGTTTTTTATGGCAAAGGAGGCTGCACATGGTGCCTAGCAATAAATGCGTTAGGCCATGGGATACGATTAAGGGTTTAGGTTATCGGTTTGTTAGTATAGTGGATTAGTTCCATTAATTTTAATGGATTATTTCAAGGTAAGGTTTAGCATGAGGTCTTTGGTTTTATGGTTATCGAGGTTAAAGTTTGTTTGAGTCTTACTAAGTTATCAACAAATAGTGAAATAGTGTGGTGGGTAGTTGAAATGGTTTCCATTTATATATATATTTATTGTATTTTTGGGAAAAAAGGGGATTTTCTATGTACTTTTAGAAAAAAGAATTATGGATATGGATATGGGTTAAGAGTTTTTGGTTATTGGATTAGGATATTGATTAAGGATTTGGTATTAACAATTAAGGGTTATGGATTAAGGTTTCATGAAAAGGGTTATTAGAAGAAAGAATTATGGATATGGGTTAAGAGTTTTTGGTTATTGGATTAGAATTTTGATTAAGGATTTGGTATTAAGGTTATGGATTAAGGAAAGGGTTAATACTTGATGATTAGAATTTTAAGGGTTTTTAAGTCTTCAAAGTTAAAAATTAAGAAATGAGGGTTATGAAATTAGAGTTAATGTTAATGTTTATAATTAATATTTTGCTACTAGAATTATGGGTTTATAGGGTTTTAGGTTTATATGTTAAGGATTAAGGAATATTGTTTAGGATTGAAGATTACAAATTAAAATTTATTAGTATAAGGTTATAGGGTTTTAGGTTTATATGTGAAGGATTAAGGAACATTGTTTAGGATTGAAGATTACAAATAAAAATTTATTGGTATAAGGTTATGGGCCAAGGTTAATGATGTGGGTGTTAAACATTGACACTTACAACTAAGGGTTGTGGGTTAATGGTTCAGGAATAAGGAATATGGTTAATGACCAAGGATAGAGGGTTAAGGGATTAAGGGTGAAGGGCTATATGTTAAGGGATAAAGGTCACTCATTTTTCTCCTCATCTCAATCAATATCAACACCTCCAACACATTGTAAATCTCAAAATTTATCTTCACTGCCCAAACCATCATCGACTCCTTCATCTCCTCCCCATATTGAAAACTTTAGTTCGACTATCGACCATGAACAACTTATTCCCTCTCCCTTTCACATGTACATTTCTCCAATTTCTCAACTTTCCAAACCCCTTTGATTACAAGTATTGTGTCTTACTAGCAACAGGTTTGAAGGACATTCATTAATCCAAAAAAGATTTATTTATCTTGGAAAACTGAAACTAGAAAAAAACATCCAATACATCGATTAGTCCCTTGACCAAATCCGATCAAGATGACCAACCTCCTAGCCTGAACAAGTGAGCCTTCATCACTCAAATATTGGCACATTGTAATGCAATATCACCAATGTTTTAAAGGATTTCATTAAATGTAATCAATGAGCTCGAAAACTACTGGCTACCAAAACCATGTGCCCAAAACTACCACTATTGACCTAACAACTTTGACTCTTTCACCGAGTCAAGTTTAACCTAACTTTCACCCCTTTAAACTTGAATTTGGGTAATTACTCGGGTCCTACCCCCCATAAAGTTTATAACCATGGTATCTGGGAATCTGGAATGTTTGCCCCCCATATCATCTCGGTCTACGCCTAGACTTTACTAGTAATTTACCACGAGTATGCATGCCAAACAAAGTCTTACAATTATATTCCCATTTACATGTAATAAACATTTCCAAATCCATTATAATAATAATAATAAAACATTGTTGTTATCCCAACACTTATACCACCATCCTCTCACCAGAGCTTGACCAAGCTTCATGGCCTGCTCCGACAACCCATTCTATGAATATCCTACAATCATAATGGTCCATAATCATCTCATTGACGCATTCCATTAAATAGTTCGCTCAATTGCGAGTGTTCCACTTTAATCCTTGTAAATTATTTCCAAATGCCACTTACATGCAGACAATAAAATCTCTCCCAGTATTGAAGCCATTCCTAGACCCTTAGTTATTCTTTAAAAGGTGCTCACTCGATCTTTTTAATCCTATTGATACCTTTCCAATGGCCACTTCCGGGCCTCTACCAAATCCACAATGCTTTCCATAGTGTTTTCTTTAGAATTCAGATCAGGATCCTCATTATCAAATCACTCTCGCTAGAGAGTCCAAGTTTTCCTTGCTCTGATACCAGTTGTAAAGGAAATTAAAATGCGAAAGAGACAAAGATAACCAAGAACATAGTAACAACACATAAATCATGACACACTGTTTATCTTGGAAAAACCAAACCGGGAAAAAACAAACCAATAGATCTATTAGTCCCTTGACCAAATCCAACCAAGTCGTCCAATCTCTTGGCTCGGCCAAGTCATCCTTCACCGCTCAAATATTGGCACATTACAATGAAGTATCACCAATATTTTAAAGGATTTCAATACATGTAATCTACGGGCACTAAAACCATGGGTTATCAAAACCATGTGTCCAAAACTACCACTGTTGACATAACAAATTTGACTCTTTCACCGATTAAAGTTTAACCTAACACTATAAAACCTCCCACCCTTGGGCCTTGTCTCCTTCCCTCTTGTCCCACATTGGTTATTGGATTTCATCTATGATAGAATATGACCCCTAATATACATTGATCCCTATGCCAACAGGGGAATCCATAGAGGTATTGGCTACCCTCACTAACATAATGTTTGATTAATTGTTGCAAGATGATTATTCTTTCTTACTCGACATTCTTTCTGCGATTTTGAGTGGAAGACAAGCTCTGAAGGGGGCATTGGAATAGGAGGTAGATCTGTAGGGACAACGAGATGTGAAAGGTAGATTTGTGATATTAAACCTTGGAAGCCAAGGAGAAATAGTTCCAAGATGGCGTTGGGTAGAGATGTGGGTCTGCAGGAGGTCTCTTCTCTTTAATTATGTGCTTTAGTAGGGAGTTTTAGTTATTGGGCTCTTTCAAAGTTTGATATTGACTAGTGGATTAAGGAGAATTGGAAACCCTTTTTGGGTTATTCTTCAGAAATTATGGTGTTGGTTTGTGGGTGGTTTTGTTTCCAGTTCAGGTCGAAAGATGATGTGAAGAATATTTTGGAAAGGTTCTGGCTCTACAACTCTGGAAGTCTGGTGGTAAAAAGATGGATGCATCTCTTTAATTCAGAGAAAGAACATACCAGGTTTCAACATTTATGGGTTCTGCTGTCGGGATGCCCTTTGGCTTTTTGGAATCTTGAAGCCTTTAAGGCGATTGGTGATTATCTGGGTAAATTCTTACATGTGGATCTGAAGGTTTTATCTGTACAAGACTGTAGGGTAGGAGAAATTCTAGTTGAGAATGATTTAAACAAGGGGATGCTGACAGAACTAGAACTAGAACTAGAATGGATAGGGCTTGTTAATCTTCAGAGGTTAAATTATTGGGGGATCCCATTTCGTTCTTCGGTTTGTAAGGAAGTGGGACACATGAAGAAATCCTGTTCGGACAGATATACGAAAAAAATTAGGTTATTTCTCCATCTGTTGAAGAATAGTTTGTGAATCAAGATGCACTCAGGAAGTCCTTTGAAAAACATGTAACTTTTCAAGATGGGGATTTTCAGTCTCTGACATTGGATTTCGATTCAGTACTTGGTAAGATTAAAATATTATCTCCATATCTATTTTCTTCCCTTAATTTGAAAGAATTAAAGATGATTCAGAATTCTTGTATGGATTGTTCTTGCAATGTCTCTTCTATCCTTGTGCCCAAGTTTTCTTTTGAAAATAATTTGTTTGAAGAAGTTAAAAAGGGGGTTCTTGTTCAGGGGATTTGGGTCTTTCCTCTGGATCTAGTTCAGAAGATGGTTTTAAGAAGGATGAGATTTATGTTGGAAGATTTGGGTTGGGTTCAGAGGGGAATGTTTTTCCTTTGAGGGGGATGCAATTTTCAGAGGTAGAGGAGGAAAATGGTATTTAAAATGTTTCTGGTCTTTATTTTTGTATGGAAAACTCATGCATTGTCTCTTATGTCCCCGTGTCTAAGTTTTCTTTGGATAAAGGAGCTTCGTGTTCGGGGGCTATGGTTTTTTCCTTTGATTCTGGTTTAGAGGTTGCTTTAAAGCAGGTCGAGCCTTCAGGAGGAATAAGTGGGATGGGTTCTAAGGGGGAAGTGTTTCCTTTGGGGGGGATGGGATCTTTAGAAGAAGAGGAAGAAACAAATTTACCTAAGACTTCTGGTCTTTTGTTTGGTGAATGGGAGTCAAATTTTCTAGAGGAATCTGTAAAGAAAGTTATAGAGTAATCTTTATCCTCTTTTACCCCATCTTATAGAGAAGTTCTGAGTCCCTCTCCTCTTCAAATATTTTCAGGGGGGGAGGGGGAGTCTTCTTATTTATCCAAATTAAATATTGTCGATTCAGATGAAGGAGATGGAGATTGGAGGATGAAAAAGGAGTTCTCAGAAAACAAAGGGTTTGTTTTTGGAGCTTTAGATAAAGCATTTTCTCCTGTCAAAACGAGAAGTGCGAGGAAACTTGTGAAGGAGAAGGAGACTACTGGTGTTACATATTTGCTGATTTCTGAAGGTACAAGGGAACTTAGAGCACAAAAATCCCTAGTGAGAGGTAGAAAATGATTTTGATCTCACTTAATGTTAGAGGAGTTGGGGGTGCTCCAAAATATCTATCCCTCAAAAGGTTGATTGATTTGGTAAAATCATATATTTTTCTAGTACAAGAAACTATGGTATGTGAGAACATAGCTAGAGAGGTGTTTTCTAAACTGTTACCTCTTTGGAAGTTTTTTGTGGTGGATTCAAATGGGTTGTCAGGGGGTCTTCTTCCTTCTTGGAATCCTAAAAAAGATAATTTCGATGTTTTTCTAACCCCTGTAGAAATTTTATTAGATGGTTTTGTAAGCGATCTCAATAAGAATTTGAATTTGGTAAACTATTACGGGCCTTATGTTAATAGACAACTGTTTTGGGACAATCTAAAGATGGATGGTATTCTAAAGGAGCCTGGTTTTATTTTTGGAGGCGATTTGAATTTTACTCGATCTGCTGGAGAAGTTTGGGGCTCTTCCTCTAGGAATGATCCCTTGGCCTCCTTTTTTAATCAATTTCTACATGTCGAAGGGCTAATAGATGTAGAACTAGTTGATCTCATGCCAACTTAGAGAAATGGAAGAGGGGATCGGGATTATGTTGCTAAGAGGTTGGACCGATTTTTACTTAATGAAAGGCTGGTGGTTTCAGGTCTCAGATATCGATCATGGTTGGTTAATGTTAAAATATATGATCATATGCCAGTGGTCCTTCAAATTGATCAAGGGAAAGAAAATATTAAGTTTCTGTTTAAATTAAATTCGCTTTGGTTAACTGACCCAGATTTTTTGAAACTAGTGCGGTCCAATTGGCATCAGTTCTTAGTTTTAGAGGGTTCTTCTCTAATGGATTCACTAGTTCAAAAATTAAAATTGTTGAAATCTTTGGTCATTAAATGGGAGAGGAACAAGAAGATTAAATCAAAAGAGGAATTAGTCCAGCTGTAAGTGGATTTGGAAAATTTTTACTCTTCACTTCCTGGGGGTTTTGAGAGGGAAGTTGATAAAATTATGGTAGTAGATAAAGAGAATAGGAAAATGGAATTGTTAAAATAGGAGGAGACATGGAGACAAAAAAATAGAGCTACTTGGATTTCTTGTGGAGATAGTAATACTAAGATTTTCCATTCCTATGTCAATTATAGAAGACATATTAATTCTATTTGGGATATCAGAAAAGAGGATGTTTCTTTAGTTACAAGTCAGAAGGAATTGGAAAAGGAAGATATTGTGTATTTTCGAAATAATTTTAAAGCACATGAGCATAACTCTATTGGTCATCATATGGAAGTAATTCAAGCTTACCGTAGGCTCTTTTCTGTGGAAGAAGGAAAGAGGATTGTTGATCATGTTCTTTTATTTGAGGTGTTGGCTACTATGAAAGGTTTTGTTGTTTCTATATTTCCTGGGCTGGATGGCTGGACTGTTGAATTTTTTTTGGAGTTTTTTAATCTCATGGGCCCTGAATTATTGGAAGTGATGGAGGAATCCAGACTGAAGGGGAAGGTAAATGGGGCTCTCAATGAAACTTTTATATCTCTTATCCCAAAAAGTGACAAGTCAGAGTCTTTCGCAGGTTTTAGACCCATTTCTTTGTGTAATTTGAATTATAAGATAATTTCTAAAATTATTCCTTCTAGAATCAAATCTTACCTTTCAAAAGGATTCTCAAAGGAGAAGTTTGGGTTCTTGGAGAATAGGAAGATTACAGATGCAATTGGAGTAGCACAGGAGGTTATGCATAGTATAAAGATAAAGAAATCCAAAGCATTGGTTTTGAAATTAGATATGATGAAAGCATATGATAGAGTTGATTGGATATTTCTCAGATTAGTTTTTATTTAGGTTGGTCTTAGCCTAGAAGCTACTGATTGGAGTATGGGGTGTGTCAGCTCAACAAATTTCTCTTTCCTAATTAATGGTAGTCCTTCCATTTTTTTTTTTTTTTTTTTTTATCAGAATCTCAATATGTTTGAGGCAAGGATGTCCTCTTTCTCCTTTTTTTTTCTACTTATTGTTGAAGGACTAAGTAGAATTCTTCTGAAGCTAGTTGAAGTTGGTAAACTTGAAGTATTCTTGGTAGCAAATGGGTTTAATATTACTCACTTTCTTTTTGTGGATGATGTTATTTTATTTGGAAAAGAATCTTTAGCCGAATTGAAAGTTCTTAAGGATGCTCTTGAATTGTTTTGCAATGCTACTGGAATGACTTTCAATTCTCAAAAGTCTCAATTTTTGGAAGCATTGACAGTCATTCTCCAATGAGAGGCTATATGGGCCACCCTGAGGCTAGCGAGGGAGATTTCAAGAATCAACCTGTCTTGTGAGGTATTGAAAAACTCTAGGGGGAATGTACAACCTCTGTGAGTCAAACCAAAATTTAGGATGAACGAGATGTTATATGATCTTGTGAGTCAATACGTAAGTCTAATGAAAAAATCAGGGGGACCGTACAACCTCTGTGAGCATAGACAATCTAGTGAAAAAATTGGGGGGAAATTACAACATCTGTGAGCATAGAAAGACTAGTGAAAAAGTCAGGGGGAACGTACAACCTCAGTGAGCCTAGTCAAGCCTTGTGAGCCATGAGAAAAATTCAAGGCATCTAGAAAAAGTTAGGTTGAACATAAAATTCCTATGAGCTAGAAACAAACACTCTTCCCGATATTGAGAATGATGTAAATGTATTGATCTAGTGAGTTGGCATGTGTAACACTATCAACCATGAAGGAAATTGAATTTCCATGTATAAGAGTCAAGTTGAATGAGTTGTTAAAACTCAAATTTTAAAAGGTCAAGTTGTAAAAATCGAGTTGCATAAGTTGCATAGTTGCATAGTTGCATAATTGCATGTTGCATGCATGCATGTTGAGTTAGTTCGCATGCATTGCCAAGTCAAGGGAAATTTTTAATTGAAGTGTAAAGTCAAGTTCTAATTTTGAAGTCATGTCCAAGATCTAATTCTGAAGTGTAAAGTCGAGTTATGAAATCATGCATCCAAACTTCTAATTTGAGCCCTCTCCCCTCTACCTCTCCACGCCTTTATATGAAGAGATCGACCCTCATTCTTCACACAAGTTTTGGAGTGTGAGGGTGAGAAACACATTTGTTTACAATGTTGATATATATCAGTTAGCAGGCTGCACATATATCAGTGTTAGCAAGTTGCAAATATATAAGTGTTAGCATAATGCACATAGATCAGTTAGAAGGAAACACATATTTCTGTTAGAGGGCGCATATCAGGGAAACAAATATGTCCATAAGAGGGAATATATCAGGACAACAAGCTCTTGTATCAATGTTGGGTTTTATCAGTAGAAAAAGACAACATATTGTTGGTTGATAAAAACCGAATAGGACAAAAAGGCTTCTCAGTATTCTACAGGTCACATAGCCTGGTCTAAGTTATTTTGGCAAGCTCATTTAAGAGCATAAATTTCATGGTGGATATTTGTAAGTGATAAAAAATTATTAATGCAATAAAATAAGATTGCTTGTTGGGGTTTTTCTCCCCGTATAAGGTTTCCCCAGGGTACATGTGTTGTGATCTTGCATGCTATTAAATTCTTATGATTATTGATTTTCTGGTTTATGAATGATGTTAAGCTAAGTTCAAAGTACAGTCAAAATTTAAATAATTACTTACAGTTTACAATCAAGCTCAAAATTTAACATGGTATCAAAGCTTGGGGTGTGAAACGACTTGTTGATGTGAAATAACAAGTGCACACAGATCCAAGCAAGCTTGATCAAGTTTCTAGCGTGAGATCCATAGCATCCTCCATTTCTATTAGGGTCGAGGATATGATCAAAGGAGCTTCCAACTTCAATGTGTGCAAGCTCAGGATAATGAATATCTTGTAGGAGCATGATCTGGAGTAGTATGTGACCACAGTGATGGAGGAACCTACCTCTAATGAAGGGAGAGAAGCCTTCATGAATAATCAAGCAAAGGCCAAGTGAATCATCTTTGACTCAGTCAAAGACAATATAGTGCCAATAATGACTTCGTTAATGATTACCAAGGAATGTATGGATACCTTGGTAAATATGTATGAGAAATAAGTATCAATTTAGAAGAGGACACTTAAGGACAAGATTAAGTATTTTAAGATGGAGAAATGTGAATCAATAACATCTTTCTGTTCTAGGATAGCCCAGATAAGAGATCATATTTTGGTCACAAGTGTCACAGTGGATGACGATGACTTAGTGCAAGCCATATTTGATGATCTTCCTTCTTCATGCGATACTTTCTTATCCAATGTGAGTGGGAGAGAGATTCAGCCCATGTTTGAGAGGTTATGACATGATTGCCTCCAAGAGGAGAGTCATACTGCTACCAGGAGCGAGCCAACCAAAGAAGAGCATTCAACATTAGCATCAAGATTCAAGGGAAAGAAGAAAGTCACTTTCTAGAAAGGCTCTCAGAGAAATTCAAACATGAAAGGTATGTTCAAAGGCAAGAGTATTGCTACATACAAGATTAAATGATTTAGTTGTAATAAGTTGGGTCATTTAGCTAAATACTATTGGTATAGGAAGAAAAATCCAAGGAAATGGAAACATCATGCCTCAAATGCTAAGGATGATGAATCCAAAATAAATTAGGAAATTCTTTCTAATGAAAGAGAAACTAGAAAATAATATTACCTGGTTTCTACTTTATCAAGTACAATTATCAAAGGGTTGAAAACTTGGTTAGTAGACATTGGTGCTTTAAAGCACATGACAAGGTACAAGGAGATCCTCTTAGATTTCAATACAAAATATTTTGCAGAGCAGGTTGATCTTGGGGATGACAAATGTTACAAGATAGAGGGGGTAGGATCTATCTCCTTTAGATTGGAATCTATTGATGAAGTATTATATGTTCCAGGGCTCATGAAGAATATATTATTAGTTGCAACCCTTGAGGACAAGGGATATTGGGTTATCTTCAAGGACAGGAAGGCACTTTTGTGGGATAAATCTAGCCACTTTAGTACAAAAGAACCTATTGGGACTTGGAGAGGAGGACTGCACACTGTGACATGATAGTTAGTTCAGGCATTAATACATGATGCATCTACCTCCAACGAGTTGTGGCACATAAGACTTGGACATATTCATTACAAATCACTTTCATATCTACAAAATATAGTATGTGGCATGCCCTCTATTTCTTTTAGTGAAAATGAAATTTGTAAAGGATGCATGCTAGGTAAAAATATAAAGAAAACATTTCCTATAAGTGACAGTAGAGCTCAGGGAATCTTAGATATTGTTCATTCTGATGTATGTGGTCCTATGTCATCTCCCTCACTCAGTGTTTGTTTGTATTATGTCATTTTTATTGATGATTACTCAAGAAAATGTTGGATCTATTTCCTTAAAGAGAAAAGCGACACATTTGATAAGTTCAAAGAATATAAAGCCTTTATTGAAAATCAGATAGGGAAACACATAAGAACCCTTAGAACAGACAATGGAGGAGAGTTTGAATCTCTCAAGTTTGAGGATTTCTGCAAGGAAGCATGATTCAAGGGACAGTTGAATGTGCCATATAACCCTCAGAAAAATGGTGTCGATGAGAGGAAAAACATGACAATTTGTGAGGCAACAAAGCCATGATGTTTGATGAGGATTTGCCAAATTATTTATGGGAAGAAGATACCTACATTGCCATGTATATTCAAAATAGGTGTACACATGCTATCTTGAAGGAGAAGACTCATGAAGAGGTATTCTCAGGGATCAAACCTGAAGTAGGGAATCTAAGGATATTTGGGTGTCCAGTATATATTCATGTCCTTAAGGAAAAGAGGACAAAGATGGAACCCTCAGGCAATAAAGGGGTTTTTGTGGGGTATAGTGAGAACTCCAAGGCTTACAGGATTTATGTACCAGGTCATAGGAAGATATAGGTAAGCAGGGATGTGACTTTCCATAAGGAATGCACATGAAAGAAATACAAAGAGCTTCAACAAGATTCAGAAGCAGTTCAACCAACTTCACCCTCTTCTGAAAATGAAGAGTCAGATGATCATAGGGAGGAACCTCATGAAGGGCTAAGTGATGAGCTCCTAGAACCTGCTGAAGAGTTGGAAAGAACTCTTGAAGAACCTCCGACCAAAAGGAATCCAGGATGGCTTAAAGAAATAATGCAAGAAGCAAAAAAGATAACTTCTCTGAAAGGAACTTTCAAGGAAAGTAAGAGGCCTCACAAGTTTGGAGGCTATGTTTCACTAATGAGAAACATTAGTGATGTTGAAATTTGTTCATTTGAATAAGAAGATAAATTAAAAGTATGGAAGGATTCCATGCTTGAGGAGTACAATTATATTCTAAATAATAATGTCTGGGACATTGTGTCGAGGCCAAAGGACAAATCAATGGTCTCTTCCAAATGGATCTATAAGATCAAACATGCAGTCGATGGGAGTGTGGAAAATTTCAATGCAAGATTTGTAGCCAGAGGCTTCACTCAGAAATAAGGTATTGACTACGATGATAATTCCCCCTTGTAGCCAGGTATATATCCATTCGAGTTATTATTGCATTAGCTTCAGTTCTTTGTTGGAAGTTACATTAGATGGATGTAAAAACAACATTTTTGAATGGAAATATTGAACAAGAGGTCTTTGTGCTACAATCAGATGGTTTTGTACTACATAACAAATAAAATCATGTATGGAATCTAAGGAAGTCCTTGTATGGTCTTAAGTAGGCTCCCAAAGTTTGGTATGCCATGATTGATGGCTTTCTTAAAAGCCTGGGATTTCAGAAAAGTGATGTTGATGCAAATATGTACTTCAAGGTAAGAGTGAACTAGATTTTAATACTAATCTTGTATGTTGATGATCTCTTTATAACAAGAGATGAAGGGATAATAGC
Source organism: Picea engelmannii (assembly GCA_009831015.1). Classification (NCBI taxonomy): domain Eukaryota; kingdom Viridiplantae; phylum Streptophyta; class Pinopsida; order Pinales; family Pinaceae; genus Picea; species Picea engelmannii. The sequence goes on along the minus strand of ML785706.1, from coordinate 906,164 downwards.
CTAGTGTAAGAGGGAGATAATCTCAAAATTTGAGATGAAAGACTTAGGCTTGATGCATTACTTCCTAGGGTTGGAAGTGTGGCAAAGACAGGGTGGGATATTTCTGGCACAAGATAAATACAAAGTGGATGTATTAAAGAGGCTTGGTATGATGGATTGTAAATCCATGTCTACTTGAAGGATTACCAACCTGAGGAAGCTGCATGATTCTGATACAGGTTTAGATTTGGCGGATCCGACCATGTATAGGAAGCTGATTAGATCATTGATGTATATGATCCATACTAGGTGAGATATATGTTATGCAGTGATTACAATGAGTCAGTTCATGGTTGTACTGAGATAAAGACATTGGGTGGCAACAAAGCACATCTTGAGATATCTCAGAGCTACCATTACCTATGGTCTGAGATATACATCTAGTGGAGGTTTATTTCTGCATGGGTATGCAGATACTGTTTGTGCATGAAGCCCAATGGATCGGAATACTACTTTAGGATACTTCTTCAGTTTAAGATCTACTATGATCTCTTGGTAAAGAAAGAAACAAGGATCCATTGCATAGAGTACAACAAAGGATGAGTACATTGCAGTAAATGATGCTAGCAAGGAAGTAGTATGGCTCAGAAAATTGGTTTCTTGGTTGTTTGGTGACAAGATCGAGACAACGATGGTTCACTTTGATAATCAAAGTTGCATAAAACTGACAGAGAACTTAGTATTTCATGACAGGTCAAAACATATTGACATGAAGTACCACTACATTCAAGACTTGGTCTAGAGAAAAGCTGTAAATATACAGTACATAGCCATGAGCGAGCAGGTAGTTGATATCCTGACCAGACCATTTCAATTGATACAGCTTGTGCAGTTGAGAGGAAAGCTTGGTGTGGCTAAGAATGACTCCTTCATTGAGAGGGAGTGTTAAATTTTATAGCATCGACAATCATTCTCCAATCAGAGGCCATATGAGCCACCCTGAGGCTAGCCAGGGAGATTTAGAGAATCAACTAGTCTTGGGAGGTATTGACAAAAGACAGGGGGAACATACAACCTCTGTGATTCAAACCAAAAGTCAGGATAAATGAGATTCTATATGATCGTGTGAGTCAAGATGCAAGTCTAATGCATAAGCCAGGGGGAATGTAAAACCTCTATGAGCATAGACAGTCTAGTGAAAAATTCAGGGGAAGGTACAACCTCTATGAGAATATACAGACTAGTGAAAAAGTCAGGGGGAATGTACAACCTTTGTGAGCCTAGTCAAGCCTTGTGCCATGAGAAAAAGTCAAGGAATCTAGCAAAATTTAGGTTGAACATAAAATTCCTATGATCTAGAAACAAACAATCTTCATGATATTGCAAATGATGTAAATGCATTGATCTAGTGCGTTGGCACATGTAACACTATCCACCATGAAGAAATTTGAATTTCCATGTATACGAGTCAAGTTGAATGAGTTGTTAAAACTCAAATTGTAAAATGTCAAGTTGTAAAATTTGAGCTGCATAAAGTTGCGTAGTTCCATAAAGTTGCATAGTTGCATAAAGTTGCATAATTGCATGTTGCATGCATGCATGATGATTTAGTTCGCATGCACTGCCAAGTCAAGGGAGAGTTGTAACTGAAGTGTAAATTCAAGTTATAATTTTGAACTCATGTCCAAGATCTATTTCTGAAGTGTAAATTCGAGTTATGAAAGCATGCATTCAAACTTCTAATTCAATCCCTCTCCCCTCTACCTCATCATGCCTTTATATGAAGAGGTTGACCCTCATTCTTCACACAAGTTTTGGAGCATGAGGGTGAGAAACAAGTGTGTTTACAATGCTGATATATGTCAGTTAGCATGCTGGACATATATTAGTGTTAGTAGGTTTCACATATATCAATGTTAGCAGGTTGCACATATATTAGTGTTAGCAGTTTGCACATATATCAGTTAGCAGGTCACAAATATTTCTGTTAGAGGGCGCATATCAGGGAATCAAATCTATCCATAAGAGGGAGTATATCAAGACAACAAGCTCCTGTATCAATTTTTGGTTTTATCAGCAACAAAAGACAACAATAGTGTCGTTTGATAACAACATAATAGGACAACAAGGATTCTCAATATTCTACAGGTACACAGTCTCATATAATTCATTTTGGCAATCTCATTTAAGAACATAATTTCAGGGTGGATATTTGTAAGTGATCATACATTATTAATGCAATAAAATAAGATTTTTTGCTGGGGTTTTTCTCCCTGTATAGGGTGTCCCTAGGGTACATGTGTTGTGATATTGCATATTGGTAAATGATTATGATTATTGATTTTCTGGTTTATGAATGATGTTAAGTTAAGTTCAAAGTACAATCAGAATTTAAAGAATTACTTATAGTTTACAATCAAGCTCAAAATTTAACATATGGGGTGTGTCAGCTCAAAAAATTTATTTGTCCTAATTAATGTTATTCCTTCCGTTTTTTTTAGAAGCTCAAGAGGTTTGAGGAAAGGATGTCCCCTTTCTCCTTTGTTGTTTTTTACTTATTGTTGAAGGACTAAGTAGAATTCTTCTGAAGCTAGTTGAAGTTAGTATACTTGAAGGAGTCTTGGTAGAAAATGGGTTTAGGATTACTCACTTGATTTTTGTGGATGATGTTATTTTATTTGGAAAATTCTCTTTAGCAGAATGACAAGTTTTTAAGGATTCTCTTGACTTGTTTTGCAATGCTACTGTAATGACTGTCAGTTCTCAAAAGTCTCATTTTTTGGAAGTAGGCTGGTCCGGGGAGGAGTTATTTCAGTTAAATTGTTTTTTTCCTTTTGACGTAATATCCTTAGAAGAGGGATATAAATATTTGGGGTTCTTTATTAAGCCTAATTTATACTCTGTGAATGATTGGATGTGGCTACTTAAAAAAGTGGAAAAACGAATCTCAAATTGGTTCCATAGATGGCTAACTTTGGGAGGTCGGTTTATTCTTGTAAAATCGGTCTTGGAAAACATTCTTGTCTTTTGGCTATCTTTGGAAAATATTCCTAAAGGTATATTAGAAAGAATTCGAAGGAGGATGTTCAGTTTTTGGAGGTCTGTTAAAAAAGATAAATAAAGCATTCATTTGGTAAATTGGAATAGGATTTGTAAGCCGAAAAAGAAAGGATGATGGGGCTTTAAAAACATATTTTGTTTTGGCAGAGCACTAGCAACAAAGAGTTTGTGGAGGAGTCTAAAGATTCCAAGTGTTTGGCATGTAGTGATACTTAAAAAGTACTTTAAAAATAAATCCGTAGTGGAATGGTTTAGAGAAGGGAGAAAGAACTTAAAAGGCATTTCAAATTGTTGGAGGGGCCTTGCTTGTTCAGTGCATATTATCACATATTGGATTGTTTGGAAGCCTAGAAATGGTTGGGATATTCATATCACATTGGATCCTTTGATAGGGTCTCAATCTTATTATAAACTATTTGAGAATTTAGTATCTATGCTCCACTCAAAAGGCTTGAAGTTTTTGGCACAAGTTGTTTCTATGGATACATGAAATTTAAATGTTTTTAATTGGAAAAGTGCGGAGATGCTTGATCTTTCTAGAGAGAAAAAAGATGAATGGGATATTTATGTGGGGCGACTTAAGCATTTTGGTTTTTTTCTATCTGATGAAAATGATTCAATTGTTTGGTCTTGGGATGGTAAAGGTGGGAAAGTCTCTACAAAACATGCATATGAGTACAATTTTTAGATGATTTTGATGATGTTTCATAGGATTTGATGTTTGATGTATGGAAGTGGTAGACTCCCTTGCAAATTAAATTATTTAGCTATTTGTTGATTGAAAACATAGTTCTAACCTGGGACAATTTGTCAAAAAGAGGTTTTATTGGTCCAAGTAGATTTGTATTGTGTAGAGAGGAGGAGGAAACGATAAATCATCTGATGGTTCGTTGTTCTTTCTCCAAAGAAGTTTGGAAGTATATTTCAACTGTTTATTAGTTAAAAAAAGATTGGGGTTGTGGTCAACTCCATGATTGTTTCCAGTGTTGGATTAAGGAGATGGGAAATTGGAAGGAAATTCCTTGTTTCATTTGTTGGGAAGTTTGGAGACATAGAAATATGATTATTTTTGAAGGTCACAATTTGTCTCTTTATAGGGTGTGTGATCGAGTTATGCAAGATTTGGGTGAGATAGAAAAAGTTAATTATGTCCAGTCTCAAAGAACAACTCGTCCTCCCTTGTTGGAGGGTAATATTGAAGTTGGTTTTTTTTATGATGCTTCTCAAAATGGGGGAGTTAGATGTGGTGTAGGTGCTATTCTTGAATGCCCACTTTTGTGTGTCTTCGGTATTAAAATGAATTGTGGGTACGGGACCAATACAAGGGGGGAACTATTCGCCTTATGGTGTATTTTGTATTTTTCTCACTACAAACAAGTTTCTTGTTTACAGTTGGTTGGAGATTCATAAGTTTTATTTGAATGGTTTTATTTTAAAAATAATCTATAGGTGATCACTTTATAGCCTTGGATGTCAATAATTCACTAGTTGAGTGAAAATTTCCAGACTCTACAAATTCAACATATTTATAGGGAATTTAATAGGGAAGTTGATAAGCTTTCTAAGTAGGCTTTATACTTGGATGAAGGTTTCTTATTTTGTGCAAAAGGGGAGGGTGCTCATGTAGAACCTTTTGAATATTTAACTATAGTCTAAATCTAGGTATTGATGATTTTGAATTGAGATCCTTGTTTTTGTGTAAGGACATTTTCAGGATGGAGTTTGTTTTGTAAAGACTCTATGATAAGTTTTGATTTTGGATAGCAATTGTAAATTTCCCTTTGGACTGATATTGAAAAGTTAACATTATATTTCTAATATAAGATCTTTTTTCTATTTGAAAGAAAAAGAATTCGTGCAAGGGCCTTTATGTTAAGATCCATTAACTTATTCTGAAATTCCATGCAATTATTTCAACCTAGTTAATTTGAAATAAAAATCTTTTACATAACAAATGAAGAAATAACCTTAGAACATAGATCAATTTTCTATTCTAATTTTTTTAATACCAACTTAATTTATTGAGTACTCATTCTTTAACATTAGAATTAGTATTTTGTATAATTTAATATCTCCTCAATTCTAATTGATTCAACACCTTTAATTAATGATCCAAGTTCGTGACTAGTACACAACAAGAATATCTTAAGGAAATGAAGAAGGTTAAAAATAAAAATGTAATCTAAAGTATACATGGAAATTATCATAGAACAAATATTTTTCCAGTTTTTCTTGTGGAAGGGAGTAACACCAACTCGATGTTAAATTCTAGTCAAGAGTTGGATACATTTTTTTTTGTAACACCAAGTGGAGGAGTCTCAGTAGTTTCTTGCATTTAATATAAAACAGTCGAGCACAGAGAGGTGACAAATGGGTTGAGGTCGCCCTTCTCTCCTTGATATAATAATTTGAAGAAGAGCCACAGAGGTAAGGTAGCGTCTACATAAACTTCTTGAAGAGAATTTGGGAACTAAATTCTACTAGGGAGTTTACACGAGTGGGATCACTCTATTGATTGAAATTTACTGAACAAAGAAAACACAAAGGGTTATCGAAGTTAAATTATGAAACGAAAAAGCCCCCAAATAAAATTCTTTCTATAAGGAAAAACAAAACAATAAAATTTACCAAGATATCCACACCCACATGCGATCAGGGGTAAGTAGACTTGATAGGTGAAAATTGGTACAGGGGACGACAAAAACAGTCCAGGTTTTCTGAACTTAATGTAAAATAAGTTTGTTAGGGTTTTCCTCAGATTCGAATCCGAGTATATCTATGTTGAGCACTAAAATATGTATTTAGGATAGGAATGTGAATTTTTTAGACTACTCAGTTTAACCCCCCCCCCTGTTTTTGAGTTTAAAATTAAATTTTAATATAATAATATAGATCAATTGTAATGCAGATCAATAATAAAGTATTTATGTTGATGATAGAGTGTATACGTGATAAAAAAACATTGTTCGTATAAATGATCATATTACTTTCAATGGACCTTTTCAACTAATAATATGTTTTTCCATATTCAAAATTTAATTCAAATTAAACTACAATTTCATGATGACATTGGATTGAAAAGTAAATCAATACATAATTATTCCTCCTTGAGAATTATTATTACTGGGCGAAGTGAAGTTTGAAGCAACGTACCATGCATAACTTCTCAATGTCAATATGTTGATGTTGTGTCTCTTGCATCACTTCACCTATCTTGCACCAATCCTCATCGAATTTTTATGATCTATGGGAGCTCACTAGATACCTCCCAGCCAATGCAACAAGTACTCTTATTTCCCTACGCCCCCCCGAGCCATAACAGAGCTATACAAATCCAACCATAGAACTAGATATGAAGTGCACACTCACAAGTGAGAGGATCCAACTTCTTAACACACTTCAATTTCCAAATCGTAATAGAAATGTTCAAAGGTCTACAGTCATTACGATGACCATCCAACAATAGGGTAGATTGTCCCTCTCTCTTTCTCCTCTTTTTATTTTATAGATAAAAACCATTTTGACACACAACCCTTCATGCATAATTAGATAAATTAGAAATTAACTTAAGTGTATTATTCACCCAACCACATGTCAATCTCATGCAAGGTTGCACCTAAATTTTACTCCTTTTTATTTTTATTTAAAATCAATTTCCCTCACCCACTTTTGATTCTCCTAAATTTACTCCTAAGTGTTTCGTAGATGTCCTCAGGTAACTTCACGAGATATAATTTTAGTATCTTGAACTAATTAATGAACTCCCATTAACTCTAGAGCCCACCATTTATTTAGATATTTACTCATGATTTAAGATTCTCCCAAATTAATCCCCTTAAGTAATTGTTCCTCATGAAATTAATATTTGTTATTTATTTATTCATTTTACTAAATATCATACATATTTTTAGTTTCCTTTAAAGTTTGTTTGTTTTTCTTTAATTAACTATATTTTCCTTGAAATCTAATTTCACATTACCCATGAATTCTTAGAATAATTTAATTTTTCCTTAACATCTAACCCCTTCTAATAAAGTTGTTTTTAAAGTTTTTTAGCATGACTTTATCCATTTATTTTATCACTTTACCCTTAGGTTGACTTACATGTTTCACCTTATTTTAGAAGTTTGATTTGAAACAAATTCTAAGGGTTCCATGAGCGCCATGCCCTTCAATATGTACTGACATAATTCAAGGGTGTCATGCATCATGCCTTGCAAGCGCTTTGACCTTGACAATTGGGAATATGGCACAACTAGCAGAGATCCTATTACTCATGTAGTTTCCTCTATTAGGAGACTACTAGACATTGAGGAATAAGGTCTCTGCCTTATTTCATGTCCCTTAGAATACCTCAGGAGTGACTGAGACCAAGTCTACCCTCACGACATTGTGAAACCCTCTGAGAAAGAGTGTCCCTCACTCTTCAACTTTGGCCACGAAAGGACTATAGAGAGTGGAATTAGGGACAATATTCCACCCCTCCCCTTTAGGTTGGTCTAGTTTTTTATAGCCTCGCTACTCCTTTTGTGAGTTTTATCGGCAAGCATGCTATGTTGATTAAGGTTGGTTGTCATTGATGTCAACCCTTGAAGAAAGTCTGGTAACACAAAAGTTTGGGTAATGGACCCAAGTTTGTTTAATGTAAAGATGACTCATTGTTGTCTTGTCATGGTTGATAAGAAGTACAAATGGGTGAACTCCAAAGTGGTCCCCTTATGGTGAAATCCCTCACGGGAAGATTCTTTGTAGATTGAGTTATCCTAAAAGTATGGTTAGAGAACCCATGCTTAATTGTGGAATAATGAGATTAAGGTTAGTGAATTTGATAGTGAAACTATCCTAGATGGATAGTGCTTGTCATGCCATTTCCGGTGGTATGTGGAACGTCACATAACTCCTCACAGTTAGAGAGTTATGGCCATGTGAAGTTGGAGAACCCTCATGAGTCATATAGAATCCTCTAAAAGTCAAAGTGTTTGCAAAAGAAATTATTTAAATAATAAAGTTAATGGAGAACTCCCTAAAATAAGGAAAGTTGAATGCTACATGAAAGTATAAATAAGAGGCAAGGCTCTCTCATTTAATCACACTTGAACACATTGAATATCTTTTGTCGTGTAAGGATTATTGCAAGTACTCATTGATACATCTGAAGTTGCGAAAGTATGAGGTAGTACGGAGGGTTGATGATGAAAGTTTTAGAATTACAACGAATACTAAAAAACCCTAGTTTATGAGGCGTACATGGACTGACAGTGTATTAGGGTGTGTACAGTACACGGGCTGACAATGTATTAGGGTGCGTATGTACACAGGCTGACAGTGTATTAGGGTGCGTATGTACACGGGCTGACAGTGTATTAGGGTGCGCACATGTTGGTAAAGCCATGGAAACTTGAAGATATGAAGATGCAGAGATTCTATATTCTGAGATCAATCTCCCAAGAAGGTCTATAGTGCTTAGATACATCAGATCTATCCATTGGTTCAAAAGGTATGTCTTATTTCTATGAATAGTTGGATTTTGATGTATGCATGAGAAATGGTTATGGAGATTTGAGAATTCTCCCTAGAGAGACTAGTGGTTGCATGGGATCTTATGTATAAGTCAGATCTACAAAAATACAATGTTGGTATATTTATCATTGATACTTCTTGTTAGAATTGAGGAACATCTTGTATTTCTTGGCATATGGCTAAGGGTTTGTGGTACATGGTTGAGAGTTTGTATTTGTGAAGTGGTTGATGTATTGAGAGGTTGAATATTAGAAAGGGTTTGATGACTGGATCATGTGAGGGTTATTATACTTGTTCATGATTACACACAACTATATGGAACATGAATAGAGAGAGATATATATTCCTTGGGTAAAGGTTATGTATGAGGATGCATGCATAGAGTACAATTAGAGTATGGATATAGTGACAGGTTGCAGATTTATGTGAAAGAAGTTGCAAAGGGTCAGAAGTTTTCAGAAGAAAGAAAAACCTAGTTTTCAGAAGGCATACATAGGCTGCATAACAGTTTGGTCCCATACATACGCGGGTTTCATAACATATAGAGCACATACATATGCGTGATGCAACACTACAGGTCACGTACCTGTTGTATTTTTGTTGATACATGTTCAGTTCAGGTACAAATTGATTATAGGGCAGTTGTATAGGTTGGATGTAGGTCATTGGTACAGGTTGATACAGTTGTACAGTGGTATATCTCACAGTGATAGTGTGACAGTGGTTTCATCATTCTACTTCTACGTCAGGGCGGTTGGATGGGGCAAGGACAAGTGGTTGTAGCCACCTTCTGATTGTAGCCGGAAAACATAGGAGTTTGTAGCCTCCTTCTGGTTGTAGCCAGAGAATTGGAGAGTTGGAGCTTCCCTCAGGTTGTAGCTTGAGAAACTAGGGGGTTGGAGCCTCCTTCTAGTTGCAGTTGGAAAACAAAGGAAGTTGGTGCTTCCAATGAATGTAATTCTTCAAGACATATAAGAAAAAACATTCTGTGGTTTTATCCCTCTTTGGGTTTCCACCTAAAACACTGGTGTACTATGTATGTGTATGGTTGTTTGTTTGTTCATTGCTTATTTACTCTGCAGTTATTGTGTGATATTGCTACATTGATATTTCAATTGGATTATATGGTTAAAAAGGATTAAATTTATCTATTAATTATTCACCCACCCTCTCAGTAATCCAACAATTGGTGTCAGAGCAGGTTCCTTCATAAATCAGTTTAACCACTGAAAGGTAGATCATGGAGAGAAACAACTTGTATGAAAATGGAATACCACAGTTTGATGGACATAAGTATGTATTTTGGAGCATAAGGATGAAGCGATATATACAGGCACAGGGATTTGAAATTTGGCATTCAATTGTAGATGGATACATAGTACCAATAGTTCCACCAACAAATGACAAAGCAGTGAAATTTGGTCAGAATAATTCCAAAGCCACAAATTCAATTCTGAATGGTCTTTGTGAAACAATATTCACCAAAGTTTCACATTGTAAATTTGATAAAGATATTTGGGACAAACTTCAAAATATTTATGAAGGAGATTCAAAAGTCAAAGAAGCAAAGCTTCAAACTTATAGAGGTCAGTTCGAACAACTAAAGATGAAGGAAGATGAGAATATTGCAGCTTACTTCTTACGAGTCGATGAAATAGTAAATGCAATCATGGGATTGGGAGAAGAAATCAAAGAATCGGTAATTGTTCAAAAGGTACTAAGATCTCTTCCTATGAGATCTAACCCTAAGATATCAACACTAGAAGAAAGAGTAGATCTATACTCAATAAGCATGGAAAAACTACATGGAATATTCACAGCATATGAAATGAGAATTGAACAGGAAAATCCAGATGTAAAAGAAGCAACCTTCAAAGCATCCAAAAGATCAAAGAAAAAGGGAAAGCAAAAAGAAAAATAACATAGCATAAATAGTGACATCTTGGAAGATGATGAAGAAGTGGCCAACTTTGTCAGAAAATTGAACAAGGGAACTGACAATAGGTATAGAGGTAAGATTCCTTTAATTTGTTTTAATTGTGATGGTATTGTTCGTTTTGCTAACAAATGTCCTCATAAGAAAAATAGAAATGGTGAAGGTGACTCAAAAAGAAAGCAAACACATAAAAGCAAAAGAATCACAAAGAACGTTTTCAAGAAAATATTATGCACCAAAGAAGACATCTCATCATCATATGAAGATGAATTCAGTGAAAGTGAGACATAAAGAGTTCTATTCATGGAAGTAGAAGAATATGATAAAGAAGACTCTGAAGTAGAATATGAAGAAGCCTAAGAAGAAATTGAAGAGGCGGAAGTTGACTACCGAGAGGAATTGATGAGTGCCATAGAAGTTATCAGAAGAGAAAAGAGGAAAAACAAGAAGCTACAAGCAGAACTAGATAAGAAAGAAGACACTCGCGAATTAGAACAAATGATCACAAATTTGAAGGTTCAAATTGAAGAAGCACTCAAAGAACATCTAGAAGGAAGAGACATGATCATTGAAAATTTGGAAGCATAAATTGTCACATTAAGAAAGGATCTTCAAAAGATAAATATGCAGAACAAATCAAAAGTTTTGAATGACATTATCAATAGTCAAAGTCCTAATCATGACAAGTCCGGACTTGGATACAATCAGACAAAAAATGGATGAAGCTCTAAAACAACAGAACAAGAAACATATCCAAAAATCTATGAAGAAACAATCAAAGGGGATAGGAAGGTCTACAGAGAAAATTACAGGGACACTCCTCCACCGAGAAGGTTCAGATTTCAGAATCAACTACCGACAGAAACATATAGGTCTCAGGAAGAAGAAGGATTCATAAGAGCACCTCCTTTTAGAAGATCTTCAACTCTGAGGTATCAAACTATATTTTTTGGTTTATGTTATGCATGTAATAATTTTGGACATAAATCTATAAATTGCAGAGCTAACAATAGGAACATAAACAAATTTGAAAGTCATACACAAAAGGGTTATCCAAGAAGGCCTAGTGAAACACAGAGAAGAAGTTACAACATGTTTGAATCATTGATCACTGAAGTGGAATGCTACAAGTGTAACAACTTTGGACACATGGGTAAAGATTGCAGAATGATAATCCCTCCTAGATAACCACAACAGAACAACAAAAATCATAGACATGAACCTTAGAAAAGGACATGGATAAGAAAGCATAATCAATACAACAATGAAGAATGCACACTGGATCTACAAGCTAAGCAGAATAAACGTGGTTGGTATGTTGACAGTGGTTGTTCAAAACACATGACATGTGATAGAGATAGGTTTCTTACATTAAGAAAGAAAAGAGATGGATCAATCTCCTTTGGAAATGATGATTTAGCTAAAATCATAGGAAAATGCACAGTCATAATTGGGGACAAGAATACAAAGGCATAAAATGTTCTACTAGTAGAATATATGAAACATAATATTCTAAGTGTGAGTCAAATGTGTGACCAAGTTCATAAAGTTACTTTTGATTCACAAAAGTGCGAGATAAGAAAATAAGGTTCAGGAAAATTGATTTCTACAGCTGCGAGAACTTCAAGCAACATATATGTGATAAGTGAAATTGGAAATGAAAAGTGTTGTCTAGGAAAGGAAGATGAAAGTTGGATATGGAACAAAAGAATGGGTCACATACATTTTAATAACCTTGTCAAAGTCAACAAAAGAGAAGCAGTCAGAGAAACGCCCCAGATCACGAAACCAACCAACACTTTATACAAGCATTGTCAACAAGGAAAGCAAACAAAGATCAGGTTCAAATCAAAGGAATATTCAATGAAAAGACCACTGGAAATTGTGCATACCAATCTAGTTGGACCAAATAAAACAAAGTGTTTAAAAGGTGAGAAAAAGATTATGTTATTAGTTGATGATTATGCAAGAATGACTGCAGTTTGCTTTCTCAAGAATAAGTCAGAAGCTTTTGAAAACTTCAAGATCTACAAGGAAATGGTTGAAAATGAAATGGATTCAAAAATCAAATCCTTGAGATCTGATAATGGAGGAGAGTTCACTTCAAAGGAATTTATGGACTATTGTAGCAGTCATGGAATAAAAAGAGAATTCTTCGTTGCTAGGAGACCTCAACAGAATGGAGTTGTTGAAAGAAAAAACATGACAGTACAAGAAATGGCTCGAACAATGCTAATGGATTCCAAATTGAAAGATATTTTTTGGACACAGGCAGTGCATACAACAACTCACATTCAAAATAGAGTAATGCTCAGAAACAACACTGACAAAACTCCCTATGAGATATGGAAAGGAAGATCATCAAATGTGAAGCATTTCAGAGTTTTTGGAAGAAAATACTACATCAAAAGAGAAGATGGAAGAACAGGAAAGTTTGAATCTCGTGTGGACAAAGGAGTACTTGTTGGTTACTCAAGTACAAGGAAAACATACAAGTGTTACAACCTAAGATTGAAGAAAGTTGTGGAAAACATCAACATAACAATTGATGAAATAGGTAGACAATAATTAAATGAAGAAGAAAATGAATCAATGGAACACATTTATGAAGAAGAAACATAAGATGAAAAAGAAGGGGAAGATGAAGAGGATCCGATAGAAGCAAAAGAGCAAGTTCAACAAGTTCCTCCAAAGACACCTAGCAGATGAGTATGGGAGAATCATCCTTCATATCATATTATCAGAAAAAAAGATGCAGGAGTTGAGACTATAAGAAGAATGCGTTCACAAGAACACACACACCTAGAAATCACATCTATGATTGAACCAACCTATTTTGAAGAGGCCAACAAGGATGGATTTTGGAATAAGGCCATGGATGAAGAATCAGATCAAATAGAGAAACATGAAACTTGGAAATTGGTTCAAAGACCAAAGGATTAGAATGTGATCGACAAAAAGTGGGTATACAAGAATAAATTGAATGAATATGGACATGTTACAAGTAACAAAGCTATATTGGTATGTAAAGGATATGCACAGGTTGAAGGAATCAAATTTGAAGAGACATTTTCCCCAGTTTCTAGAATGGAAGCAATCCGATTGCTTTTATCTTATGCATGCTCCAAAAATATTAAAGTGTATCAGATGGACGTAAAATTAACTTTTCTGAATGGGGAACTTGAAGAAGAAGTCTACATTGAACAATCAGAAAGATTTCAGTTGTGAGAGAACACAAATTATGTGTGTAAATTAAAGAAGGCCTTGTATGGTCTAAAACAAGCTCCTAGAGCATGGTACTCTAGACTGGATAAATATCTACAACAAACAAGGTTCAGAAAAGGAAGTGAAAACAACAACCTCTACATCAAGGTAAATCAATATAGTATTTTATTAATTGAATTTTATGCTGATGATATTATTTTTGGTAGTGATGATGATTGGTTAAGACATAAATTTGCAAAGGATATGAAAAATGAATTTGAAATGTTATTACTTGGAGAACTATCCTTCTTTCTGGGACTTAAGATACATCAAAGAAACCCAGGAATTTTATTTATCAAACCAATTATATAAGAGAGATTCTAAAGAGGTTCAAAATGGAAGATAGCAAACCAGTTATCACTCCCATGCAAACCAGTTGCAATTTGAGCAAAGATGATGATTCAAAGTCTACAGATCAGAGGAAATACAGGTCAATGATTGGTAGCCTACTATATGTGACAACATTCAGACCAGATGTAATGCAGGCAGTTGGATAGGTGGCACGATTTCAAGCAGCACGAAAGGAATCACATGTATTAGCAGTGAAGAGGATTTCTAGATATCTCAAATGAACATAAGATTTTGGATTATGGTATCCAAAAGGAAAGGATCTATCACTTATTTCCTACACAGATGCAGATTGGGTAGGTTGTATTGATGACCGACAAAGCACCAATGGATAAACGTTCTACTTGGGTGAGTGTTTAGTGTCATGGCTATGCAAGAAAAAATCATCAATATCTTTATCTACAGCCGAGGCAGATTATATTGCAGTAACAACATGTTGTACATAGGTTCTTTGGATTAAAAAAAACTCTGACAAATATACAGGTTGAGTATGATTAGCCCATTCCAATCTATTGTGATAATACAAGCACCATCAGTATCTCAAAGAACCTGGTGATGCACTCCAAGATGAAGCACATTCCAATCAAGTATCAATTTATACGAGAACAAGTTGCAGAAAAGAACATCAGAGTTGAGTATGTGGGCACAAAATAACAAGTGGAAGACATCTTTACAAAACCACTTCCACGAGAATCCTTTGAGTATCTTCTTTAGAGACTCATAGTTATTTCTACTCCAAAATGAATGCTTTTTAAAACTTATCTTATATGTCTTATATGTACATGAGGAAGCACCATAGAGAGGATAGTTCAGTTAGGGGGAGCATCCCCAGATGGAAAGATACCTTTTCCATTGATGACAATGGGGGAGATATTTATTAGATGCAGAGGACAAATGCATGATTCCAGGGGGAACAATGGCCACAGATATGTAGAGGAAAAAGACATGGTTCTAGGGGGAGCATGAATGATATGACTTAATTATTGCATGACATGATTTCAGTATTGCATTAGAGTGTTACCATCAATGCCAAAGGGGGATATTTTTGATTAAGGTTGGTTGTCATTGATGTCAACCCTTGAAGAAAGTCTGGTAGCACAAAGGTTTGGGTAATGGACCCAAGTTTGTTTAATATAAAGATGACTCATTATTGTCTTGTCATGGTTGCTAAGAAGTACAAATGGATGAACTCCAAAGTGGTCCCCTTATGGTGAAATCCCTCACAGAAAGACACTTTGCGGATTGAGTTATCCTAAAAGTATGGTTGGAGAACCCATGCTTAATTGTGGAATAATGAGATGAAGTTCAGTGAATTTGTAAGTGAAACTATCCTATATGGATAATGCTTGTCATGCCATTTCTGGTGGTATGTGGAACGTCACATAACTCCTCACGGTTAGAGAGTTATGGCCATGTGAAGTTGGAGAACCCTCATGAGTCATATAGAAGCCCCTAAAAGTCAAAGTGTTTGCAAAAGAAATTATTTAAATAATAAATTTAATGGAGAACTCCCTAAAATAAGGAAAGTTGAATGCTGCATGAAAGTATAAACAAGAGGCAAGGCTCTCTCATTTAATCACACTTGAACACATTGAATATCTTTTGTTGTGTAAGGGTTATTGCAAGTACTCATTGATACATCTGAAGTTGCGAAAGTCTGAGGTAGTACGAAGGGTTGACGATGAAAGTTTCAAAATTACAACGAATACTAAAAAACCCTAGTTTCTGAGGCATACGCGGCTTGACAGTGTATTAGGGTGCGTATAGTACACGAACTGATAGTGTATTAGGGTGCATACATGCACGGGATGGAAGTGTATTAGGGTGCGTACATGTTGGTAAATCCATGGAAACTTGAAGAGATGAAGATGTAGAGGTTCTAGATTCTGAGATCAAGATCCCAGGAAGGTCTACAGTGCTCAGATACATCAGATCTATCCATTGGTTCAAAATGCATGTCTTATTTCTATGAATAGTTGAATTTTGATGTATGCATGAGAAATGGTTATGGAGATTTGAGAATTCTCCTTACAGAGACTAGTGGCTGCATGGGATCTTCTGTATAAGTCATATCTACAGAAATACAGTGCTGGTATATTTATCATTGATACTTCTTGTTAGAATTGAGGCACATCTAGTATTTCTTGGCATATGGCTAAGGGTTTGTGGTACATGGTTGAGAGATTGTATTTGTGAAGTGGTTGATGTATTGAGAGAATGAATATCAGAAAGGGTTTTATGACTAGATCATGTGAGTTTTATTATACTTGTTCATGATTACACACACCTATATGGCACATGAATAGAGAGAGATATATTTGCCTTGGGTAAAGGTTATGTATGAGGATGCATGCACATGGTACAATTACAGTCTGGATACAGTGACCGATTGCATATATATGTGAAAGAAGTTGCAGAGGGTCATAATTTTTCAGAAGAAAGAAAAACCTAGTTTTCAGAAGGCATACACAGGCTGCATAACAGATTGGTCGCGTACATACGCGGGATGCATAATAGATAGGGAACGTACATATGCATTCTGCAACACTACAGGTCACATACCTGTTGTATTTTCGTTGATACATGTTCAGTTCAAGTACATATTGATTACATGGAAGTTGTACAGGTTGGATGCAGGTCAATTGTACAGGTTGATACAATTGTACAGTGGTATATCTCACAGTGATAGTGTGACAATGGTTTCATCATTATACTTCTACGTCAGGGTGGTTGGACAGGGCAAGGACATGTGGTTGTAGCCACCTTCCAGTTGTAGCTGGAAAACATAGGGGGTTGTATCCTCCTTATGGTTGTAGCCAAAGAATTGGGGAGTTGGAGCTTCCCTCAGGTTGTAGCCTGAGAAACTAGGGGGTTGGAGCCTCCTTCCAGTTGCATCTAAAAAACAAAGGAATTTGGTGCTTCCAATGAATGTAATTCTTCAATACATATAAGAAAAAGCATTTTGTGGTTTTCTTCCGCTTTGGGTTTCCATGTAAAACACTGGTGTACTATGTATGTGTATGATTGTTCATTTATTCATTACTTATTTACTCTGCAGTTATTGGATGATAATTCTACATTGATATTTCACTTGGATTATATGGTTAAAAAGGATTAAATTGCTCTATTATTGATTCACTCCCCCTCTTAGTAATCCAACATGATCCATGTACCTGCGTCCACTAAACAAGTTTTTTTTTGTTAATAATTTCCATAATCAATTTAAATCATTTATTCAAAATTTCATCAAAACATTACTCCCCAACTCAATTCAGAGTCTCAGGGTCTTGTTGGCAATACCCACATCAACCAATTATTGAGATTTTTTTACACTTAGGAACTCATTAGTATTATCTGTACAAAATCATGATCGTCCATAAATTTTATTCAACAAGATATAATGCATGATTCAATTTCATAGTTTGATATTTTAAGCAATTCATAATAAGTCTATCATTCATTCAAGTATTAATTAATTGGGTCATTTGCAAGAAAACGCTTTCAAAGAATAAGTTTGTTGTATAAATATAGTCAAGTGAAATGGGGCATTACACCTCTCTCATCCCCCACCTTCTTCCACTTCTAATCCTCCTAAGGTTATTAATTTATCTTTGGATAAATTAGACCCTCCCATCCTCCAACTTCTTGAAAACAAATTTAATTCCTCTCTAGCTCCAAGACGTATCCCCATGGAGGATATTTTTTTCTACCTTGAATCCATTATGCACAACCTTCCAACTCACGAAGCCAAATAAATTAGGCATTACTATGGATGAATCCTCTGTTGGTCTATATCTCCTAAACTTAACCTTTCCAAAGAGATTTTTTTTTTCGATTCATCACCTTAATGATAACCCTAACATCCTCGTTCTCAAAGTTGATAAAGGAAATGCTACTATTATTATGAATACCGTTGACTATGATTCTAAAATGATAGAACTTATTTGTTCCTCAACTTATACAACTATCTCTAAAAACCCTATTAATACCATAACCAACATGGTCACCAAATCCATCAAATCTTCTTCCCTGGATCTGTCCATGCAAAAGTGTCTCCTTCCTCATAACCCCCAAACCTCAATGATCTATGGACAACCCAAAATTCACAAAAATGATATTCCTCTAAGGCCTATAGTAAGTTCCATAGGATCCCCTATCCATGCCTTGGCTCGATTTCTTGTCGATAAGATTCAAGTCTTAGTCGGTAACACCTCTTCTTTTATTAAGGATTTTGTTGATTTTATTCATAAAACCTGAAACCTTCACCTGGATGAAGATGGCATTATGGTCATCTTTGATGCAGTTTCTCTCTTTACCAAAATTCCAGTTTCGGAAACCTTGACCCTGATCTCCAAACTGGTAGACCCTGAAACTCTTAACCTAATCAAAATTTTCCTCTATTCTACCTTATTTACCTTTAAGGGGGTATGCTATGAACAAATCGAAGTTAAAACCATGGGGTTTTCCTTATCCCCATTAGTGGCTAATATATTAATGGAACATTTTGAGACTTTAGCCTTAAGTAGATTTCATCTCAAGCCCAAATGTTGGTTTTGATCTGTAGATGACACGTTTTTCATCTGGCCTCATGGTCATGCAAATTTGATCTCTTTATATAATCATCTTAATAGCATTTCCCCCACATCCAATTCACCATGGAAACCAAAAAGGAAAACTCTATCCCCTTTCTAGATGGTCTCATCTCTTATCTTCCTGATGACTCCCTCTCCTGCCAATTCTACAGGAATAAAACTCACACAAACCGATACCTGAATGCCAGTTCCACCACATCCAACTCAAAAATATTTTTTCCCAAAAATCCTAATTACTCATGACATCCACATATTCTCCCCTCAATTTCTCGCTGAAGAAAAGGCCCACTTAACAAATCCCTTTTCTCTAATGGATANCTCTCTCAAATCAACTAAACCTTTTTCTCAGCCAGAAATCCAAAACCAAAAATCTCCTCATCCGCCTCCCCACCTCTCGCTCTCCTTTATCTTCCTTATATCCAAGGCACCACCAATCATATCGTGGAATTACGAAGAATGTCAAAATCATGTTTAAACCCTACAAAACCATTAAACAACTTTTCAGAACTTCTAAAGATAAATATGACCCAAATGATCGGCCCACGAGTTTACCAAATTCCCTACTCATGTGGGAAATCTTACATAGATCAAACTAGTAGAACCTTTAAATCTAGGCTTAAAGAGCATATAATTTGGTTTAAAGTAAAATGTAAATTGATGAGGCAACCTTAGAAATGGCGATGGCGAACCAGGCAACCTTAAGGGCGATACAGGGCCCCGGATCGAACCGTAGTCGACCTCAAAACCTCCATTGAACCTACCCGACTGGGTTTCATTGTACTCCTCTTGCTCGAAGTCTACTTGCCTTATTGAGTAAGTCGTATCTTGTCTGCTTTGTTTTTTGTCTTCTATCGAACCGTTTCTCCTTGTTTTTCCTTCTGCCTTCTAGTTTCGATAGGGACTGATCTCTATACACCTCTGTTTTGGCCTGAGCCGTCCTGACTACTTTGTCTCTACAACACTTCCCGACTTTTTGACAACCTCCTCACTGACCCGATGTATCCTACTCTCTATGATCAAGTGGGCCTGCAGCGGTCCCCAGTTCTTTTTAAAATGGACTCTCTGACCAATGCACTTTTGAATCCAACTGACGAACTCATCTGGAAACAGGTTGGATTTTTTGATCAAGTTGACTCTCTGGAAAGAAGGAATCCGACTCTTCCCCCCAAGCCTATATCAAACTGCCCTTCCACTCCCGTTGTTGTTCCATTTGTGTCAGGCACACCTCCACTGACAAGTGCTCCTCTCCCGAGACCATCTCCTTCAGCTTCCGACAGGATCCTCCCAAACCGTCCTAGCAGTTTTTCCTTGCCGGATGTTCATAGAATCCCTCCAACCTCACACTGAGTGGCTTCCTTTGGTCGCAAGGAGTGGAAGTCAAATAGGAGAACCAAGCATCTGGTACTAGGCGATGGAGTGGGCTTAGAGGACCTCTGTAAGATGTCTATCTGTGCCCTGGTTGGTTGCATATCTTACAAATCTCTGAACCCACAACCTCTCGAGGACTGGTTAAAGACTGAGTGGATTCCACTCTTAGGCTACTACCAGAAAGTCCTGTACCTTCAAAAAGGATGGCTAGGCTTCCTCTGCAGAGCCCCAGAAGATGCCTCTCTGTTATTATCTACTTCTTAGGTCTTTGGGGGAAGCAACTTCATGCTTAAGTGCTGGCGAATGGCTTTCAACCCAGACTCCGACTACTTTCAGTTCAGACATCTTTGGGTGCTACTCCCAGGTCTTCCACTCCATTTTTGGAATGAAGAAGCTATCAGAGCTATAGGTGACTCATTGGGAAATTTCATTACCTTCGACTCTTCTTCTCTCATGGGCTCCTCGAGGAAACTGGGCAGGGTACTGTTGAGATAGACATAACTGCAGGACTTCTAGAAAATATGGAGATCGAATGGAGAGGTCGAAAGAAACTACAGACTCTGGATTATCTCAGCATACCTTTCCGCTGCAACAACTGTCGAGAAACTGGCCACCTCCGCCGAACCTGCCCGGGTAAGTCTTGGACCAAAAATTCCGAGGAAGCCGACCTGCATCTAAACCCTCCGGATTATATGGACGCTGACCCTTCTCTAGAGTTCTTGGTTCCACCCCCTGACCCACCTTCCCCTCCCTTACCTGGACAACGTGAACCTCTGACGACTAAAATCTTTCATCTTTGCCCCTCTCTCTTTAACTCCCTCACTGCAGTCAAAAGGGAAACCATAAACCACTCTCAATAGATCTCTACCCCCCTTCCTAAATCTCCCACTCCCGAAATAGAGATGCCACAACCATCCTCCTCATTGATTCCATCGCTCGATTCCTCCCTTTGCCCAACCTCCGAATCCACACTCCCCACTACCCACTCACCCCCTCTGCAACCTCTTACATCTTCCCAAATGACCTGTCAGCATAGATCTTCTACCCATAACACTGACCCGTTAGACTCCCAAACAACACTTTCAGGCTTTAGTCAGCCGATCAAAAGCAAGGAATCTATGCTGGCAGCGATGAGCTCTGCGACCCCTCCACAGTTTATTCTGGACTCCGCTTCACAGTTACAAATTTTCCGGGGAAACGAACTCATCACCCCTTCTACGGATGTGGGTACTTCATCTACTCAACAATCAGAAAAAGATCCAAAAAACGTTTGCATGGTCACGAGGATTGGGCGTAGAGCTATCCCCTCTCCAAACGAGAAGCTCCAGAAAAAAGAAGGAAGTGAAAAACACTCAACAGTCGGCACCTACCGACCCTGCACTAAATGAAAAGGCCCTTAGAGCATTGAAGGCCATAGCTCGTTCCAAATGATTGTGCTCTCTTTAAATTTACGAGGAATCGAAGGCATCCTCAAGACTACCTCCTTCCGTAAACTGCTCGAGCACACTAATCCGAACGTCATCCTCCTCCAAGAGACTCTCTCGTCAGATCAAAAGTCCAGAGCATTCTTGCACTCCTTTCTCTCTTCTTGGGTCACAACAGTCGTTAACTCCATCGGCAACTCTGGTGGCTTGTTGGTGGCATGGGATCCTGGCTACTTTGACATGGTACCCTTCCTCACCTGTGGAGGCTTATTGCTGATAGGACGTTGCTTAGCTACCAATCAAGAGATAGCGTTCTTAAACGTTTATGGCCCCTGTCAGGACAGATTGCAGTTCTGGACACTTCTTGCAAACAATGGTATCCTGTCCATCCCCAACCTCATTCTTGGAGGTGAATTAAACATCACTCTCTCTGCAGATGAACACTGGGGAGGAGCTTCCACGCCCAGTCCAGGAGAATCTTTTTACAGAGACCTCTTCTTGTCCAAGAATCTCATCGATGTTTTGCCGACCAGAATTTTCCCCACTTGGCGTAATGGGAGATCTGGGAATGAGGCCATTGCTAGATGACTCAATCGCTTCTTAATATATGATAGCTACTTGTCATCCTCAGCCTTCCCTACCTCATGGGTGGATCTTCCTTTTTTCTCTGACCATGCGCCCATTCTCCTAAAGATGAACCTTCCCCTCCAGCATATCACTTTCCCCTACAAGTTCAACCACCACTGGCTATCTTCTGCTGACTATTCCGATCTGGTCCATTCTGTCTGGACAGACCCATGCTTCCAAAGTGAAAGTAACCCACAACTGAGAATTTATTGGAAACTAAAGGTTTTAAAAGCTCGTTCAAAGTCCTGGAGTAAACTTAAGAAGGAATCGGAGGTGGCCCTCCTAATTAATTTGGAATCTGAGATTAATAATATCATTCTACTATCAACCACACCCGCCCTGTCATTGGAGGACTCTGATTCCTTAAAGGCGTTAGAGAGGAGAAGAGACCACATTCTGAGGGAAGAGGAAAAGTCCTGGAGACTCCGCAGTCGAGCGACCTGGCTTAAATGGGGAGACTCCAACACAATTTTTTTTCATAATCTAGCAAGTTACAACAGAAACAAAAAACAAATCCGGTCTATACAAAGCGATTGTGATGAGACTCTTCGAGGCCAAGAGGCAATCAAAGCAGAGGTTGTCACATATTTCGAGCAGCTTTTCAAAGCCAACAAGAATCATATTTTTCATGAGAAAGTTGCTACAGCCAGACTTTATCCAAAACTGGTTACAGCCGCTGAAGCATCCGACCTCTTCAAGCCAGTCACCCTTCCGGAGCTAAAGGATATATTGATACATTTCAAGAAGGAGAGAAGTCCAGGGCCCGACGGCTGGATGACAGAGTTCTTCTCCTATTTTTTTGATCTCGTTGGATCGGATCTCCTACAGATGGTGGAAGACACTCACATCAAAGGTAAGATCACAAAAAGTCTTAACTCCACTTTCCTGATATTGATCCCCAAAGAAAACAATTCAGTCTCCTTCAATGACTACAGACCAATTTCCTTATGCAACCTTATATACAAGTTGGTTTCGAAAGTTATCTCTAACCGCATTAAGCCGTATCTGGAAAGGAGTCTTTCAGCTGGACAACTCGGGTTTTTAAAAGGTAGGAGAATACAAGATGCCATCGGTGCTACCCACGAGTGCATCCACTCCATCAAACAAAAAAATCTAAAGGCATTGATCATGAAAATAGACCTCAAAAAGGCTTTTGACAGCATAGATTGGGTTTTTTTGAGACTAATCCTACACTCAACGAGATTTGGAGACAAGTTCACAAACTGGATTATGGCCTGTGTCACTAATGCAAATTTCACGGTGCTGATAAATGGGGAGGCGACTAACTTCTTCAAAAGTGAAAGGGGGCTCCGACAGGGATGCCCACTCTCTCCTTACCTCTTCCTACTTATTATGGAAAGCCTTAGCCTTCTCCTTGGAAAATCCATCTCCGAACACCAAATCTATGGTATAAAAGTTTCAAGGCTCATCAAGATTGTTCGTCTCATGTTCGTCAACGACATTCTCCTAATGTCAAAAGCTGACCTTACAGAGTGGCTTGTTATTTTAGATGTACTTCATGTCTTCTGCACAGTTTCGGGTCTGACCATCAACTCATTAAAATCCACTGTCCATTATTGGGGATTATCTGATGCTGAGCTCTCGCTTCTCAAACACTCCATCCCTTTTTCTTTTCTTGATTTGAAAGAAGGCTTCAACTACCTGGGCTACAGGCTGAAATCGGGAGCCTCCACCTCTATAGATTGGCGCTGGCTAGTGGCATTATTCGAAAGGAAGATTGGTTTTTGGTGCAATAAGTGGTTGTCCCTGGCTGGGCGATTCATTTTAGTCAAATCAGTGCTTGAGGGTCTTGCTGTCTACTGGATGACTCTTGAGCGTATCCCAAACAAAATTATTATTTTACTTCGAAGGCTCTCATTTAATTTCCTTTGGAATGATCTTGATGGTAAACACCGTTTCCACCTTTGCAGTTGGCAGTCTCTTGCTAGACCCTAAAAGGCAGGGGGATGGGGGCTCAAGAACCTATCAATTTTCAACACGACACTCCTGGCTTGCTCTTTATGGAGAGCGGTTACTGATAATAGCATTTGGCACCGAGTCATTTCTGATAAATATCTTGACTCCCTTCCTCTCCTCCTTTGGTTGCGAAAGACTTCACATGAGATGAGATGAGCTTCACCCTTTTGGAAAGGCCTGACCACCGCCTCATCGGTTATTTTACACTGGCTTCGATGGAAGCCCAGATCAGGTACCGAGATTTTACTCGGGAGGGATAAAATTCTCGGTTTGGAGAATCTCTCCATCCTCTCACCACTCCTCAGATCACAGCTCGCTACTTTAAATCTTAGGTTCCTAGCGCAGGTTAAAGTGGCTGCCAGCACACATCCTCTCCTCGACCTCTGGTTCCATAGCAAAGACCTTCAGCTCCCGAGACCACTGGCAATGGAATGGGACGAATTTACAGCTGCTCTGAAATCGGTCGGAATCTCTCTCATTGACTCGCAGGACACACTTCTGTGGGACGGGGGTGATGCTTCTGGTATCCTAACTGTAAAAAATGCCTATGCGGCCCTCCATCAACCAATTGCCTTTATTGCTTAGGTCCCGTGGCTCCAATCGATTTGGAAGTGGTCGATACCACTTAAGATACAAATTTTTATTTGGCTCTGCGTAAAGGAGAAAGCGCTCACCTGGGAGGCGCTCCGAAGAAGAGGCTGGCAGGGGCCCGACCGCTGCCCCCTGTACAAACAAGAAACATAAGATATTCACCATCTTCTGATCCACTGTGACTTCACAACTTATATCTGGAATCGTTTATTACAACTTTTCTCTCTATCGCTTGAATGGAAGGGTGACTCCATTTCAGAGTGGCTCTCATCTTGGCACATGGATAGATCGACTCCACTTTCGTTGGCTGCCCTCGTTTGCTGGCAGACCTGGAAAGAACGGAGCCAGGTGATATTTGAGGGTCGGCCCCCATCCTGTCAAGCGGTACTACACATAATCTTATCCTCCTTCCATTGGCAACCGACCTCTGTAAAGACAATCCAAAACAAAGCATGTGAACATCAGTTGGCAGAAGGCACTACTCTAGTTTTCTTTGATGGTGCAACACAATCTAACGGTATTTTTTGTGGGGCAGGAGGCACCTTCAAATCACATCCGTCAAGGACGACTAAATGGTTCTTAAACTGTGGTGCGGGATCAAACACCAAAGCCGAACTCATGGGCTTGTGGGCTTCACTCACCCTTGCTTCTTGTTGGTCCTTAAACCACATACTTGTATTAGGAGACTCGAGAATTATAATAGATTGGATAAACCATAATTGCAAGCTCCATTCAGTCCACATTGAAGGATGGAAGCAAAAAACGATGGAGCTGTCCAACATCTTCACTGACATAAACTTCCGTCATATTCCCAGAATCCATAATACAGAAGCGGATGCACTCTCAAAGAGGGCACTAAGCGAAGTGGTTGGGAGGCTCTTGGTATACCATTGTGATAAAGGAGTAGAGAGCCCTATCTCCATTTATAATATCTTCGAATGATAATGCCCTTATCAAGTTTTGATGTTGTTAGCATAGTAAGCACACTAGAAATCTTCTTCATCTTTCCCCATGCTAGAGTGTTCATTTCTCACTCTCCTCCTTGAAGCCATTTGGATATGGTATGTAATGGTCTGTTATTTGGCCAGCACCGATCATGCTCTCTCCAGCTGATGCTTTTTTGTAAATGAATTTATACCCTTTATAAATTTGAGAAAAGTTTTTCATGGAAAAAAAAAAGTGATACTACTTACAACCGAATATCTAAATTAGCTATCATTGAACACTCATTTACATCCAAGCACCTTATTTTCTTTGACGAAAAAAAAATATTAGCCTTGACCCCTCAAAAAACAAAAAACATCAAAAAACATCCTAATAACTTTAATTGTGAAGATGGCTATAAACTTAACCAATCATGGAAGCCCACCATACATCACATAGACCATTAGGCGTCCTTCCTTGAGAGATCAATTACTTGATCGTCCCTTTATTTTACCTTTATTTTAGTTGATTAACCTCTCCCCTTTATGTGAATTATTCTTGTGTCATTGTAATCTCTTTTTGAATTCATTAATTTATTCCTCTTTAATTTATTCTATTCTATCTTTAACTTATAACAATCTTTTAAAGGTTTCTCGTAATTAATGAAATCCTTTTTGTTTTCTATTTTAATCTAGAAAAACATTTCTTCTTTTAATTCCTTAATAAAATTTCTACTAACCTCTTAGTTCCCATCACTCTTTATTGAATAATATATATAATTTCTTTATCATCATCATTATAATTTATCTCAAATCTTTTTCATCATTTTTCATTTTTATTAGTGATAACTTTTTTATTCTTAATTTTTATCTAATCTCATCTACCACTTTTATTCCCTAATTAATTTTTTTTTACTAATTCACCTTTATTATTATTGGATTATTGAATCTATAATATTTTTTACTAATTCAACTTTATTATTGGATTATTGAATCCCTAATATTAAAGAATATTTATAATATTTTATTTTTTTTCATTTGTTTTCTTCTCTCCCTTTTAATTTAAAAATGTATTTTTAAAAATACAATTTAAATATATTTTTAAAAATATAATTAAATTAAAAATAAAAAATAAAAATTTAAAATAGAATTAAGTTTGTTAAATCATATTTTTTTAAATATGATTGAATTTGTTAAAAAATTATATTGATCTTAAATATATTTTTAAAATATAGTTAAGTTTGTTAAATTATAGTTTTTTGAATTTGTTAAAAAATTATATTGATTTTAAATATATTTTTAAAATATAGTTAAGTTTGTTAAATCATGTCTTCGACGGGGTGCGATGAACAAACAAAAAAAAATGTTATAAAAAACCACTTGCTAAGGAATGCTATGTTATTTGGTAGGATATAAAGAACATAAAAATATAGACTTTCGAACACAATGCATCCATCGAACACAATGCATCCATTCTTATATTCTCAATGGCTTGTTTGTTTGTAATTCTTTGGTTTTAATTTTAATAACATTGTTGTGATTTACAGTTAGATATTTATTAATTATTAAACTCCTAAAATTACACTATCCACATTTTGAGTTTCAATTTTTGTTACTCTCTCCCTAACCATCACCTTAATTTCCTCAAATCAATAATAGCTGAAGGTTACAATATACAACTACAATATATATTTAGTAAACAACAATAAGAGATGAAAGTTGCAATATAGATATAGTAAAGAAAAAACATTTATTCCTGGGAAAGTTGTGAACTACAATATAATTTTCTTAGAAAACAAGAATAATTTCTTTCTCATAGGGAATTCCATTGTTATATTTTGTATTGACATATAGACAGAACGTATACAGTAACCAGTATGTAAAACGACTGAAAGCGCTTAACGTTGGCTATATACATTGGCTTTCAATACGCAGCACAAATATTACAGCTGAATACTATACTGCAATTTCATGTAACTACCGTTGCTCGCCCGGACTTTTGGGATCAAATAATGTTCGGAGTACAGATGATGCTGAAATTCACTGCATATCAATCATATTATCTCCTACAACTTCCTGCAACAAAATTTGTTTAGTTAGTATATCGGATATAAGAAGCAAATTTCATTATAAGTGTGCTTCTACCAATGGATTAAGCCGGATTTACCAGTATGTTCAGGTCAGTAGCCTTAGAATCACTTCCACTGCTAGCAGCATGCTTTTCTTTATCCTGTCACGAAGCAGAGCAAAAACAAAGGCTAATGTACATTAAATCATTAATACGTAGCACACGTACTATAATTTACTTTGTAATTTTGACAACCTGAGAGTAGAGAATTTGAGGATTGAGAAGGATGCCATTGTTCTAAGCATTCTATTTAAGCAAATAATTACAGACCTCGGTAGACTGCTTGTTCTTGTAAGACTCGAGCTTTGTCTGGTAGGCTGCTTTTTCTTCTGCAGCTAGCTTGATGTAGGGAAGTTTCTCCTGACCGAAGCCCCAAATTTATGACACATAAGCACAAAATTAAACTTATTAATGCTTATAAAGATGTGGAAATATTGATTAGAAAAGCAGCTCTGTAATTGGATGGATCTTACTTCCTCCGTCATTGATTTCCACTTTGTTCCAGCGGACTTGGACAGCTTAATGCAGCAAATTAAACAGCAATTTGTGTTAACAAATGCATGCAGGCTTTAGGTCTCATTCACACAATCTTTAAAAACGAACGGAACGGAAATCATTCATTAGTCACCATGACGGCAGTTTTGATATCGGGATTTTGCTTTTTCAATTCCTCTTTAAAGCTTGACCTGCTTATCAATTGAGTTCCATGTGTTATTTAATATTCTCTTCTTGCTTACTAACATTCAACCAAATAATGGGTAAGAGAAGCTTCCGAAATCACGAGGCCTTTCAATTCCGTACATGAAGAGTATGAAAGCCGTGGCAGGGCGTTTCGGCATGTCTGTGTTCTCGGACTTCTTCGATCTTTTCTCTCCGACATCTTTACTTTCTTTCTTTGATGGTGATTTTTTTTCTGTTACTTTCCTTTTCTCGTTTGGGCTGTTGAAGCAACAATTTTATCAGTAATTATCTTGAAAGGGTTAGATTCCTAGTAAAGCAGTGCTATTTAACGATTTAACGTACTTCTTTGATGTCTTGTCTGTTTGAGACCCCAGCTTCGTGATCTTTGATGCTTCGGAACAAAATAATCAAAGTACACAAAGAATTAGATATCCAAGGTTAGTAAATCAGCGGTAAAACCAGGAATATAATCGCAAGCTTCTCTTATTTTTTGCTCTTTAAAATAATTTTAGATAGATTTAGCGTTTTCTTTTCTTCGTTAGATTAAAAGGATTAACCTCCCAGCAATTACTATTGTAAACCGATGCATTTAAAAGAAGCGCTTGATTTCACCATTATTTCGCACGCAGTCGCTTTGGAAGCTCTTTTTCTCAGCGTCTAGAGCGTCTCGAGAAACCTTGAGGCTGGACATCGTAAGACTTTAGATGTCGTCAGATGAAGTCTTAAAGAACAGTTGAGAATTCAAATAATGCAAAAGGAAATAAAGATCGTTTTTATTATCTTAAAAGGAAACAAAATGAGAAGAAAGAAAGATCAATTTCTCTTTCACCACACTGAAAGGATGAATCTAAAAGCACTGGACATCGCAAGACTTTAAATGTCGTCAGCCGAAGTTTTAAAGAACAGTTGAAAATTCGAATAATGTAAAAGGAAATAAAGATTGTTCTTATTATCTTAAAAGGAAACAAAATTAGAAGAAAGAAAGATCAATTTCTCTTTCACCACACTGAAAGGATGAATCTAAAAGCTCTGGACGTCACAAGACTTTAAATGTCGTCAGCCGAAGTCTTAAAGAATAGTTGACAATACAAATAATGTAAAAGGAAATAAAGATCGTTCTTATTATCTTAAAGGGAAACAAAATTAGAAGAAAGAAAGATCAATTTCTCTTTCACCGCACTGAAATGATGAATCTAAAAGCACTGGCGTGGATGCAAGTCCATAAATTACCGTAATCTCATTGAAAACAAAGTATAGTTTAAACGAACATTTAAAGGCAGCGAACAATATTGATGACAAAATTAAATGGAAAATATATTGTTTAAACGAAAATTTAAAGGCATCGAACAATATCGATGACAAAATTAAATGGAAAAACCGGTCCTTGGCCCCACTTATCCCGGTAATGCTCCGAAAGTATTACTGAATAGTCTCGTTGGAGGTCAGAGATTACCAGATAGGCGAATGCTTGATAACTGGAGTGCGCCGAAACGTTGGCAGCGGACTCCTCGTATCCACTGTTGCGGCCATGGATAAATGCTTTTGTGAAAAGAAAGTAAGTGATGAATATTCTCGGGAGAGGAAGTTTAAGTGACGAGTAAACAAGAAAGGAGCCGGCTCAAGTGAAGAATATTACGGGCAAAAGTTCCATTTATAAGGATATGCTCGTAGCTTACTAATTTGAAGGTCCACGTGGCATTTTGTGGGAAATTTATCATGAATGATCATGTGACTAATAAACGTTCTTGTTTTGTTGCAAAAGGAGTCGATTGCAATGACCATCCCAAATTCCCAATAATATCTTATATGTTTTTGATGGCAAAGGAGGCTGCACATGGTGCCTAGCAATAAATGCATTAGGCCATGGGATAAGATAAGGGTTTAGGTTATCGGTTTGTTAGTATAGTGGATTAGTTCCATTAATTTTAATGGATTACTTCAAGGTAAGGTTTAGCATGAGGTCTTTGGTTTTATGGTTATCGAGGTTAAAGTTTGTTTGAGTCTTACTAAGTTATCCACAAATACTTCGGGTAGTTTAAATGGTTTCCATTCATATATATGTATGGGGAAAAGGGATATTTTCTATGTTTTTTTAAGAAAAAAAATTATGGACTTGGTTTAAGAGTTTTTGGTTATTGGATTAGAATCTTGATTAAGGATTTTGTATTAATAACTAAGGGTTATGGATTAAGGTTTCAGGGAAATGGTTAATACTTGATGGTTAGGATTTTAAGGGTTTTTAAGTTTTCAAAGTTTAAAATTAAGAGATGAGGGTTATCAAATTAGAGATAATGTTAATGTTTATAGTTAATATTTTGCTACTAGAATTATGGGTTTATAGGGTTTTAGGATTATATGTTAAGGATTAAGGAACATGGTTTATGATTGAAGATTACAAATTAATATTTACTCGTATAAGGTTATGGGTCAAGGTTAATGATGTGGTTGTTAAACATTTGACACTGACAACTAACGGTTGTGGGTTAATGGTTCATGAAGGGCTATACGTTAAGGGATAAAGGTTACTCATTTTTCTCCTCATCTCAACCAATATCAACACCTCCAACACATTGTAAAGCTCTAAATTTATCTTCACTGCCTAGACCAACATCACTCCTTCATTTCCTCCCCATATTGAAAACTTTGGTTCCACTATCGACCATGAACAACTTATTCCATCTCTCTTCACATGTATAGTTCTCCAATTTCTTGACCTTCCAAACCCCTTTGATTACAAGTATTGTGTCTTACTAGCAACATGTTTGAAGGAAATTCATTAATCCAAAAAAATTTTATTTATCCTGGAAAACCCAAACTAGAAAAAAAATCCAATAAATCTATTAGTCCCTTGACCAAATCCTATCAAGATGACCAACCTCCTGGCCCGACCAAGTGAGCCTTCATCGCTCAAATATTGACACATTGTAATGCAGTATCACCAATGTTTTAAAGGATCTCATTACATGTAATTTGTGGGCTTGAAAACCACCGACTACCAAAACCATGTGCCCAAAACTACCACTGTTGACCTAACAACTTTGAATCTTTCATCGAGTCAAGTTTAACCTAACTTTCACCCCTTTAAACTTGACTTTGGCTAATTACCCGGGTCCTACCCTCCTCAAATTTTATTACCAGGGTATCTGGGAATCTGGAATGTCTGCCCCCCATATCACCTAGGTCTACGTCTAGACTTTACCATTAATGTACCAGGAGTATGCATGCCTAACAAAGTCTTACAATTATATTCCCATTTATATGTAATAACCATTTCCAAATCCATTATAATAATAATAATAAAACATTGTTGTTATCCCAATACTTATATCGCCATCCTCTCACCAGAGCTTGACCAAGCCTCATGGCCTCCTCCGATAACCCATTCTATGAATATCCTACAATCATAATGGTCCACAATCATCTCATGGACACATTCCATCAAATAGTTCGCTGGATTGCGAGTGTTCCACTTTAATCCTTGTAAATTATTTCCAAATGCCACTTACATGCAGATGATGAAATCTCTCCCAGTCTTGAATCCATTCCTAGACCCTTAGTTATGCTTTAGGAGGTGATCACTAGATCTTTTTAATCCTATTGATACCTTTCCAATGGCCACTTTCGGGCTTCTACCAAATCCACAATGCTTTCCATAGTGTTTTCTTTAGAATTTAGATCAAGCTCCTCATTGTCAAACCACTCTTGCTAGAGATTCCAAGTTTTCCTTGCTTTGATACTAGTTGTAAAGGAAATTAAAATGCGAAAGAGACAAGGATAACCAAGAACATAGTAACAAAACATAAATCATGACACACTATTTATCTTGGAAAAAACAAATTGGCAAAAACCAACCAATAGATTGATTAGTCCCTTGACCAAATCCAACCGAGTCATCCAACCTCCTAGATTGGCCAAGTCATCCTTCACCGCTCAAATATTGGCACATTACAATAAAGTTTCACCAGTGTTTTAAAGGATTTCAATACATGTAATCCGCGGGCTCTAAAACCATGGGCTATCAAAACCGTGTGTCTAAAACCACCACTGTTGACCTAACAACTTTGACTCTTTCACCGATTCAAGTTTAACCTAACACTCATGGGGTTTTTGTTACAACTATAAAATCTCCCACCTTTGGGCCTTGTCTCCTTCCCTCTTGTCCCACATTGGTTATTGGATTTAATCTATGATAGAATATAACCCCTAATATACATTGATCCTTATGCCAGTAGGGGAATCTATAGAGGTATTGGCCACCCTCACTAACATAATGCTTGATTAATGGTTGCAATATGATTATTCTTTCTCACTTGACATTCCCCTCCCTCCTATATGATAATATGTACATAAATGTGTTGTAAAAGAGTCCAACATGCCTATGTTGTGGCATCATCACTAAGTT
This sequence comes from Picea engelmannii, assembly GCA_009831015.1. Taxonomy (NCBI): domain Eukaryota; kingdom Viridiplantae; phylum Streptophyta; class Pinopsida; order Pinales; family Pinaceae; genus Picea; species Picea engelmannii. The sequence continues at coordinate 873,344 of ML785706.1, read as the reverse complement.
GCTACTACAACTATACAATTAAATGCCCTATCTCCTTCCCTTTTGTCCCATAATGGTTGCTGGGATTGGTTTGCAACCAAAAAAGTTAGTGGCCCTCCTACTATACAAGGAACTTTCTCTAAGGAGATGTGTAATTCCTTCGATGTTCAACATGGAGTTGACACCTGAAATTTAAATAAAATACTAATAACAAAAAAAATATTTCAATGTCCACCTTATGTCATATATATATATATATATATATATATATATATATATATATATCCAANATATATATATATATATATATATATATATATATATATATATATATATATATATATATATATATATATCCAAGAAAAAACTCATACTTTATATTTTAGTGTAAAATTGAAAGTACATTCCTTAGATACAAGACACACCTGTAAAGATTGGTTATCTAGTACACCACTAAGTCCAAAAACAAACCCATACAGAGTCTTATACATATCGTAAAAAGGAGAAAAAACTCCATATCATAAAAAAGGAGAAAATTTCCTAACTGTACCTTACTAAAAAACATACTTCAAACTTAAGCCACCACCTTACAAAGTATCAAAGTTGCATTCATTCTAAAATACCAACTGATTTTCAAAACATTCTTCAAAAAAATTAGGTTTGGAGCCAATAAAAAAGCCTCCTTTCATATCCTATCATCTTGCGTGTTCAGTTCATTATACAAATGAGTAAACACTTTATTTTGAAAGTGATCTATAATAGACTTTAGCTGTCGAGCAATTTTCAAAAGACCCAATCTATAGACCTGAGTTATGTTTGTCATCCATTTGATTATTAGCTTCAAGTCATGAAAGACCTACAAATAATTTATATTCTTGTCCAAAGCACAATGCAATAGAGAAAAGAGTGCATTAAATTCACCTTGATTGTTTGTACCTTTTCCCATGTTGGATTTACCTATAATGAAATGTAAGTTAGAAAAGTATAGAATAAACCCCAGGGAATAGGTGCGATCTACACCCTAGAAAGCATCGTCAAAAAATCCCCATTCCAGCTCCTTTTCAATGTCGACCTCCCCCATTGCTCTAGGCTTCTTCACTTTTAAACAGGGATGAAAACAAGAGAGGTCTGCAAGTACTTTTTGGGACATTTTGAAGGAAGGATAGGGTCTATCTTCAAAACATATGTCATTGCATGCCAACTAAATTTCCCATGCTTTAAGAATAGGAAGAGATTTGACCTGTTTGAGATGGATAGTTTTGAACTATTCACGGTAGCACTTCTTAATCATAACCTTGTCCCAAAGGTGTGCCAATACTAGCTGTTGTTTGATTTCATTCCATACTTTCTTTGTGAACGAATAGTCCAAGAAGAGATGGAGACTAGTTTCCACATTATTCCAACAAAGATAACAAAACCTTGGCCAAATTTCATTCCTCAACTGTAACCTGTCCCATGTAAGCACTCTACCTTTAAGCAATAGCCAGAATAATATGGTACTCTTTGGTGGAGATTTTTATTTCCGTAATTTTTTAAAGTATCAGGTATACTGACCTCCAGAGTTGTTATGCTCCCATACTAAGACATCCTCTGCATCACAAAGTATGATATGTGCCTTATAAAGTTAAGAGATATATAGATGACAATGTCGAATCCAATCCTCATTTAAACCTATCACACATACCTATAGTGTTACAGGGAAATTCCCCTATGGCTACGGGTTAAGGCCACAACAAAACAAGGACCTTTGAAAAGAAAACTCAATCCCAGAAAGTAGTTAAGCATAAAACAACTAACTAATCCTTGCAAGTAGAAACATATACCAACCTTTTATCCTATGTTCGATGTCAATCCACCATTGAACCTTTTCTATAAAGTTCCAACCTCTTCTTTGATTACTTGCACACACACAAAAAAAGATAATGTAAGAAAGAGTCAGTTATCTGAATAACCAATTTTAAGGAAAATGACAATTAAAGCCAATTAGTATTCTCACTTATTGAATCTTAAATGAAACAATCATTTAATAATAACTTAGAAGTGGGTAGAAAAGACTTCTCTTCATTAAATTAACAATAGAAATAGGATTGTTACAACTTGCTTTTGTTGGCGACAGTACTCCGGAACCTAGATCCAGGTCCCTCCACCCAATCCACTGACTATAGGTAGCACCTTTGACTCCAATGCTTGTGTGGGACCAAAGAAGACAAATGGGATTCTTCTTGACTAGATATATATAGCAATGGAAGGCTATAAATAGGGGTTTTCAGGTCCAAGGAAATGAATCAACAGTAAGGGAATAAGGGCTTGTAGATGAGGCAAGAAATTTCCATCACTGTGTTGCTTCAAGTATGATTATCCTCTCATATATCCTTATTCTCATTTTATACCATCTCCAAGTGGTTGAAGTGGTAAGAAAGAGTTGTATATGGTAAATTGGAGGTTAGGAACCAGGTAAACCCATTAACCCCACCCAAGATTACATAATTTTTTTTTTTTTTTGAGAAAAATTAAGGTGTACGCACCTTGTAATGGAGAAACACTTGTATGTATGTGCCTTTCATATCTATTAGGGTGTGTAAATGTCCAAAAATGGTGTTTTTTGAAGAATCCATAGGAGGAAAAGGGTATTAATTTCTGCAAGTAGGAAAGGGAAAGGCAAAACATGTTATCGATGCATATGTGGTGGAAATTTATGCTATAACAGATGCCCCCTAATGTCTGAGGTCAAAAGAGAAATTGATGGCTGAAATACATTACAAATATGGGAGGTAAGGATGCAGTAATCCCAGGTGAAATTCTCCAAAATCATGTCCAAGAATAGAACCTACAACATAAAACAAGTAAGGGTACTCTCTTCTCGAGGCGGGCATACCCATGCTCAAGAGTGACAAAATCATGGCTGCCAAATCAAGTGCACTATGGATCCATGGAATATGTATATATAGAAGCAGTGATCATGGCCACAAAAATGAATTCACAGTGAATCCATGTCAAAAGAGATCTTATCCATGAAATAGATAAAAAAAAATGGATCTAGATGTCTTAGAATGAAAGGAGGATATATGGAAATAGGAGATGAAAAAACTGATCCCCCACAAGTACCAATGTCATAGAGTGGAAGTGGTACTATCCAATGAAACTCGGGAAGAAGCATAAAATAATTGATGCTACTATATACCCAAGGTATTCAAATCAACCGTCGATGGTATGAGTCTACACTATGTGAATAGATGTGTTGACGTCAAACATAGTGAGACACTATTTGATTACTGGTCATGAATGTATACCATTAAAAAATGTGAGACAACCCACCGATAATGATAATGGGCATCAAGGTACCTAGTAAATTCTAGCAAGTGAAAATAAAGGAGTTGATGTTGAACAATTGTAGAATATATCAATCATGGGACATTGATGTATTCCCACTGTCAATAGCGGGGGAACCTGACACTAATGATTGTAAGCCCCAAGGTAATAATAAAGACTCTAGATCCCTATCCTAGAGAAATATGTGTTGAAGTTGATAGGAAGAGATCCACTGGAAGAATGGAATTAAGGCATCCCCCATCATCTAACACGAGGAATAGTAGAAGTCCAATATTTGGAATAACTTTGATGAAAGATTGAAAGACCCACAACCGAGTAAATATCTTGAATGCACCATATGGAATAATGCATGAAAGTGACCCTCTAAATAATGACCAATAATGAAAATTGTTGACAAAGTCGAGGAAACCACCAATGGGGTCAAATGGAATCCAAGGTACTCAATGCATCTCAATGTGTGAATAATGTTCTTGTTGTAGAACACAAGGGAAACCACCTAGTCAACGATCAATGATGAAGTGTCATATGTTGAGCACAAAGTCACCTATCAATGATATAAATAGGGCCAGGGTGTGACTCCAGGTCAAACTCTTAGATAAATGTGTGATAGTCGATAAGAGTTGATATTCCAGTAGGAATTCAATGAGGAACTTCCATATTAGCATGAGTATAGGACAAAGATTCTTGTGGATTATGAGAAGTACTTGACATACGAGAAGGCTGACATGAAATAGTCAATAATTCTAAGGAATGGCCGACACAGGCTAAAATTTACCTTGAACAAAAACACAACACGATAAAGTGACTTAGGAAGCATGGAATTAAAGATGAACAATGACATAACTCTGTGACACAGGAGGCATCGATAGACTCTCCATAGTGACTGGAAGAATAACCAATCAGAGGAGTAAAAACTCTATGTAACTAGTTTAGTTTCCTAAGTTCACACTAAACCCAAACTGTTGAGATATAGACTCAAAACTTTGTGCTTTTTTAAAGGGCAACTCGACTATTGCCAAAATAATGAAGAGAAGGCTCTTCCCAATCCTCTTTTTTTTTAATTCATTTTTGTTCTTTTTAATATTAGAAATCCTAAAAAGGAATAAAATAATTCTATAGTATAGTGGAGGAAATGATTGTCACGGGTAAGGAAAAAAGGGGAAACGTGTTCCATTTTTCCTCATTTTTTGTGTCGCCTCAATTTTTGTGTCCATTGTTGGGAGGTTTTTCAGCACATGGTTTTTTGCTGATGGTTTTCTATTTCTGGTTATGGAATTAAGTTTGTTGACTAATCCAGATCATTGGGTTATGGGTTTGTATGTTCCTAGATCCTATATGTATATTGTATTGTAAATAATGTATGATTGTGAATGAATATAGAATATGTTGGTTTTCCCGGTTTGGGTTTCCAGGGAAAAAATATTTCTGTAATGTGTGTATTTTCCATTTTATCTTTTATGTTGTTTTATTGAAAATCTATCTGTTGTAAATAATTGTACAAGGTTAAAATCTACTCTGACATCATTTGAAGAATAAACCAGAATATGAATAGAAGAAGGCACAAACATCGAACATGGCTCACAGGATGAAGAAGGCATAACCGTTGAATTAGGCTCGTAGGACAAGATATTTTAATCAAATTTAACATATCTTCTAATAATAATTTCATTACAATGTGGTTGAAGAAGTCTATAACCTTTGACATCTTCATAATACCCAACAAATATACACTTCTCACTTTTAAGCTACAATGCTTTCCTTTTCTCATCAGGAATGTGAGGCCATGCTATACTACCAAATACACGGAAGTGACTTACATATGGTTTAATTTTAGTCCATTCTTTTTCTGGTGTTATAAGTTTAAGAGATTTTGTGGGAGTGCGATTTACTATGTAATTTGCATAGTTAATGGATTATGTCCAATACTTGAGACTTAATCCCTTAGATTGGACCATACAATTAGCCATTTATTTTAATGTGTGGTTCTTTATCTTATCAACACCATTTTGTTGTGGTGTATATGTAATAGTGTGTTGCATTTGGATGCCCTGTGTAGTGTAGTAACTTGTAAAATTATTGTTCACATATTCACCTCCATTATTTGTTCATAATCTTTGAATTTGATGTCCATATTGCTTTTCTACAAGGGCCTTGTAGGCTAGAAACTTGACAAAAACTTTGTTTTTAATTTTTAAGAAGTAAACCCAAGTATGTATGGAAAATTCATCAATGAAAGTTAAGAAATACTTGCACCCAACAAAAAGAAAGAGAATAAAGTGGACCACACAAGTCACTGTGAACAATCTACAAAGGATCTGAGGTGTACCAAGAGGCATGTTTGTCAAAACTGTCCTGATGATGTTTGTTGAGAAAACAACTGGCACAAACACCATCTCTGCATGAAACAAGAGGAATATCATTCACCATCTATTGATTACATAGTTTTTTCAATGAGTGATAGTTTAGATGACCAAACTGCTCATGACAAAGTTTTCTCAAGTCATCGCTATGAACAACAAAAACTGATGGAAAAGATGATGACAGAAAGTTGTCAAACTTGTAGAAACTGGTAATGTCATCGACAATTCTAGTTGCAGGAACATGCTTATGATATTTTATATGCTTGATTACAACTTGGTGAGGTGAAAACTCTACAATTTTACCTTCACCTAAATGAGTGATTTGATATACTGATAGAAGGTTACATGAAAGACTTGGAACACAAAATACATCATTGAAATGACCATTATCTACTTGAAATGTTCTATATCCTACAACACTAAGAGATCTATCATCACCAACAAATATTTTCTTGGTGTTACATTCATTTAGAGAAGAAAACATGGCTTTATCCTTAGCCATATGATAAGATGTTCTAGAATCAATAAGCCACTCATCAGAAGAAGAAGTAGAAGTTGCATTGAAGGAGAAACCAGAAGCAGAAAGTCATATCCATGAGAAGAAGAAGTAGAATCAATACATATGTTGTGCTTCTTCATCGCTTCTTCTAAAACTACCATATTCTTGAAACATTTGGACTCATCATGACCATCTTTCCCACAAAAGTTGCAATGTCTTCCAGTCTTCTTATTTTTAGATTTTGCTCCTTTGTCACCATTAGGAGATGAAGTTGTCTGAGTGGGTTTGGGACCCTTGTTTTTCTTGTTGTTGTGGTGAGGATTTTGCTTCTTGGGATTCTTGGGTTTATCTTTCTGCTGGGTGACTAAGGCTTTGTTGGAGGTACCTATAGTGTTGAACACTCCAAGTTCTACAAGATTATCTTTCTCTCTAATCAAAGCATCACAAAATGACTCAATAGTGGGTTTTTGATAAGCTTTCCCTAGAGCCTCTCTCATGGAATAAAAGGTATATACTATTATCACACTAATTTGTCTTGGGTCTTTTGTTTGTTTTTATCCTTTTCTAAGCCTTAGATTTTAATTTTTTAAGTTCACCCCTTTTGAATTTATGTTTGTTAGGACACATTAGATAAATAAAGTGTTGAGTCATAACTTATGTTTTGATACTCAATTGATTTTTGGACTTAGAACCATTTTAGTTCATGACTCAAGATTTGGTCCCCTTCATGATTCGTCGCTAGGATCGATCCTTCCCACAACTAGACCGATGTGACACACCATTTTCCTCATTCATGACCTCGTAGACATGCCTTGTTGTCCCTGCTTACCTGTCCAATCATTTTTTAAATTGGACTGCTACCCGCTCATCAGGTGTTTCTGTAGCGCCTTTCCCATTCATCATGTTTCCATAATGAGTTATGATTACCACAATTGATGTCATGTTCCTTGTTTTTAGCGCTAGGAGTTGGTTAAAAGATACCTTCAATATCTCATATTTACAAGCCCTGATAACGGTTTGTGATTTTGAAAAACTCAAGAGTGCTACACTGCGCAAACTCACAGTTCTAACCAGGCGACAACCATGCAACCATATCTGATGTTGAGGTAGATTCAGAGGCCGATATGTTCATGAAATCATCCTGAAATATTTCTTAAGATTCAAACAAGTGTTTATTCCACAGGTATCCCATGTTGCCCACTCTGCACATTAATTATCGCAAAGAATTAATGCTCAGAGTTTGGATTATTAGGCTTGCACAATTGTGAGAGACTTTTCTTCACATCATATCCTTGTCTCCTCTCTTTTCAAACCTACGAACTTCACTACCCATATGTCAAAGTCTGATACATCCACCCACCATAGCTATTGAGCTTACAAATTCTAAACAATCTATCCTCTACATACGCATTGTGCTACCCAAAGGCGCTACTTAACCACACTGTGTCTCCCCTGCTTCCTTTGAATTTTGAGTTGAGCGTTTTTACCCAGCTTCAGAGGGCCAATTATAGAGTACCCTTTCATTGTCTAAACTTTCAATACTTGCACAAATATAAGGGAGGGATTTCCACAACCAAGTATTTTCTTACTAGCACCAGTTTGGTTTAAAGGGGCAGTTTTATCCATTTGAAGCTTGACTTTAGGTCCTCCTAGTCATTATTACCCTATAAGTCACAATAAGCTCTCATTCTAAGCTATGGAGACTCCTCAGATGAAGAAGATACATAAGGGGGGAAAGGTAGTTAGAATTGAACCTGTGGATATACATCTTTTTGATATAGAGCCCATGGAAAGAGAAGTTTTTCAAAGAGTGGGATACCTCTCTTTCTGCCAGAATATGCAAAGAGGCCATCCTGAGGTGACAAGGAAGTTTGCCTTACATTTTGATGGTAGGAGAACCAAGGCAGGGGATTTATAATTTGAGGTGACTGAGGTCTCTATTTCAGTTGCAACAGGAATCCCTGTCACAGGTGAGAAATGGTTTAAAGCCATGGGTTTGAATGGAGCCTATGCCAAATATTTCCTTAAGCCTGAACATCAAGATAGTGATTTGTCTAAAGGTGTGCCAAGGAACCAATTGATTGAACAGTTTGACAGGATATTGAAGATCATCCAGAGATACTTTACATGTGAAGGGAGGTTTAACACATTGTACCAGTACCATATAAGGCTTATGCTACATTTTATTGGTAAAATTGAAATGAATATTCCCTATTATTAATTAAGGAGCATAGGTAAGATGTCAAACAAGATTCGATACAAGTCTAAGGATGTGGATACTAGCATCTTCCACTCTGGATTGATTAGAATTCTAGTCTCTGAGGAATTGGGTAAGAAAGATATTTCATGGGAACATTTTGTTGTTGCTTCTCACTTCAAGTTGGATATAGCATTTACTCCTCAATCATAGAATGCAAGTCTTTTATCACCCACTAGTGTTGTTAAAGCAGGGACCAGTAGGATGAGAAAGGGAATAGCTCCTGTTCAAGTTTTATAGGTCATCAAGCAGGTCACATGAATTGAGGAGGAAGCTTGTCATTCACCACAGAGAGATTTTTCACCTCCTCCTCCACCAGGGTTAGAAGAGGTTCCTTCTTCTACCAAAACTACAACCAAGAAAGGGAAGAAGCTACACTTCCCCTCTTCTCCTCCAATAACCAATACCAAGGGCCAAAAACCTTTCACAAGATCATCTGTTCCTAAAAAGGTTTTTGAAAAATAGTCCCTACTAGAAATCCCTTTACAAAAGAAGAAGCGTAAAGACATTGGAAAGCCTATGGAAAGGAAAGAAGAAACCCCTGTGAAAAAGAAGAAAGAGAAAAGAAAAGGTATCAAGAAGTCTGATGAGACAAACAAGGCAAATCCTATGCAACGGGAAGAGGAGACCAAGAAAAATCCTGTTGAGACTGTGCATGTCACTACTCCACCTGAAATTCAAATATTGAAAAGATTAATCAGGAAACTTAGGGATGCTAGGAAAGAGGTGGCTCAGTTGAAAACATAAGCCATGTATGATAGAGTGAAGATGAAAGAGCTCATGGATGGATATAGTCACACCCTTGAACTTGAAAGGTTCGCAGCAAGAAAGGCCCATCCCCTTCATAGGTAGCTCCAAAACCTTTATAGGCAGAACAAAGGCTTTCAATCTTAGAACAGGAAACTCAAGGCAAAGTTGCAACATTTTCAAGATGAAGTAGCTCAAAGAAAATTGCAAGTATTGGTTGAAGCCTCTATTGAGAAAGAGACACCAGTAGTCAAGGAGAGCATAGCTCCACTGAAGAAGCCTGTCATTGCCAAAAGGAAGAAGTCTTCCTTGCCAAATGAAGATCCTCCTTCTACAAGAAAGAGTGTGAGGCTAAGTGTCAGGGTAATGAAATAGCTGGTGAAAGGCGAGCCCCATATTTTAGAATGGTTCCTTTTTGTGAGGGTAAACTATTATTGAAATATTACCTCTGCCACCTATATAGGCTTCTAAGTGCTTGATTCAAAGTTTTGGGCTTTTTGTAAAGAGCTAACTCCTTCAACAGTAAGAATGCAGACATTCCGTAGTGATGTGGCACTACAAAATAGTCTATTTTCGTATTCCACTGGTGTGCTACCTACAGTGCTTCCAAATCACCTAAAGATAATGGGGTTGATACTATTCAAAGTTAATACCTTCTCTACACAGGTTCAAGTTGGAGGTTCTACTTTTGACGACGCTACCTAAATTTGCACAAAGACTCACATTGGCGCTACTGAAATTTGCTACCTAATATCTGGCAGAGACGAAATTTGCACACAGATGCACCACAGTGGCGCTACCTAAATTTGGTAGCTAATATCTTGTAGAGGCCAAAGTTTGCACAGGGGATAGGAAGGTTTTGTGCTACCTTTTATACTTGTCTAGTTTTGAGGTACGCTACTCAGAGTGCTACCCAAAGAAGCTACCAACAGACACCAGGGATCTAGGAGGGTCAAGCTAACAACATTTTGGATAGATGATGATGGAAAATATTGCAGAAAAAACAACTGGCATCATGATGACAACCACATGCTCCTGAAGGACACATGGAAAACAAGGAGTGGAACAACAAAGGGGAATCATGTCAGTTTGAAGATTGGTTGGATTAGTCACCAACATTTTCTTATTTTATAACATAGGTTGTTAGTCAAGTTGTTAGATGAAATAAATTCTTAGAGATTTTCAAGGGAAGGAGGCCAGGTCATACCTCCAGCTGTTGCCTCCCTTTTTTTATAAATAGATAGATGAAATGCTTTAGTAGGTTCGAATGGTTGAGCAAGGCTCCCTTATACTGTAACATTTTGATGAAGTTACTGTGAACTAGCTATGTACTGGATTTAAGACATTTTGGTTACTAGAAATCAACTTCTCTTTCAGCTTATTTGCTTCTGATGCTAAATGTTCATGTTTTGAATGATTCACATGAATGGTCATGGTGATATTATGATGGATGTTTGATTGTTATATTATCATGATGTTTATTTAGCTTCCTTAGTTTCTGAACTCAAGAAGATCTTATGTTAAGAATCTTTCTTCCTTAGGATTTTTGTAGACCTGATGTTTATAGCAACCCCTACAGTCCTCTCATTGAAGTATTCCCTCTATTCATACTCACTCCCAATTACTGATTGAAGTTATCCAAGACCTTGATTGTTGGTGCATGCTAGCCCTATTTTCTGAGTTGGAACTTTATCATTTTGAGTCTTTTCCATTTGACCCCTTAAAACACTCTTACATTGACATATAACCTGATGGGTACTGGGCTTTCCTTCCATGCAATCTTAAGGTGATTCCTAGTGATAAAATTCTTGGTGTCGTTGTTGGGGAACGATTTGAAGACTTTTCCTTGGGATTAAATGACATAGCATACTAGTCCTAAAGGTGCATTAGAACTTAGTATCTTGAAGATTGCATCTTGCACCTGGGGACTCCACTATTTCAGCTCTGGCACCTAAAGGCAAACATACAAGATCAAACCTACAACTACCTTTGGTTCCATCTAAGGATGACCCAGAGAAAACAATCAAGAAGGAAAAGCTTCCCAATTTTTTTTTTTCTGCTGTTGCTACAAGTTCTTTTGGTCAGTTGTCTGATTCCACTCTTGATACTCCAGTTGTTACATCAAGTAAGCTTTATTAACCTTCTTCTGAAGTATCTAAGAAACTTGATTTTGAATAGTTTCTTGTTGAATACTCTTCCTTCGAAACTGATTTGAAAGAAGAAAAACATTGACATTTTTTCTTCCCTTGACATTGAAAGGTGTTTCAGTCTTGATAGTTTTGAAGATTTCCCTTCTTTAGGTTTTGCTACACCACTTTTTGTTAAAACTTTTGCTGTGAAAGAAGTGGAAAATTCGTCCCCTTTACAGACTTTACCATCTTCTTCCAAGACTCAGCCTTTTGCTGTGAAAACTGAAACCCCCCCTTCATACTTTTCTTCTTCTCCAAATCTGCACACAGTTAAGTCTCCTTCTATTTCTCCTTCTTGTTCACCAAGAGTTCAAAATCAAATGGCAGTTGTTAACCCCCCTGCAAATAGGATGGATGCCATAGTGGTTGCAAGATACACTCCTCTAGTCTTACCTCAGCTAGTGAATGATCTCCCTCCTGGAGATTATTTGAAATACATGCTTAAGTTTACAGGAGAAGAAAATATAACAACTGAGGAACATCTTGATTCTTTCTACAGCTATGCAGATAATCAAAACATTGAAAATGAGGATGTGTGCATGAGGGTTTTCGTCCAAATCCTTTTTGGTGAGGCTAGAAAGTGGTTTGGGGGTTTGAACCCTAGATCCATTACTGGTATTGAAGAATTAAATGAAGCCTTCTTGAGGCATTGGGGGGACAAAAAGGACTTTTTGTACTACATCACTGAATTTGGATCCCTAAAAAGGAAAGAAGGAGAATCTGTCTCTGACTTTTCTAAAAGATTTAACAAAATGTATAATAATATTCTTGATGAGATAAAACCCATTGAAACCTCTGTAAAAATTACTTATGCCAGTGCCTTTGACCCCTAGTTCTTCCTTCTACTGAAAGAAAGAAGATCAACCTCCTTAGTTCATATGCAAGATGCATCCTTGGAGGTAGAATCCAACATAGTGGCATCTGATAAACTCAAAGGAAAGTCTGATAGGGATAAAAGAAAAAGAAGAACTGAAGCCTCAACCTATGACTCCCATACTGTTCATCCTCAAGTGGAGGAGCTTACCAAATTAGTAAAATCCCTTTCCACTGAGGTAGAGAAATTAAAATTGGAAGGAAAACAGACATATAGAAATACCCAAAATACTTATAACAGAGGTAACTTTAGGAGACCAAATGTTGAGCCCTAATATTGGCTCATTACCCCTTAATTAGGGCATATTACATTAGTAATGTTATTTTATTTATGTCAGCTTCATTCCATTAGTTGTAATTATACCTCCTAGTCTCCTATATATACCAATGAGACATTTTCATTTGGAATCATCTTGTACTTGAACATTTAAGTGGGGTAAAAAGAGGTTGCCCCCTCGAAGAGGCTCATTATCTGAAATTTATCGCTTTTTCAAGGCATTGAGTACTTTTTCTGAGGTTTTTCTATGCTATATTGATATTTGGTTCTTAACATATGGTATTAGAGCTCAAGGTCTTGGGGTTTCGCTGCTACATATGAGACACCTTGGAATTTTCGCTATAATTTTTTTTCTACAATGTTTCAGAAGGAAAGGCTTGGAGGATATTTAGCAGACGGATCAAGGTATGTTGGGTTAAAATTTCAGCTCCTGAGGCCTTATACTTTCAGACATACAACCTGTACAAGATAAGGTTCTTGAATCATCCTGAATTGAGTCATTGTGGAATTTTCTTTATAAAACATTTTCTGTCATGTTTCAGACCCTGAAATCCAGATTCTATTCACAAAAATTAGTAAGGTATCTTTGGTAAGAATTTTAGATTCTGGGTCATCTTAAATTTGTAGATACACCCTGTGGAAGATAGGGTATCTGACTAGTCCTATTGACTAGTCTCAAGAAGGTGTTCTAGGTAAAACAATCATAACTTCTTCCTAGAGTATCCAAATTGAGTGGGACCAGTTTCATTGGATATTGGATAGTCTTTAGTATTTATGGTACGAGTTTCAGAATTTTGTATCAATTATTTTGTGCGGGGCATGCTATACAAGTGATATCTCTTGGAAAGGCCAAAAATCAACAAGTTGTGGGGAAGTTACCATAAATTCCACTTTGCACATCCAATTTTGATTAGACCTGTGGCATTGCAGAGAAGAAATATCAGAGAACTACATAAAATAAAGTTTCATACCCAGAAGGGCCGAAACTTGGGAGACACAACAGAAGAAATATTTTCTAGAAGAACCACCTCAAAATCAAGGTTCAAAAGTGATACTTGGCCAACATGCCACCCAAAAAGGGAACTTCTACACAAAATAAGCCTCTAGAAAATCCTACTTGGAGTCTTGATGAAGGTGAAGAAATGCGTAGGGACATAAATGATTTACAAAAGAAGATAGTAACAAAAGATGAACTACAAGATATGGAAGCTAAGTTGGAGGCAAAGATGGATGGTTTAAAAGAGGATATCATGGAAGTATTGAAAAATTTCATAATAGAGAAGACACCTGAAAGTGAAAATGCATCCCA
>ML785706.1:834347-856253 GCA_009831015.1 Picea engelmannii | reverse complement strand
TACAACCATACAAACAGATGTACCTCAAGAAAGCCAAAAAGGATAATAAATTATCAGCAAAGTACTATGGCCCTTATAAGGTGTTGCAAAAGATTGGTACTATGGCATACAAATTGGAGTTGCCTGCATCTTCATGAGTACACCCAATTTTCCATGTTTCATGCTTAAAGAAGGTTATAGGCGACAAGATCCCAATTCAAAATATATTGCCAGAAATTGATGAGGAAGGAAAAATCATATTTGAGCCTAAATCCATCATTGACACAAGAATTCGCCAGCTGAGGAATATATCCATTTCAGAGTATGTCATTAAATGGAGAAAACTACCGGCTGAAGATTCCACTTGGGAAGATGAGTCTTTTATACAGAAGCATCCAGAGTTACTCAAGCATTGCGGACAAGAATTGTCTCAAGGGGAGGGGCATGTTAAACCCTAATATTGGCTCATTACCCCTTAATTGGGGCATATTACATTATTAATGTTATTTTATTTATGTCGGCTTTATTCCATTAGTTGTAATTATACCTCCTAGTCTCTTATATATACCAAGGAGACATTTTCATTTGGAATCATCTTGTACTTGAACATTTAAGTGGGTTAAAAGGAGGTTTCCCCCTCGAAGAGGCTTATTATCTAAAATTATCTCTTTTTCAAGGCGTTGAGTACTTTTTCTGAGGTTTTTCTATGTTATATTGATATTTGGTTCTTAACACCAAATAATGCTCCCCAAAACTTTCCCAGAGATCCCAGAAACAAAGAGAGAGATGATCAGAGGGTACAAAATCCTTTTCAAAACAATTTGGTTGATGATGAAGAAGAAGAGGAGGTAGAAGTTGATCCTAAGATTCACTACTTAGGTGACACATCCCCATCCCCACACTTGACTCAATCCTCTTATGAGAAATCCTTGATGGATATTCACATAAATGAATTAAGTAAGGGAGATAAAGAAAAAGAAAATACTATTAGATATAATCTGAGATCTAAGAAGAATAAAGAAAAAAATGATGCCCCTAATCAGCCTGCCCAAAAAGAAAATTCTGCCAAGGTTGTGACAGTGAGAAATAAGGAAAAAGACTCTCAAAGTCCACAAGTGCTGATCAGAAATCCTATTCCTGAAACCAAAGAGATATTGAAGCCTTCTTCTTCCTTCAGTTTTGAGAATGAGATCCAGAAAATAAAGATCCCTGTACCTTTTTTTGAATTGATAAAAAGTGAAGAATTTAAAAAATATATGTCCAAAATGTTACAGCTCGAAGCCTCTCCTAGTGCCACTGATTCAGTAAATCTGCAAGATGAAAAGCCAACAATGATTTTGGGTCCATTGATAGAATATAGATATGATTCATCCCCTTTATTCTATACTTCACTGAATATTCGTGATAAGGTGTTGCATAATTGTTTGATGGATTTAGGGGCATCCCACAATCTCATGCCAAAATCTGTTATGGATGAACTTGGGTTAGAAATCACAAAGAATTACCATGAATTATATTCTTTTGACTCTTGGAAAGTGAAGTGTCTTGGAGTCATTAAGGATTTGGTTGACTCTATTTCAACTACCCATGAAAAGCGTACTCATGGATATCGTGGTGGATGATGTTCCCCCCAAGTTTGGAATGCTCTTGTTAAGGTCTTGGATAAAAATACTTGGGGGAACCTTGTAGTTGTATCTCTCTTATGCTACTATTCCCTTTTTTGGGGGAGAGAATAGAAGAATTTACAAGGAATATCAATTGGATTGCATCATTAGAGATGAAGAAAACCCCACAAATCACCCTGTTTTTTCTTTTGATACAGATCTAGGATCTATCATTTTACATCACACTGACGCTCCTGAAGCCCCTCTTGAAATCAGAAAACAGTCCATTACCTTTTGTGAGGAGCTTCCTCTAACCACTTATGTCTGTAAGATGTTCTTTGATGGAGCCTCTTCTAAGGAAGGTGCTGGTGCTGGGGTGGTCTTTGTCACACTAGCTCAAGAGACTATATCTTTGTCATATAAACTAGAATTTGAAACTACTAATAATGTGGCAGAGTATGAAGCTCTTGTCTTGGGAATGAGGGATGCTAAATACATGGGGATAGAAGAACTATCAGTATTTGGGGATGCTAAATTAATAGTCCATCAGATTAAAAACCTTTATCAAACAAGGTACCCTAGGCTTAGATCTTACGAAAATGAAGTGTGGGACTTGGTAGACAATTTTTTCTCAGATTTTAACATTTCATTTATTCCTAGAGAAGAGAATACCATGGCTGATTCTTTGGCTGTATGAGCAATCAACTTCATAATTCCTATACCCCCTAAAATCAAGTATGATGTAGAAGTCAAGTATAGGCCTTATATACCAGACAATGTAAAATATTGGAAGGTGTTCAACGCTGATTTAGAACTTAAAATTTTCCTTGAGACTGTTGATGGGTTTTCTGCATTACACATTGATTAGGATCATGATTTAGAAATTACTCCTCATGCTGATGTTTTCCTCAATAAAATTTCTAATAATCATATTGTGTAGCTACCTAGCAATCATATTCCAAAAGGACTAGTTCCTTTGGAAAGATTTTTTGACGGAAACAATGTAGAAGTGAAAGGGAAGGTATCCACTGATGATGTTGATATAACTAAGTGCAACTTGGGAACTGAACATAATCCAAAATATGTCAAATTGTCAAGTAGTCTATCAGAAGAGCAGAGGGAAGAATATACTAAGTTGTTGAAGGAATTTGTTGATGTATTCGCTTGGACTTATGAAGATCTCAGAACTTATGACAGTAGCATTATAGAGCACAAGATTCCATTAAAATAAGACACCAAACCCTTCAGGCAAAAGTTGAGGCAAATCAATCCTATGTTACTGCCTGTCATGGAGAAAGAGGTAAAAAAGATTTTAGATGAAAAGATTATCATTCCTTTGAGGTATTTCGAATGGGTGGCCAATTTGGTCCTAGTAAGAAAAAAAAATGGAGAAATCAGACTTTGTGTTGATTTCTGAAATCTGAATAGAAGCTCTAAAAAGGATAATTACCCTTTGCCCAAGATGGAGCACATATTACAGAAGGTGACAGGAGCAACCAAGATTTCCATGGTTGATGGTTTTTCCAGGTACAATCAGGTCTCTGTTTTTCCAGAAGATAGAGATAAGACGACCTTTACCACTCCTTGGGGTACATTTATGTACGCCAAGATGCCCTTTGGTTTGATGAACACAGGGGTGAATTTTCAACGAGCTATGGAAATAGAATTTATTGGAGAGAAAGATAAGTTTGTTGTTATCTATTTAGATGACATAACATTGTTCTCTCAGTCTGATAAATAAATTTGTGATCACTTAAGAAAGGTTTTCTTGAAATACAGAAAATTTGGCATCTCTTTGAATCCAAAAAAGTCATTGTTCACCACGAAAGAAGGAAAATTATTGGGGCATATCATTTCAGCTAAAGGGGTAAGGATTGATTCCATTAAGGTTGAAGCTATACAAACATTGTCACTTACTAGATCCAAAAAAGAGGTTTAATATTTCCTAGGAGAAATTATTTTTTTGAGAAGATTTGTGTCAAATTTTGTTGAGTTGGTTAAGTATATCACAACCATGCTGAGGAAGGGTAGTGAAATCAAATGGACTGCTGAGTCCCATGATTATTTTGATCGGATAAAGAAAGCCTTTACTGAAGCACTGGTTCTTATCATCACAGACTACTCCAAGGACTTTCTTATTTTTTCTTTTGCTTCTTTTGATACAGTAGCAACAATTTTATTGTAGAAGAACGTTGAAGGCTTAGAGCAGCCCATTGCCTTTTTCAACAGGGCATTGAGAGATGCTGAATTAAAATATGACATCATGGATAAGAAATCCTATGCATTGGTTAAAGATATCAAGTCCTTTAGAGTTCATGTCCTATATTCAAGATTCATTGCTTATGTCCAATCAGCTGCTGTCAAATAAATTCTTATTCAGCCTGATATAGAGGGAAAAAGGAGTAAGTGGATTGCTAAAATCCTTGAATTTGATTTGGAAATTAAGCCCACCAAATTGGTTAAAGGCCAAGATTTAGCCAAGATGTTGGTTGAATCAAATTGCTCAACGTTGGGGGTGAATTTCATCCACTCATGTTCATAAAATCAACAGGCCGAGTTAACTGATAAAGGTTCTCAAGTCACCTTTGCATTGGCAAATTGCAACTGGTACAATGACATTATATTTTTCCTGCAGAATTTACAGACTCCAAATAGTATGGAAAAGAACAAGGTGAGAGCCTTAAAACTCAAATCAATAAAATATTGCCTTGTTGATCAAGTTTTGTATTGGAAATATCCATTAGGAGTTCTTTTTAGGTGCCTAGACCCCCAAGAAGCCAAAAAAATTATGTATGATTTTCATGACAGTTTATGTTGGAGGCATCATTATTGGAGAACCACGACATACAAGACCCTCAGGGCTAGTTACTTCTGGCCTAGTGTTTTCATTGATGTTTGTGCTAAGATTAGAGCCTGTGCTAAATGTCAAAAGTTCCTTGGAAAGCATCAGCTTAAGTATTTTCCATTAAAGCCTATGGCATCTTCAGGACCTTTCCAGCAGTGGGGCCTATATTTTATTCGGGAAATTCATCCCATTTACAGTGGCCAAAATAGATGGATCTTGACTGCTACAGATTACTTTACTAAGTGGATTGAATATTTTCCTACAAAGAATGCTTCCCACAAAGTGATCATTGGTTTCCTTGAAGAAATTATGGAAAGGTTTGGGTGTCCGAACAAAATCATCACTGATAATGCTGCATCTTTCAAGGCTGAACCATTGATTCAGTTCTGTGAACAGTTTGGGATCACATTGATTCACTCTACCCCTTACTACCCTCAGGGAAATGGGGTTGCAGAATCATCAAACAAAAGCCTTATAAAGATCATTAAAAAGATATTAGAGGATAACAAAAAGGCATGGGACTCAAAACTCAAATTTTCTCTATGGACTAATAGAGTGATGGTAAAGAGGTCCTTGGGACTTTCCCCTTTCCAGCTAGTGTATGGAGTTGAGGCCATTTTTCCTTCTCATCTTGCCTTACCTGTGGAAAAATTCTTCCAATATTACCAAGGGGAGCCCGATCATATGACCAGAAGGATTCAACAGCTGGTTGAAGTGAAGCAGACTCGGGAGCAACTTGTAGACAAAGCACATGATCATCAACTGAAGGTCAAGCAAGTGTTCGACAAGAAAGTGAACAAAGAGGATTTTCCACAGGGCGATCTAGTGCTCAAGTGGGATGCACCGAAGCAAGATAAAGGCAAGCATGGTAAATTTGAAGCTTTATGGATCGATCCTTTCAAAATCTTTGAGGTATTCTCTAATAACACTTTCAAGTTGCAGAATATGGAGAATGAAGAATTATTTGGTGGCCCTATCAATGGGCATTTTCTAAAAAAGTACTTTGCTTGAGCCTTGAGTGGCTTTCCATGCCATTGTAAATATCATTTTTATTTTATTTTTGTTTCAATAACTGACCTCATATCCCTAGGATAAGGCACTAAATCTACTCATTCTTGGCAGCCCACAGGGGGCATGCCATCCCATGTGGAGCCAATGTTATCACACTAAGTTTCCTAGGTTCTTTTGTTTTTTTTTATCCTTTTCTAAGCCTTAGATTTTAATTTTTTAAGTTCACCCCTTTTAAATTTATGTTTCTTAGGACCCCTTAGATAAATAAAGTGTTGAGTCATAACTTATGTTTTGATCCTCAATTGAGTTTTGGACTTAGAACCATTTTAGTTCATGACTCAAGATTTGGTCCCCTTCATGATTCGTCGCTAGGATCGATCCTTCCCATGACTAGACCGATGTGACACACCATTTTCCTCATTCATCACCTCGTAGACATGCCTTGTTGTCCCTGTTTACCTGTCCAATCATTTTTTAAATTGGAGCGCTACCTACTCATCAGGCGTTTCTGTAGCGCATTTCCCGTTCATCAAGTTTCCATCATGATTTATGATTACCATAGCTGATGTCATGTTCCTTGTTTTCAGTGCCAGGAGTTGGTTAAAATATACCTTCAAGATCTCATATTTATGAGCCTTGATAACGGTTTGTGATTTTGAAAAACTCAAGAGTGCTACGCTGCGCAAACTCATAGTTCTGACCAAGCGACAACAGTGTGACCAACTTTGATGCTAAGGTATATTCAGAGGCCAGGATGTTCGTGACTTCATCCTAAAATCTCTCTTAATCTTCAAACAAGTTTTTATTCCACATGTATCTCGTGTTGCCCCCTCTGCACATTAATTATCACAGAGAATTAATGCTTAGAGTTTGGATTACCAAGCTTTCACAGTTGTGAGAGACTTTTCTTCACATCATATCCTTCTCTCATCTCTTTTAAAACCTTTGAAATTCACTACCCATATGTCAAATTCTGATACATCCACCCGCCATACCTATTGAGCTTACAACTTCAAAACAATCTATCCTCTACATACGCATTGCGCTACCCAAAGGCACTTCTTAACCACACTGTGTCTCCTCTACTTCCTTTGACTTTTGAGTTGAACGTTTTTACCCAGATTCAAAGGGCTAGTTACAGAGTACCCTTTCATTGTCTAAACTTTCAATACTTGCACAAATCTAAGGGAGGGATTTCCACAACCAAGTCTTTGCTTACTAGGACCAATCTGGTTTAAAGGGGCAACTTTGTCCATTTGAAGCTCGACTTTAGGTCCTCCTAGTCATTATTACCCTATAATTCACAAAAATATCTCATTCTAAGCTATGGAGACTCCTTAGATGAAGAAGATACACAAAGGGGCCAAGGTAGTTAGAACTGAACCTGTGGATAGGCATCTTTTTGATATAGAGCCCATGGCAAGAGAAGTTTTTCAAAGAGTGGGATGCCTCTCTTTCTGCCAAAATATGCAAAGAGGCCATCTTGATGTGACAAGGTAGTTTGCCTTAAATTTTGATGGTAGGAGAACCAAGGTAGGGGATTTAGAATTTGAGGTGACCGAGGCCTCTATTTCAGCTCCAATAGGAATCCCTGTCATAGGTGAGAAATGGTTTAAATCCATGGCTTTGAATGCAGCCTATGCCAAATATTTCCTTAAGCTTGAACATCAAGCCAGTGATTTGTCTAAAGGTGTGCCAAGGAACCAGTTGATTGAACAGTTTGACAAGATATTGAAGATCATCCAGATATACTTTACATGTGAAGGGAGGTTTAACACATTGTACCAGTACCATATAAGGCTTATGCTGCATTTTATTGGTAAAATTGAAATGAATATTCCCTATTATTTATTAAGGAGCATAGGTAAGATGTCAAACATGATTCAATCAAAGTCTAAGGATGTGGATACTAGCATATTCCACTCTGGATTTATTAGAATTCTAGTCTCTGAGGAATTGGGTAAGAAATATATTTCATGGGAAAATTTTGTTGTTGCTTCTCACTTCAAGTTGGATATAGTATCTACTCCTCAATCATAGAATGCAAGTCCTTTATCACCCACTAGTGATGTTAAAGCAAGGACCAATAGTAAGAGAAAGGGTAGAGCTCTTTTTCAAGTTTCATAGGTCATCAAGCAGGTTACAAGAACTGAGGAGGAAGCTTTTCATTCACCACAGAGTGATTTTTCACCACCTCCTCCACCAGGGTTAGAAGAGGTTCCTTCTTCTACCAAAACTACAGCCAAGAAAGGGAAAAAGCTACACTTCCCCCTCTTCTCCTCCAGCAACCAATACCAAGGGTAGAAAATCTTTCACAAGATCATATGTTCCTAAAGAGATTTTTGAAAAATAGTCCCTACTAGAAATCCCTGTACAAAAGAAGAAGGGTAAAGGCATTAGAAATACCGTGGAAAGGAAAGAAGAAACCCCTATGCAAAAGAAGAATGATAAAAGAAAAGGTATCAAGAAGCTTGATGAGACAGACAAGGAAATTCCTATGTAGCAGGAAGAGGAGACTAAGAAAAATCCTATTGAGTCTGTGCATGTCACTACTCGACCTGACAGTCAGTCACAAAATATTAATCAGGCAACTTAGGGATGCTAAGAAAGAGGTGGATCAGTTGAAAATAGATGCCATGTTTAACAGAGTGAAGATGAAAGAGCTCATGGATGGCTATAGTCACACACTTGACCTGGCAAGGTTCGCAGCAAGAAAGGCCCAGCCCCTTCATAGGCAACTCCAAAACATTTATAGGTAGAACAGAGGATTTCAGTCTTAGAATAGGAAACTCAAGGCAGAGTTGCAACATTTTCAAGATGAAGTAGCTCAAAGAAACTTGTAGGTATTGGTTGAAGTCGCTATTGATAAAGAGACACCATCAATCAAGGAGAGCATAGCTCCACTGAAGAAGCCCATCATTGCTAAAAGGAAGAAATCTACTATGCCAAATGAAGATCCTCCTTCTACAACAAAGAGTGTGAGGTTAAGTGTTAGGGTAACGAAATAGATGGTGAAATGTGAGCCCCATTTTTGAGAATGGTTCCTTTTTATGAGGGTAAACTGTTATTGAAATATTACCCCTGGCACCTATACAGGCTTCTAAGATCTTGATTTAGAGTTTTGGTCTTTTTGTAAAGAACTAACTCCTTCAATAGTAAGAATGCAGACATTCCGTAGCGCTATGGCACTACGAAATAGTCTATTTTGGTATTCCATTGGTGTGCTACCTACAGTGCTGCCAAATTACCTAAAGATAATGGGGTTGATACTATTCAAATTTACTACCTGCTCTGCACATGTTCAAGATGGAGGTGCTACTTTTGACTACGCTACCTAAATTTGCACAGATACTCACAGTGGCGCTACTGAAATTCACTACCTAATATCTTGCAGAGGCCAAAGTTTGCATATGGGATAGGAATGTTTGGTGCTACCTTTTCTACTTGTCCATTTTTTAAGTACGCTATTCAGAGTGATACCCAAAGAAGCTATCAACAGACACTAGGGATCTAGGAGTGTCAAGTTAACAACATTTTAGATAGTTGATGATGGAAAAGATTGCAGAAACAACAACTAGCATCATGATGAAAACCACATGCTCCCGAAGGAAACATGGCAAATAGGGAGTTGTGCAACAAAGGGGAATCAAGTCAGTTTGAAGATTGGTTGGATTAGTCACCAACATTTTCCTATTTTATAGCATAGGTTGTTAGTCAAGTTGTTAGATGAAATAAATTCTTATATATTTTCAAGGGAAGGAGGCCAGCTCGTACCTCCAGCTGTTGCCTCCCTTTTTTTATAAATAGATAGATGAAATTCTTTAGTAGGTTTGTATGGTTGAGCAAGGCTCCCTTATACTGTAATATTTTGATGAAGCTACTGTGAACTGGCTATGTATTGAATTTAAGACATTTTGGTTAATAGAAATCAACTTCTCTTTCAACTTATTTGCTTCTGATGCTAAATGTTCATGTTTTGAATGATTCACATGAATTGTTGTGGTGATATTATGATGGATGTTTGAATGTTATATTATCATGATGTTTATTTAGCTTCCTTAGTTTTTGAACTCAAGAATATCTTGTGTTAAGAATATTTCTTCCTTAGGATTTTTGTAGACCTGATGTTTACAACAACCCCTACATTCCTCTCATTGAATTCTTCCCTCTATTCATACTCACTCCCAATTACTAATTGCAGTTATCCAAGACCTTTATTGCTAGTGCATGCTAGCCTTGTTTTATGAGTTGGAACATTATCATTTTGAGTCCTTTCCATTTGACCCCTTAAAAATCTCTTACATTCACATATAACCTGATGGGTACTGGGCTTGCCTTCCATGCAATCTGAAGGTGATTCCTAGTGCTAACATATACAAACACAAAATATGCACTACCTAGCTTAGAAATAATAATATAGATGCAACACTCTTCCTCTAGTTTTATGTTACACTCTTCACAAAAAATTCTAAGTGTTTTAAACTTAGATAGATAGTCTTCAACGCAATGAAAATTATTTGGACTTAAAGTCAACATCTAATTTTCTAACTGATGTGCTCAAATATTTTTTGTTTACCAAAAAAAATTCAATCTTTTCTCAAGCGTCATCGGGGTTATCAATTTCTTGAAGGTGGAGCCTTAAATTAGGAGAGATGAACATTTCGATCAGTCCATGTGCTTTGTCATTCCTATTAGCCCATTTGAATTTCTTTTCATCATTATTGGGTTCTTTTTCCTTTCCTAAGATAATTTGGTATAGGTCTTTACTTCTTAATAAATATTCCATATGGGATTTCCATTGGAAGTAGTTGATGTTGGTAAGCAAAATATCACTGGAAGAAGCCATATTAAATATGTAGATAATATGGATTCAAAAACTGAAACTGATGATATGGATGGAAATATCTCGAAAAATTAGGCATTTAAAAAAACGACACTAAAAATGGACTTCGGATGTGAAAGTTATACTCTCACTTTTACAAATAAGTTGCTTTATGAAGTGATCCACTTTTATAAAAAGAAGCGAGGATCACTTTTACAATGAAGTTACTTTATAAAATAAAGTTGCATGCAAAATAAATAACTTTAAAATAAAATATTAAAGATACTTATAGTGATTCACTTTTATACTTGAAGTGAAATACACTTTACAATGGATGCATGAACTTTTAAAAAAAAGTAACAAAAAAGAGACTTGAACTCAAGACCTCTTACTTAATAAGGAAAATTTTAACCAAGTGAACTAGAGAAACATATTGTATTATTTAAAAGGAGGATTGGGGTGTTGTTGTTGTTGAAGATGTACTTGGAGAGCATGCTATTTTTTTTTTTCATACAAGGAAAATATTTTTCTTCTTGATGACAACAAGGGTTAGATCTCGTTTAGCTTATCCAAAAAATGCACATTTTCCTATATGTTTTTGATTTTTCAAGATCACACAGGGAATGGGGAAAAGAGCATATGCAAATCTAAAAGAGTAGAAACCCAGAAAAAAACAATATAAAACCGAAATAATACTCTGCAAAAATTTAAAAAGGGCGTATTCGGGGTTTATACGTCTGGATTTGACTAAAATGGTTGTATCTTGTGAAAAAAAAAACCTTTTCAAGTGAAACGAAAAATGTTCCTAACTGAAAAGAGCACTCCAGAAGCAATGGAACAATCCTCTCATCCCATACATGTGTGGAAATGGCAGAAACCATAGATGATACAACTCGACTTCACGATCTCTATCTACAATGGGAGAAGGTCTTCAAACATGCTCTGATACCATTTTCGATAACAAAGGTATTCCAACATAGGATGAACAACTTCAATAACAAATCACACAACTAGATCAAAGATGAACACACCAATATTTTGATGTGGTAAAACCCCTACCGGGAAACATCCACCTCCCCATCCAATGTGACCACTTGGAGGAGTTTATTAATGAAAAAGAAAAAAATTACAAAGAGATTTTACAAGAGAGTTTCTCATAATCAATCATCAACAAAGGATCCTCCATGCTCTTTAAATATATATCATGGACCAATCAGGTGCTAAGCCACATATCAATGTATCCATTAAGATCAAGGAGAATATGAATCGTCAGATCACTCTATGTCAGGAACATATTGTGACTGTCAAATTTCACAACTACAAATGCATACTAATTCATACTAAAGAAACACACTAAGAAAAACACTTTTACCTAACAACACATTAGACCAAGTAGATATTAACTAACTCCTAAGTGTCTAAATATTCTAACATAGGTGTCAAGTCACAAAGGAAAATATTGCAAGGTTAGAAACTGATGAGAATGCATAAACAAGAGGTTAAACAACATCAAGTTGAAGCTGACATTAGGCTCAAAAGCACACGTGGTAAATATGCAATGCAATTACAACTTAACAAAACATTATGGGAGCCCTATGGGTAATAACTGAAAAATAGATTGAGAAGAATATGAGGTTTCAACGCAATGTCATGGCGGGGATAAACAGGGCTCTAGAGCCTATGAAAATACTCTAGAATGGGAACCATAAGGAAAAACAAGGTTCTATCTAGGTGGCCATGAATGATAGGCTCTACCACATGAATTACAATGCTTCTAAACAACAAAAACGGTTATGTGTCACAACTCAGTGGGGTCAATGCTAAGGAAAAATGAAACATGAAACGAATAATGAAAAAAATGCCTGAAGGGGAAACTCTAACCTATATACTAGTTTCGAGATCATTAACTGTCATATTAGATCAACACGACAAAAAGAAACCAATTTTTTTTTCTCCAAAGTCCTGTATATATGATCAACAACACTGACCCAAAATTTAATAAATCCAATATAGAAACCTCTGATGATAACATGTGCTATGGAATACAAAACTTGAAAACCATAAAAGTGAAATATGGTACAAATCATTGCACATCCTTGTGGATTATGCATAGTACTTCTCCAAGCAAAGCCCATTGCTAGGCTCAGGCCAAAGGTTTCTTTCGAAACCAACCTGTAAAGTTTCTAGTTCAGGAAGAGGTAAAAAATCCATAATCATAAATTCAAGGATCGGCTCATCTAAAGGAAATTCAACATCCAATAAATCAAGACTTGATGACACATAAATACCATGGCTCGAGGTATTACAAATAATAAGATCAAACTTGAAAGGAAACTCAAGATCACTTGGGCCAATAGAGGAAAGCAAGGGCTCTCGTTCCCCCATTGGATAAATCACATGATCAATTGTTGAGACCTTGTCTCGATAAGGAAAACATGATTGTAAATATTCCTTCTTAGAAGGAATTAAACATTGAGGATAATACACCACATAATTCACCCATGGTGGGGAAGAGTATACTCAAATACTAGGAAAATACAAAGGGGAAACTTGAGCTATAGTCAAATTAGGATGGTTATTATTAGATGAAAGATGATCAATAGTGACAATGCTTTCATTGTGAGGAAAATGCATCATGAAAAAGAGTGCAGACACCACAACATTCATAGCAGAAAGATAATCATGCCCAAGAAGCATATTGAAGTCTAAAAGGCCTGACACCACTATCATATCGACTAGGAAAATATTCCCACCTAACGTGATAGGAAACTAAGGAAGAATCCCCAAATATTCACTAGGTCTTCTATCGAAAGCCAACAACTCATTGGTAGCTGACACAAGATTGTGACAACCCTAATCTTGCCAAGTCAAGGAGGATAGAATACTCGTGGAGTCTCCTTCATCTATAATACATTGGTAAATTCCTTATGAATTAGCTTTAACCATTATTTGGAAGGGTTTAGAAGAAGGAAGAAAAATCTTAACAAGATCATTCTAATCAAAGGAAACCCTCCTAGGACTTGGAGGGAGCATGCTCAAAGAGAGTATAATTCCCCCTTGTTCAGGAGGTACTGAAATGGAAATGCTAATGATATAGTCGATAGATACATCACTTTCGAAAATAAGAGTGTGATTGGAAAAAGATTGCATCATCTCAACCACTTTCTCAACAACTGGTTGAATAGGCTGTGAGACAACATGGTCAAGAGATGAATCACCCTCCAAAAGGAAAGTGGGATCAGCTGAAAATTTCGTCGGGCCTATTATCTCATAGTTTGTAGTTTTGGAAAATCCCAACCCAAACACCAAGTGTGTGACAAAACTGGGAACACTTATCATTGTCGCCTCAATAGATTTCCCCCTTCTTGGATTCTTGGGTGAGCCTAGGGGTATTGCGACCATAAAAGAAAGGAGGTCAAAGAGTGTTAGATATATTACACACACCTAGGATATTTTGCCTTATTTTCATATGTTTATTAGCCATTATAGAGGGTCTCCTGTTGTTTAGGAACTTCTCCTACAGTCTAGGATAATATTCTCTTCAATTTAGAGTTAGTTACACTTAGTTATACTAGTGGAAGTCACTCATGCATGCAAATATCAGTTTTAACACCAACAATTGCATTTGTTTCTCTCACTTCCATATGTATGACTCAGTTAACTGAAGACTACATTACTAGTTAACTAGGACTAGGTGGTAATTAACTCTAGTAATTTCATGTGTGTGTCTAAATCTCTCTATACCACCACTATGGTGCATTGGCTTCTCTTCCAGTGTGCATTAGTTGATTTATACATAGTATATCATGTGTAAGTTATTATGCATTCATTTGGTTAATACAACTATTATTCTCTTGTCTTTGATTTTTCTCTCATCTTCTCACTTTTGCAAGTTGTGTTTGTTCTTCTGCTAGCTAGATCTCTTGTGCAGGTACTCACCACATTCTACATGGTATCATATCCCATAGGATGCTAGGATAAAGGTGCACAATTTTTTTTATTTGCAGGTACTGAAGATTGAATAACATGGGAAGAATGGAATCTTTGCCATCTGCAATTCTCACCCCATACAACTACTTTGAATGGAAGCAAAAGATGGAAATTTTACTCAGTGGTAGAGGATTGTGCAAGTTGACCATGGATACAGAAATATAACCCACATCAGCCATTGAAAAATCCAAATATCTTGATAGAATGGATGAGTCTTACATAGCCCTTTCCATTCACATGTTGCCTGAGTTGTTGTTTCATGTATCTACTTGTAAAAATCCAAATGAGATTTGGACCACCATGGAAGGACTCTTTGGAAAAAAATATGAGATGAGAGTCCACATGCTTGAGGTTGAATTAATTGCATTATATCTGAAAAGCTTTGAAAACATCCAGGATTTCTTCACAAGGCACAAGGATTTTTTTTTCAACTCAAGGCTTGCTGGGTTGATAAATCAAAGGAAGAAAAGTGAACGGTTCTAACCATTTAGTCAAAACTTGGTATGGATTATTCAATTTTTGTTTCTACTTTCCACACTCAGAGGTTGATTGCAGGAGCATCCTAGACTATGCCCTATTTGGATACCTTCATTGAGGCCCTGATTTAGGAGCATGATAAACTCATTAATATGGGTGTGATAAAAAACTACAAAGCTCATGCACTTGCTGCACATGATGGAAATCATTATCAAAATCCAAAATCCAAAAAGAAAGGCAAAGAAAAGGCACATTCAGAAAAAAAAATAAGGAAGGGTACTCCAACCCTTCAATGACTCCTTAGGATCCAAAAGTAGAAAAGGGAAGAAAGGAAAGAAGTGTACATACTGCAATCGAGGATTCCATCTAGAATCCACATGCATGAAGAATAAAATAGACCTTATGACTCAAATTGTTCAAAAGAACAACCTTGGAGATCAAATTCCCTAGGGTGCCAAGAAGAAGCTAGAAGATAATTCTCCCAAAGGTAGTCATCATGCATTAGTTTTTGTTCACTCTTCACCTGATTCCTAGATCGTTGATTCAAGCGCATCCCACCATATGGCTTCCACAAAGGATATATTATATTCTTTGACTGCATGCAATGGTCCTCCTATCCTCATGGGGGATGACTCTCCAATCGAGTTAATCGGAAAAGGGAGAGTGGAACTATATTATGGAAGTTTTGAGAATGTTCTGCATGTTCCAAAACTTTATGTGAATCTTCTCTCGGTGTATCAAATTACACACTTTGTATCAGGAAAAAAGGTGGAGTTTACACTAGACTTCATGTCCATATTCGACATGTAATCCAACTCCAAGGTTTTTATCGAGGAGGTAAATCATCAATCATGGTTATACACTTTTTCTAAGTTTATTGAACCTGATTCCTATGTACTACTTATGCATGTTGATGACAGTAGTAGATTATGGAATGAGAGGTTTTGTCAGCTGAACTTCAGTTACATGCAACAACTTAGAAAGAAAGGGATGGTCACCAAATTACATGATATCCATTTTTTCATAGGGGTTTTTGAAGGACGCATCCTTGGCAATCACCCTCAAGAGAAGTTTGAGAAGGGGACATATTGTTTTGTTATTTCTTCTTATATGTATGTGATAATTTATATATATGATGATTTATACATTGAATTCTTGATGTCATATTATTATTATTATTATTAATGAAGTATATGCAAATTCAATATGAAATTTTCTAGGGAGTCAGCTAAGGATTTGAATTGTCTTGGTATATGTTCATAAGAGATAAAATGAAAGAATCGTTCCAAGAGTCGTACCCTTGAATATTTCTGAAAAAGGATAGGATGTCGAAAAGAATAAGTCGAGTTGAGTTGTGAAACAAAGAGTTCGGAATCGAGGCACACTATCAAGTGGCGTATGCCCAAAGCGGATGCGTCGGTCATAATTTTAATAACAACATTGTATTCAACAACATTATTCATTACAGGGCCAAGATATATTCCCCCAGAGCTTACTACATTGTTGGTGGGTGAAATTATTACCCAGGAAGTGGAAGGAATATTCTAAGAGGTGTGAATATCTCCATTCACATATCCAAAATAAGATGAGGGAAATGGAGACATATGCAACTCAAGCATTAAGAAGGATAAGCATATTGACAAATAATGTCATACAAAGGGAAAACAAAATCAGTTGTAGCACACTATAATACATATGGTATAGAAGCACTAGATAGCGCAAGCCTTATGCATAATACTTTTTCAAATAGAACCTATTGCGGGGCTTCAATAACATATTGACTTGATAATTTTCTAGCTCATAGGATCCTATTTTAATAACTAATTTAATTATATAGGGGCCATGCCATAAGGGTTTGAACTTACTTGCACCTAACGTTTCACTATCTTAGTCGTAGAACAAAACTAAATCGCCTTACGAGAAGGTTTGAGGGCATATTTTTTTATCATATTGGGTTTTGACGTGCTTTTGGTGAGACTCATTGGCCATGATGGCTTCTCGACGTTTCTTATAAAGGCAGAATAAATATAGGAGCCATTATTCTTCGACAAAAGTTTCAGCAAGGAGTTCGACAACTAGCTTGAGGGAAGGGATTTCACATTCGATGGGTAAAACTGCCTCCAAGCCATAAACGAGTTGGAATGGTGTGAAGTCCATGATATTTTTGGCATAGGTATGATATGCCCACAAGGATGATAATATAATTAAATGACAATTGGTTTTATGTTTTCCTATCATTTTGTAGAGCATTTTTTTGAGTACCTTATTGATGGAATTGACTTGACCATTTGATTGAGTATAATAGGGAGATGAGTGTTCTTGGTCAAAGTGAAATATAGTAGATAATTCTATCATCATGTTATTTCATAAATATGATCCATGATCTGTCAAAATAGATTTAGGCACACTGAAACATGCGATGATATGATTGAATATGAATAATGCGACAATCTTGGAGTCGTTAGAAAAGGTAGGCATGGATTCTGCCCACTTTGTGAAATAATCAATGACCACAATAATGTTATTATGATCGGAAAAAGAAGGGGGTTTACATGTAGTGAAATCGATGCCCCGTTTAGCGAATGGGAAAACTAAAACGACTGTGTGTAAAGGCGTGGGGCGAGCACACACTTTTTTGGAAAAAAAATGATAGGGGTGTCATTTTGGTACCGCATTTATACAATCTTTAAAAATTGTGGGCCAAAAATATTATGCGTGTAAAATCTTCTGGGAAGTGGCTAACCTAGAAAAATGGACACCAAATTCTCTAGAGTGGCAATCATTGAGGATTCGTTCGGCTTCAAAATGGATGACACATCGACGTAATACCATATCTACCCCATGATGGTGAAGGGTATCGTCGACGACGAGATAGTTTCAGGATTGATGGCATATGCAACAATGATCGTCCTTAGACAGATTGGGCTGAAAGCGTTGGGACTGGAGATAAATAAATATGCCTCCATATGAAGGGTCAGACAAGTCGATGAGAAACAAAGATTCATCAGGCAAGGAATCTTGTACCACAGATTTATCAAAGGCTCGGGGAAGATCAATCATTAATTCTGTGAAGATAAAAGATTTTTTAGATTTAGGGGTGGATAATTCAAGGTCAAATTCTTGTAGTAAGATGATCCATTTAGAGTATTGACCCCCCAATATCTATCATGAAAAAATATATTGCATTGGGCTCATGTCGGATACACTAATAGTGGTTCAGAGAATAATATAATGTTGGAATCACTGGACATCGTAAACAACTTCCAACACCAACTTATCAACGTAGGGATATTTAAGTTCAACACCAAATAATCCATTATTGAGATAGTAAATAACATGTTCATTATGTTGATCATCAGTTTGGACTAATACCATTCCAATGGTGGTACCATAAGTTTCCAGAAATAGAATGAAATATTTATTGTAATTTGAGGGTTTGAGTAACGGTGTGGATGTATGTTACACATTATTTTGGTCACCTCAGTGATCACTTGACAATATGTGTTCATGTAATTCCCTAAAAATATTAAAAGAGACTTTCTCTAGGAGAAAAGTGATTTGATTTCCCCTGCCAAAAACCATATTAAGGAAGGTCGTCGCACCCTTCTCTATTCATAGGGTGCGACAACGCCTGATTTTCGCATCCTGCACCATACCTGGACTGCGACGTCGTCATATGCTACTAAGTGTGTAGGGTGTGACAATGCTTAAATCTTGGGAAAATTCAAAATTCACGAATACTCTAGAAGAGGATCTTCTAGAAGATGAGGTGGCCTCCAATCGGTTTGGATATTGCTCACTTCTCTGATTTTCTAGGATCATCCTAATATCCTCATCCATCTCTCTTTCACACTATATAAAGAGGGATGTTTCGTGGAAAAGGATAACCTTGAATAGGCTAATAATTGTATGGAGAGTTCTACTTCAGATTATGCTTGAGGGATTTGCTTTAGTTCATCAAGTCAGATTGTGGATCGTCATCATTCAAGGAATTGGAGCAAAGGTGTGTGTTGGAGAAAAGAGCCATCGAAAGGGGACCTTGCAACATCAAGGCATAGGTTGTATTCTCTACTTTCTATTCACTTAATACAATAATGCATTTATTCCCTATATAAGCATCACATCTTCTATTGTATAATTCCTTGATCATATACATGAACTTCGTTAGAATGTATAAAGGGTTATTCACTTAAAGACGACACTAGTGAGGAAAAGCTTTGTTTAAAGGGTATGACACTTGTAACTCATTAAACTAGTTCACATGATGATGAAGTTTAAGGTGAAGTGTGCATTCTATTTTGTTTTGTTCTAGTTTCCAGTGGGATCTAGGGAGATCTTTTTATGTTCACATTTATCGATTAATCTGATAAAAATGTAAGAACCTACTTCAAATGATCAAAATTCCATTGAGCTTGATCATCCCAAATGAAAGGTACACCCTTTTTCAATAAGCGCATGAAACCTTTGGTGATTTCAGCATAATTGACGACAAAATTCCTAAGGAAGTTTGTTTTTCCTTGCAAACTTTGAAGTTGGATTACAGAGGTGGAGGGAGGAAAGTCGATGATTGCTATGAATTTAAGGGGATCAAATCTGATCCCAAACCTAGATATAATGAAACCAAGAAAATGACCAGACCCCATGAAAAAAATACATTTGTAAATATTTAAGCGAAGATTGTAATATCAACAACGTATGAAGATTTGGCGTAGGTGATCTATGTGATCATGTCGCTTGGGAGATCGGGAAGGGAGATCATCTAGGTAAGGATGGAAAATATGTTTGGTGTCATGGAAAGCATAAGACATGGCCCGCTAGAATGTTGCACCAGAATTTTTAAGACCAAACGGTAACTTTCGATATGAAAAAGTTCCCCATGGGAAGCTAAAGGTGGTTTTGTGCTGGTCCTCTAGGGTAATTTCGATTTGATTATATCCGAAGAGGCCATCCTTAAATGAGAATAATTCACATTTGGAACAATCATATATAATTTGATTGATGAAAGGGGTAGGGAAATTTTCTTTAGGATAAGCCTTGTTGAGGTCGCTATAATAAATGCACACTCGGATGGTGCCATGCTTTTTGTTAATTAGTATGATGTTGGACACCCATTCAGTTAGGGGCATGGGATAATTAAAACCAGTGTTCAACAATTTTTGAAATTCTACCTTAATTGTTGCAAATTTCCTTGGATGAACTGGGCAGAGCCATTGTCAAATTGGACGAGCTCTAGGGTAAGTTTTAATTTCATGGACAACAATTTGTGGGTTGATTCCTAGCATCTCTTTATAATACCAGGCGAAAATGTCACAAAATTATTTGAATAGGGAAGTATAAGATTTGATTTCTTCGAGGGAAAAATATGCGCCTATCTTGATGTTTTCCATGACCCCAGGTTTAGCTAAAATGTCGATCGAAATGGTTTTGGAAATGCTTCCCAAATTTCCTTCAGACATAATAGGATATGATTTGGACGGTAAGAGGGATGGATCTCGAATATCAATCAAAACGAGGGTTTGTATTTGGGATTATTTATTCTCTCCAATGGGAAGGAAGGATGATCAATGGTGAGAATATTCCCAAGGTTTATCTTGCAAAGTCATAACTCCCATAATGGCTTTGTCTAAAGGGAGGATGAAGTTGAGAAAGTTGTGTGATGTTGAAGTGTGGTTAACCTAAGAGGGAGAGGAAAATAGATCTAGTTCCTCATCCAGTAGGAGACTAGAATGAGAATCAAGAGATTCTTGTGTGGATTGTATCACTTAATATTCCAATTCCATTGGTGATAGTGGCATGGTGTCTCCATAATATTCTATGTCTGATGGGTGAGGAATTACACAGGGGTCATTGTAACCGATAGGTTTACCTGTAACCACAGAGATCATATTAATGAAGACTGTTGGGGTGATTTATGGTGGGGGGGGGCGTGAATTCCCCAATAAATAGCTACCCCAATGCTTTTGCATCCCGAAGAATTCTCTCCTACAAAAGGGACATTCACATTATGGTTGATTTTCACGTCTAGTTTGCAAACGTCTAGTTGGTATATAGTGACAATGTTTCCTTGGAGGGGAAATTTGACAAGTCGAAAGACACTATATGCAACAAACTTCATGGTGTAAAACCAAGTGTGACCTAAAATAAAATTATAGTCGAATGTGGTGTTGATAACCTAGAATTATACAGAAACAATTTTTCCCGCTAGTTCAACTAGTAATGAGAGGATAATTTCGTGGGGTTTGAAAAAATCTCTGTCAAAAGATTTAAGGATGGTTTCAGATGTGGTAAGTTGGGGAGAACTAAGAGATTTCCAACATGTCAAGGACATGATGCATGTTGTGGCGCCTTCATCGACAATTGTTCAAAAAAATAATTTTATTTATAGATCGGATAATGATCTGTAATTCCAATTGATGTGATAGGTGTGGTTCATTATAATTCATGTCAAAGGAAATAACTCTGGATTCTGTAGGGTCAATTCCACTGATGGTTGATAAAAAATCCTTATGTTGTGTAGGACAGGACTGCAATACTTTGAGTGCTAACATAGAACAGGGGGCTTGGGAAAGGTCTTCTACCATACTATAGTGTTGGGATACCCGAGCATTGGGATTATGTGTAGTTCGATGAAGTACTCCCTTTGGAGGGTGTATGGCAGGTTCAAGATTTGGTTTCTCTAGTGTAAGAGGGAAATTGAGTAGGTAGTTAAGGGGAGGTCCTTAGGTAAATAATTTCCTTCCGAAGAATCGTAATTCTTGGCTCTAATAGATATGATTGCAAATTTAACCATCAAGATATTCATTGATGGGGACTCGGGGTTACCCCTTGGTGGGGGTGCTTGTGTTTGCATGATAATCTATTTGGAAAGGATTTGTTAAAATTGCTAGTATAGAATGGGATGTTCCTTGCTCCATTTATTGATGAAATCCAGCGAGACAAGGACAATATTTAGTGAAATGATCCTATTTACAAATCATGCATGGATATTTGGCCTTTCGCTTGTTCTTTCCCTCAGTGTTGTTTTCTTGAGGTTTAGTGTTAAGGTCCTAACCCACACATAGGTAGATCAATGTATTCAGATGTAATAAAGGTCAATATTAATAAGACCTTTCAATAAAATAGAATAAGGCGGATGTAAGAAGACCTAATAGAAGCTTCCACTTCTAGAAGGATCTTCC
>ML785706.1:745755-829175 GCA_009831015.1 Picea engelmannii | reverse complement strand
CTATCTGATTCAAAGTGCTATTTCTGTTGCTATTTCGTATATCATTTCTGTGTATTGTGAAGATTATGCTGGATATTTTACCGTTATTCTGTCATTTCTAGCATTTCGTTTCTATTCTGCATATTTTATATATCTGGTATCTTTCATTTAGGGTCGGGATATTCAAAAGATTTTTTATTTTTCTTATTATTACCCTTCTTTTTTCCTTCAGATTGTTATGGTTTTTTTGGTGCGGTTGATTTCACCATATAAACCTTGGAGGTTTGGTAAGGGGGATTAATCAGAGTGTTGGTATGGAAAGATGAGCTAAGATTGGCAACTTTAGTCGATTGGATATGTTTCCCAGTGTTGTATCTTTGGAAATAGGAACGATCATACCATCAACATGGGTTCCAAGTGTTGGTTTGGTTTGATCATTTGACGACCGATGAGTGTTAGGAATAATGTTTTATAATGTGTCAGATTGAGAGTATACCAAATCTAAATACTGGGCTCAACTGATAGCTTGTTCCTATATAATGGTGCCTCCCATGGCGACATCTGGAGATATTGGTGGAAAAAGATACTTTGTGAACCAATCGGCTAATAATTGATTTGGGATTGTAGCTTTGATTAATCATTACCATTGCCTCCATTCATGAATGTGATCTGAAATATGAGTGGAATTTGATTGGTGTAACGAAGTTAAGATCTCAGTACTGGTCTCATATTGGATAGGTAATTGAAAGTGTGTCAAAAATTTCATGGAAAAGGAATTAAAGTCGTCAAAGGAGTTACACAGCAGTTCTATATACCATTTAGTTGATGATCCTATAAGGGTTCACTGGAAAAGTTGTAATCGAATAGAGTGATCCATAAAGGAGTTTGAAGAACACCATATATGGAAAGCCATCACATGATTATTCATATCTTCTCCAGGTTTTTCGTTGAATTTCGGAATGTCTAATGGAAATTTTGCAGGAATGGGGGGCTAAAAGAGGGAATGGCGTATGGGGTCATTATTCAACAACGTAAGATCTGTAAAATCTAAATTTTCTAAGAACGAGAGTTGTTTGTTGACCTATGAAGGTTGGGGATATGGTCCTCCTCCATGAGGTGGTTATTCTAGAGGTCCTTCTCCATAGGGTGGTCCTCTGTGAGGTCCGCCGCCATAGTGTGGTCCCCATGGGGTCCTCCTTTATAGGGGGGTCCTCCAAGAGTTCTTCCACCAAAGGGTGGTCCCCCAAGAGGTCCGCTACCATAGAGTGGTCCTCCTCCATAGGGGGGTCCTCTATGAGGTTTTCCACCATAGGGTGGTCCCCCAAGAGGTCCACCACCATAGGGTGGTCCCCAAGGCAGTCCTCCTCCATGGTCCTACTCCTGGTTGGTTCATAATTGTGGGGTTGACGGGTTGATTATGTTGGTTCCATACAATAGTTTCTATTCCTTGGTAAGGGTGGTCTGATAGTAGGTTGGTGGTAGAAGGAATATTTTGGCCCCACATTAGTTTTTGTCCGATAGTTGGGGGGTTCCCCCCTAGTTTATTGTTTCCCCAAAAGAAAGTATGGATATGTGGATGGGGGTTTCCCTTCGATGGGTGGTTTCCCCCAGTAAAATAGAGGTTGGCTCTCGATGGGAGGGTATGCCCCCATTGAAAATGATTTAGAAGCTGAGGGTTTCCCCCAACTGTATGTTGAACAAATAGTTTCCCTGAGTACATGGGTTTTCCCCCAGTGAAAGGTTGGATTATAGATGTTTGTTTCCCTAAACCCATTATTTAAATCCCATGGGGAGGCAATCCTCCCATAGAATGTTGTTGTCCCAAAAGGTTGGGATCTCCTCCTAAGAATATTGGAGTAAATAGTGGTTTCCCCCAATGGAGGGTGTAGAAGGTTGGGTCCTTGAGGGTGGTGCTAAGATGGTTGGGAAAACTTTTGATACAAGTGTCAATGTCGATGCTTGGGTCAATATCACATTTTATTGATCCTATTGTAATGTAGAGTTTATAAGGTAGGGATGAAGGAAATAATTTTGAAACATATGGGATATGCTAGATGTGGGGAGATGAGGAGCGTGTGAAGAGGCATGCGAAGGATCTCGATGCAAGAGTTTAAAATATGATTCTATAGTTGTATCTAAACGATTAAAAATATCATGGCCAAAGGGTTTTTTAGGGGTCTGGATAGGATTAGATGGACCAAAAACCCGTGGCAGTGTGGTGAATTCTTCCGATGGGTGGGGTCATTGGGATTCCATGTTCACGACATCTTTGCAAGGTACAAGTGGTAGGCGATGGTAATCGATATCAATTTCAGGTTCTCCAAAAGAGTTTATCTGTATGAGGATGGGGCCAAGAGGGTTGGTCAAGGGTGGATTGACATGTTGGACAAAGCCTTCTTGAAAATTGGCTCCCCTTGGGCATTCAATCAAAGGAGGAAATAGTAGTTTTCCTCGTGGAGTTCTTCTTGAGGATGGTCTTCGAGTGAATCAGGAGGAAAGAGTTTGTAATTTAAGGGAGGAAAACCTTACATCCTATGAGACCTATGCAGTTATTGGTTGTCCAGGGTTAAGTTATGAAAATTACACTCCTAAATGCAATTAAAGGAAATAGACAACACATGCTAAGAAATCTAGGAATCAAGCAATGAGCTCACTAGTTGGTGATGAAATCCAACATTGCATGAACATGTGAGAAGGGGATGGGGTGAGTGGGTGGATTATTTATGTTGTATACATGCTTAATATACTTACACCTTGGTGCAAGCACCCCAATGGTCTATCTATGGGTTTTTCTCCAAGGAGCCCGAGTGAGTTTGACCAACGTATGACCCAGGTATATCAAAGACTCCCCTTCTTCATCACCTTCTGTAAAGGCCCTAAATATTATGGAAACTAAGGTCACCAACTCACAGTCAGCCTCCGGGAAGGTACAATCGAGATTTGTGTCTGAAAGTATGGGTAGGATATCAAGTCTGAAATTCTTCAAGAGGACTGAGAATAAGAGGACAGGAAAAAACTTCAGAGGACCCTGAATGGATTCGAGATTCATGAAGTTGTGAGACCAAATGAAAACAACAAATTCTCAATAAGAACCCCAATATACTATCGTTCCACTATGTTTGGTTAAGCCTCAGAGGGGTAATCTTCATTATTCACGTGCACTTGACCTCGTGTTTATCCCCTGCGTGAGAGGGTTTTAATGGCTATCCCTACAAGAGGGTTAGATTTAAGTGCTCTTTAGTGTTCTATGGTTTTTTTTTGTGGTCTTGGAAAATTTACTCACTTGTCTTAGTCCAAATATTTTAAACCTAGACTATTGTTGGTGTTTTTAGAAGATAAGAGTCTAGTAAATTTTATTAACGCATGTTTGTTTTTAAAGATGTTTTTTACTCAAAGGGTTGTGTGGAAGTGAAACTTATTATGTGAAAGGACTCGACTCCAAATAGATGCAAAATAATGAAATTTCAACAATTCTCTTTTAAATGAATCCTATTTATGGGAGGGAGAAGAGTACTTTTCTTTTTTCTTCTTTTGTAACATAACACCCTAATGCATACCAATTCACTTTTATTCTTTCAAATGAGAAAAAGGAAAACTTTCCAACCAAACTATTGGATGATTTTAGAAATTCTTAACCAAACACAAATTGTTTCAAACATGTTCTAAAGCACTCCAAATGTAGTGTTTTTTTGTTTTGTTTTTTGTTTCTTTTCTTTTTCCAAACTATATGGAAATTGAAACAAAGTTATTCTTTAACTTTTAATTTCTATCAACAATGTTCTGTAATGAATGAAAAATTTAGAAGAAATATCCAAACATGCAAACTTTAAGCACACAAAAATTCAAGTCTTAATAACAGTTTGAGGGTTCTCCAAATATTTTGGGGAACAACAAACACTCAAACTAATGAAGAAGAGACTTGCAAGAAAAAAAAAATATTTTACAAAAGAATCTTCTCAAACATATGACAATATCCTATTAACAGATTGAAGGGATTAGACTAGATGATTTCGATTGTACCCATCAACCACCTAATATGACAAAGAGGAAAAGATAAATTCCATAAATTTCAAAAGGATTTGAAGTAAAATGAGACATACCTAAGGAAGGTCTGGAGTGTTGAAAAAGACCAATGGAAATGGACCTAGGTGAGGTTTTTTGAAGGATAACTCTTAAAAAAGGGTTCTCAATATGATGGTCACTCCTTGCAAAGGGAGATAGAGCGACATGGTCACTCCCTATTAAGACAAATAGTGCAACCAAAAGGGATAGTCTCTCCTGGTAAGATTAGGGGCAGATATGGTCACTCCTCTAAGGAAGGAAAAGTGTGACTAGAAGGTCTTGGGTCTCTCTATGTACATTGGGAAAGTGTGACCAAAATAGAGAAATGAAAAAATTCTAGATCTGTATGAGATCTATCAGATCCAAGGTGGATATTTCTTCAACTAAAGTGAGGAAAGAGTACAACAAAGGTTGGAAATCAGATTAGGACACTTAAGTGGACGAAGATATTAGAAACAAAACACATAAAGTAGGAAGAAAACACATAAAGGGCGTTCCCCAGTATGGTCACCAATCTTTTGTAGTGGTTTTGAACCCTGCAGGAGCTGAGCTCCCTTAGGTTCTTCCTATACCCAAGACAAAGATAGAGGTGTAATCTATGAGAGTTCCAATATCTGATCTATATGAAAAAGGAAACTAGGACTCTTTGTGATGGGGAAGCATACCTGATTTTTGAAGGTTGTCCTTGCATGCTCCAAGTTGGTTTTTTGTGCGAAGATTATTTCTACTCCAAGAGATAGTGATTTGCACACAATGAAACCAGATCCTTCCCAAGATCAAAGTATATGCATACAAATCAATAATAATTATTCCAATAGATTATAAAAAATAACTTTATTAAGTTTATTCAAATGAGTATATGCAAGAAAATAGAAAATTGAATAGAGGGAAACATCCAATACACCTTCTATTAATCACTGAAACAACGTTACAACTTATAGATGAGAAGCTAATTCATTGGTATCCTTCCAATTTCCTTGCCCAAAAATGGTATCCAAAGTAGTAGCATAAGTTTACTAGCTCTTTCATCTTTTTCCCATGAGAACGACTTGGTTTTTATAGGGATTTCAGGATAATTCCATATGGTTAATGGGATAAGATCTTGTAGCTCAGAATGAAAGCCTTCTTCAGGATAAACCCCAAGAAATCAATGGGAATTCTCATCCATTGCAACAAAATCCAAAAATGGGAGTTTCTAGGCCTGGTTTCTCCCTAGACACACAAAAAGAGTGACTGGTCACTCCATGGAAGGCCAAAAAGAGCGACCATCCCTTCTAGTCACACCCTCAGTGAAGGAAAAGGGTGACCAAGATGGAATTTGGTTGGAAACTCAGGGAAGAAGTGGGGAATGTTACTAGATTGGATAGATGACCTCTAGGAGATGATGGCTCAATGGTTAGGAGGTTAATAACTCTATAACACATGGTATGCCAAGATGGACTCCTACCTCCCGTCCCATAATTTTGTGAGATGAAAATATGATCCAAATGCCTACATCCTTAGGACTACTGATTCACTTATGATTCTATTTGTTTTTGTGGATGACATTTTAATAATTATCTCCTCGACTTCATCGATTGCTATGGTGAAGCGTATTCTGCATGACAAGTTCTTTATGACGGACATGGGTCCACTCCATTACTTCCTTGGCCTTGAGAGTATTTAGGATGCTTCAGGATTCAATATATCTAAACCCAAGTATGATCAGGATCTCATGGAGATATTCCACATGAAAAACTACAAGTCTTCTCCTACTCACTTCCTATATGGGGTGAGACTTGAGGATGGTGGGGACACTCCACTAGTTGACAACACTATGTATAGACAACTTGTGGGGATTTTTTTGTATCTCTCCCACTCCCAACCATACCTATCATATGCAGTGGGAGTAGTCTATAGGTACATGCAGAAAATGCATGAGTTACATTGGAAGGATACAAAATGTATCCTTTGCTATGTTTGAGGAACCATCAATTATGGGATCCACCATGCAAGGTGTTGCAAGTTGGATCTCATAGGCTTCATAGATTTTGACTGGGCATGAGAAAACAATGATCACAAGTCCACATTTGGATACACTCTCATTTTGGGTTTAGGGCCTATATGTTGGTCAAGAAAGAAGTTGTTTTCAATTGCTCTATCTTCAGCTGAGGCCAAGTACAAAGGAGTAATTAACAAAACCATTCAGGCATTGTGGCTACAAAAAATCATTACTGAGTTGGGAATTTGGTTCCACATACTGATTTTCATTTGGTGTGACAACTAGAGTACTCTCAAGTTTTGCAGAGACCTAGTGCAGTGATAGCAGACAAAACATATCAATATCCATATGCACTACATCAAAGATCTAGTCCACGAGAGGATCATCGACCTAGATTTTTGTCCTTCCTCTGAATAGACTGCTAACATATTCACCAATACTTTCACTGAGCATAAGTTTCACTCTTTGCGCGATCATCTAAGAGTGAAGGACACAATTGCTTATCAATTTTATTTTCTTCTTTTGATGCATTGTACCTTGAGGGGGGGGGGGGGGGTTTCCATGAGTTTTTCCCTCTTTCCTCACTTTATTTTAAGTGTTCATTAGCTGAATTGTTCATGGGTACCTAACATGGCCTTAGTTGTTGGGACCCATTATTCATTACCCCATAGTAGTTTTTAGGGGGGGTGTTGGAGATATTACACACACCTAGGATATTTTTCCTTATTTTCCTATGTTTATTAGTCATTATTGAGGGTCTCCTATTTTTTAGGAACCTCTCCTACATTCTAGGAGAATATTATATTTAGTTTAGAGTAAGTTATAGTTAGTTAGAATCTTGGAAGTCACTCATGCATGAAAACCTTGGTTTTATCAACTACAGTTTCATGCGTTTCTCTGACTTCCATAGATATGACTCAATTAACTGAAGACTACATGACTAGTTAACTAGGACTAGGTGGTAGTTAACTCCAATAACTTCCTGTGTGTCCAGATATCTCTAGACCACCACTATGGCACATTGGATTCTCTTCTAGTGTGCATTAGTTGATTTATACACAATATATCATGTGTAAATTATTATTCATTCATTTGGTTAATACAATTATTATTCTCTTCTCTCTAATTTTTCTCTCATCTTCTCACTTTTACAAGTTGTGTTCGTTCCTTTTCTAGCTAGATCTCTTGTGAAGGTAATCACCACATTCTACAAAGATTACCCCTATCAGTCAAGGTTAAGGATGAAAATGAGGCTTGGGGAAAGAGTCTTAGGAGCTGGTAAATGGTTTCCAAGGTTATGTACCTACAAATAAATGCTATACCTTCCCAAACAAGACAATATATGACGATGCAAGCCTCAAAACCAATGGGGAATACAAGAAGTCTTGTTTTCCTACAATTGCATTAATATGGAAATATATATCATCAGTAAAGAGACTATGACAACTACAAATTAAACCATCAAAATAAAGTGTATGATGTTGGAAAATTAAGCTAGCAATTAATAGACAACCTTCCAATATTTAAACCAAGACTTTTATAGCAAGAGAGGGTTGTTAATAACTGTTATCTTCATAATTTTATAACAAATTTATGGTTGTATAATTTTTTTTCTACAATAGTAATTTCTACTCTCTAAAACCAATGAGTAAGAGACCTAAACAATAGCTTTTAAATAGTAGATCAACTTTCACAGCTTACACGTATATTTCAGCGGTAGAAAAGTTGGAAAAGAATAAGAGAAAATGCGTTTGTTGCATCCCTATTGGTTGTAGCTTAATGTTTATTACAATATCTCAGTCACTTGGAAAATCAAGATCCCTCAAGGCAGAAGATATCCTAAAGCATGTAAAATTCAATTCCAAACTTGAACAATTCAATCTCCTTGAAATCATGTTTACTAATGCAACAATATTCAATCTCCAATGCAAATATTAGTGTCTTTATATATTGGTTAATTAAGTCTCTTTTTTATGAGCTAGGGTTTAACGCTCTTCTAGGGGTGTAATCCCTTTTACTCCCTAGAGAAAAC
Source organism: Picea engelmannii (assembly GCA_009831015.1). Lineage (NCBI taxonomy): Eukaryota > Viridiplantae > Streptophyta > Pinopsida > Pinales > Pinaceae > Picea > Picea engelmannii. Next base: position 821,121 of record ML785706.1, on the reverse strand, counting down.
AAACCTTAACAAGTTCTTGTTACAAGGGTGTAAGCCTTTTTCCTCCATATAGAAATTCTTAATCCTTTTCAATAACAATAGAGATAAATTCATTGATGGAGGGTGTATTCCTTTATACTCCTCCAAGATTTTGACAACATAACCTTGAAATAAAGAAGAAACATACAAAATTGCAGAAATTCCTTACCTAATCCAAGAGATAGCATGAAAAACCCTTACTATCAAAGATATTCCACCAAAATTTCCAAGAACAAACATCCAAGAGAAGTATCTAGCCTTTCTTCCACCAATAGACAAGTAAAGAATACATTTGCACAAGAGAGAAGAGATAGCAAATTTCCCAAGTAGGGTGAAAATTTAAGCCAAGAGTTATGTAATGATTAAGTGATGAGTTCTAAAAATAAAAATGAGATGGAATATATTTATATGAGGCCATCTAAACCAATTTGTCCACATAAAAAGGTCAACAACAAATTTAAAGAAGGCTTACCACTTTTAGTTTCCTTTACAAACTACAAATATAAAATTTACATAAGGTAAAATCCTCAAAGGGTGACATCATTCCATGGTTTTGGGTATGTGTTATATTCTTTTCACGAAACGTGTCACATTTTTTACTCGAGAAACATGTCTCATTTTTTCCTCGATTTTCATGTCCATTGTTGGGCGGTTTTTTGGCACATGGTTTTTGCGGATGGTTTTCTATTTCCGGTTAAGGAATTAGGGTTTTTGACTAATATAGGTCATTGGGTTAGGGTTTTGGATGCCGCTGGCTCCTATATGTATATTGTATTGTAAATAATGTATCACTATGAATGAATATAGAATATGTTTGTTTTCCTGGTTTAGGTTTCCAGGGGAAAATGTTTTGTGTAATGTTTGTATTTTCCATTGTATATTTTCTGTTCTTTTACTGAAAATATGTTTGCAGTAAATTGTACAAGGTTAAAATATGCATTTGGTATCAGAGCTTTGTTGGCTTCAGGGGGATGCCTTTGTCATCAAGGGTTTGTCTTGAGACTGTGGTAATCCTTGTTGCAGTTGGAGATTGATCCGTAGGATCTTTTAATGACTATGGTCGAGTTTTAATTTTGCATGAGTTAATTAACCATTTGAGAAACTTAGTGAAAGAATGAGGAAAGAAGAGGAATTATAACAACCATATACACATATGCATATCTGAAATGAAATAATAGACAACAAACCATAACACGCAGATTGATAACGAAGTTCGGCACAACTTTGCCTACGTCTCCAGGCCTTTGTCTCTGTGGGGGAGGCTTCTTTATTTCTGTTCAAAAGATAAAAAGTACATCGCTGCAATGAAAAATGGCTACAATATTGATCTGGTCATGTTCGTCTAGATCTCAAGAACCCTGCAAAGAAAATGGCATGCAAAACGGACGTCCGAAGCTCCCAGAAATGATCCGACAGCGTCTCCTTCTCAAAAGCTTCTCTGCATCAAAATGGCTTTGGCTTGGCTTTTCTTCAGCATAACTCTGCTCTGACTGCTCTCTCATGGTCTCAAACAGGCCTGGTTTATATAGATTTGAAGTTGGTTTCTCATCTCCAACTTCCTCCAAGAATTTGGGCTCCAAAAATGCCCAATATCCCCCAAAAATGGAGAGAATCAACTAAAAATAGGCTATTTAACAATAAAAAAACCAAACTTTAGGCATAAAAACCCACTTTAGTTATAAAAATCGGGCCTAGCCCCTTCTCCCTAGGCGCGTGCCCCCTAATTTAAGGTCATATGCATTTAGCATGGCCAAGCTCCAGCCTAAAAGGCTGAGTGCTGGCCCATAATCTGAAACAAAAGGTCGCATGCACTCTATCCATTAGACCGCACCCTTAGGGTGCGCCTACCCCAAGGTTCCAGCTCCCAAACAAATCAGAATGGTGCTATATCCATGTGTTGTTGGTTATGACCTCTCACGCATTTTATGTAGGGATAGCCCCCCGCCCTTAGATATATGGGGGTTTACACGACCACGGGATGGGGCTTAGCCCCTAGCCCCCTCCTTTATGCACCATAATACCATGCAATATGTTTTATAATATGGGTTTTATAACATAACATTAATGTGGCACGTTGGTAAATGACCATTTCTTAAGGTGTTGGGCTTGGTGGTGGTCGTGGGTTCAAATCCCATGGACCCCAAAACAATTTTTGAAACATGCCACTTCAACTGATGACTAGGTGCCACGTGGATGCCCATGACTAGGCCACGTGGCATCTCCCCATTTGACGAATTAATGCCACTTGTCAACTATTGACTGGTCCAGTTGCCTGCCACATGTCTGCCTTGTCAGTGAACCTGCCCAATCACCATAAGATAGAGAGTGCCACGTCATCTCCTGCATAGTCAGCATGCTAATGTCATCATCATTGACTTTTTGACCAGTTGACCTTTGACTTTTTACCTGTTTGGGCTTCCGATCAGAACGCGATAACTTCTGCATACGGAGCCCGTTTGACAAAGTAAATATACCACCAGAATCAGGAAGACGAGATGGATGCAATGGTGCTAGTTTCGTCGTATTTCGAGCACTTTCATTTTTGAGCATTTTTCAAGCCCTATCAGGCTTCTGGATCCGATTCTGGATCAGAGATCTATGGTATTTCCTTTTTAGGTGAAAACAAATGGAAAGCAATTCAAAAATGGAGATCGAAAATCTTAATGGTAAAAGTTTTGAGATGTGGAAGATAAATATGGAAGATATGTTGGTGGAAAAAGATCAGGGATCGCAATAGATCCAGGTGCTGCACCTACAAGAACTTCAGTAGATGACTTGAAAAAGTTGGATTGGAAGGAAAAGAGCACAATCTGACTATGTCTCTCAGATTTAGTATTAATGAATGTTTCATAGGAAGCTATAGCCAAGGATTTATGGGATAATTTGGGGAAGTTGTATTAGTCTAAGTCCCTAGTAAATAAATTATTCCTGATAAAGAAGTTGTATAATATGAGGATGAGAGATGGAGACTTGGTGGAAGAGTATTTGAATGCTTTCAATACTGTGGTAAGTCAGTTAGTATCTGTTGAGATCAAAATTTCATATGAAGATAAGTGTATAAGTTTACTGTGTTCTTTACGAGATTTGTGGGGTAGTCTAGCTATGGCCATAGGTAGTAATACAACTTTCTTGAATTTTTATGAAGTGGTCTCATCCTTGTTGTCAGAGGAGATGAGACGGAAGGATATGGAAAGACAGAGCACAAACACATTATTTGCAATAGGACGCTCCGAGGAAATAAATATGTCTAAGTTCTCAAGTGGGAGATCTAAGTCTAAGGGTAGATATAAATATCTCAAATAGTTTGTAAAGGTATGTTGGAGATGTGGAAAAGGAGGGCACTACAATAAGCAATGTAGATCCAAAGTTGAGAAAAAGAAGGGATATGAAGAATATCCTTCTACAGAAGAAAATACCTCCAAGGAAGAAGGAGGGGATGTGTACTTGGATTCTTCAAGAACACATGAAGATCATGAGGCATGGTTGGTTGACTCAAGTGAATCCTTTCATATGACTCCCAACAGGGAGTGGTTCGGTGAATATGAAAGGTATGATGGAGGTAATATTTTCTTAGGTGGTGATTTGACAACCAAAATCATAGGATGAAGAAATGTAAAGTTGAGGCTCATAGATGGAAGGATTAAAACACTACCTTTTGTTCTACACATCCCAGGTTTAGTCATAAATTTGATTTCTATAAGAAAAATGGACGATGCAGAGGTAAAAACAATATTTGAAAAGGAAACTTGCAAGATGGTTTGAGGAGAAATGGTGTTGTTGAAAGGAGTTTGGTTTGGAACTCTATATAAGATGCAAGGAAGCAATATTAGTGATGGGTGTAATATTTCCATTGTTCCTGATATTGGAGTTGAAAAATATAGAAATCCTATAGTCTCTGGAGAAAATTTTATGTTGTGGCATCAAAGGTTGGGGCATATCAGAGAGAAGGTTCTTTGACTACTACATGGAAAAGGTATGGTTGAAGGTATGTCTAACTTCTCTCTGGATTTTGATTTCTGTGAAAATTGTGTATATGAGAAGAAAAATTAGGTAAGATTCCCTTCTGGTGCAACAAGGGCATAATGAATTTTACAGCTAGTTCACAGTGATGTTTTTGGACCTGTGTTGGTCCCATCATTGGGAAAATATGTGTACTGTGTGTAATTTATTAGTGAATTTTTGAGGAATACTTGGATATATTTCCTCAGGAAGAAATCTAAATTCCTTGAAAATTTTAAAGAGTTTAAGGCTCTTGTTGAGAATCAAATAGAGAAAAGAATTAAGGTGTTGAGTATAGATAATGGCGAAGAGTTCTACGGGAATGAATTTTAATAATTCTGTAAGAAGTGAAGTATATAAAGACAGAAGACTACTCCATATACACCTCAATAGAATGGAGTTGCAGAAAGGATGAATAGGATGTTGATGGAAAAATCAAGGTGCATGCTCAGTGGTGTTAGGTTAGGGAAATAATTTTGGGCAGAGGCAGTGGGTACTGCATGTTACTTGGTCAATAGATCACCCTCATTAGCGTTGGATGACAAGACTCCACAAGAGGTATGGACTGGTAAGAAACCTTCTCTCACACATCTCAAGGTATTTGGCTGTGATGCATATGTTCATGTTCTAAAGGAAAATAGGAGTAAGCTAGATAAGAAGGTTTGAAAGTGTATCTTTATTGGATATAAATATGGTATCAAAGGTTATAAGCTTTGGAACCCATAAACTAAGAAGGTAGTGTATAGCTGAGATGTGGTATTTAAAGAAATGAAGGATGTTGTTAAACAGGAAATCCTACAAAGTAAGGAAGAACCAGAGAAAATTGAGTTTGATTTAAAGGATGATGAATCAGACTCTACAAAAGAACATGAATCATAAGAAGAATATCCTCATACTCTAGTATTGAGGATATCATTTCGAGAAATAAGGCTACCAGAAAGGTATAATCCATCTGATTTCTGTTCAAATTTTTCTTTTTCTATTACTGATGATGATCCTAGAACTGTCAGGGAGGCAGTGGATTCATAGGATGGGAATATTTGGAAAAAGGCCATGGATGAAGAAATGGCAGCCTTGGATAAGAATGAGTCTTGGGATCTAGTGGATTTTCCAAGTTCCCATTGGCAACAAATGGGTATTTAAAAAGAAGCTGAATGCAGAAGGAAAAGTGGAGAAATACAAATCTCGGTTAGTAGCAAAGGGTTATTCCCAGGTTGATGGAATTGATTTTGGTGATATTTTTTCTCCTGTTTCCAAGTTAACCTCTATAATATTTATGTTAGCTATTGCTACTGCATTTGATTTTGAAGTAGAACATATGGATGTGAAGAAAAAATTCCTACATGGGGATATGGAATAAGAAATCTATATGAAGCAACCAAAAGGTTATGTTGTAAAGGGAAAGAATGAGTCGGTATGCAAGCTGAAAAAGTTCCTCTATGGTTTAAAACAATCACCGAGGATGTGGTATCAAAAAAATGATACTTATATGCTAGGACTTGTCTTCACAAGAAGAAAACAGGAACATTGTGTGTATTTTAAATTAATTGGTGATAATTTGATTTATTTGGTCTTGTATGTGGATGACATGTTGCTGATAGGAAACAAAAAGGAGATTATCCAGGATGTGAAAACTCAGTTGTCCTCTAAATTTGACATGAAGGATATCGATGCTTCAAATTTCGATTTGGGCATGGAAATTAAAAGAGATCGGAAAAAGAGGAAACTCTAGTTAAATTAGAGAAAATATGTTGAGACAATATTGCAGAGGTTTAATATGCAGGAATGTAAATCGGTCAAAGTTCCTATTCATGTTGGTGTAAAGTTATCTGCAGATCAATGTCCCAAGACACATGAAGAGGAGGAGGACATGTCTTGTGTTCGATATGAGAGTGCAATTGGTAGTTTGATTTATGCAATGGTCTGCACTAGACCGTACATTGCACATGTAGTGGGAGTTTTGAGCAGGTGTATTTCAAAACCAGGGAAGGAGAATTTGACAACAGTAAAAAGCATTTTTAGGTATTTGTGTGGCATTGCTAGCTATGGATTTTGCTACCAAGGAAGATCAGTATTGGACAAAGTGGTGGATATACATGGATTTGTGGATGCAGACTGGGTTGTAGATCTGGATCGTAGGAGATATACAAGTGGGTATGTATTTAATCTGTTTGGAGGAGAAATAAGTTGGATGAGTAAAATAAAGGCTTGTTGGACATACCGACTACACTGAGAGGGGGAGGGGTGAACAGTGTAGGGCTCCTTTTACAAAAAATCCCACACACAAAATTCCTTAGTTAGTAATCACCATTTACTCATTAATTATTTCTCTCATTTATAATTAGTTAAATGTGAACATGCATCAACGACATATATCAACTACATATATCATCAATAAATCATCACAACAAGGAACACAATATATATGTACAATTTTCTTTTTATTACGAAGTACAATCCTTGGGTTATCAAAAACAATTGAATAGAGTACAACTCTACAAGAGCACCAACTCTATAATGAAAGACTCAGCTTACATCCTCAACACCAATTGAGATGAGGCAACAATCCTCAACATATATCAATTTGTCAATAGGTATGAGACTTGTCGGTAGTGTAACACGTGTATGTACGCGCCCTACTAGTAGTACAACTCGCGTATGTACATGTCTAGTCTGTACTACAACCTGCATATCACTTCTGAGAAATTAGGGTTTTATTTTCATCACACAATCAGATCCTCTGCAAACTTCAATCACATTCTCTTCTGTCTCTCACTTTCCAATCTGATCCATAACCAATCACAACACATCCAATCTCTCCAAAAACTTACTCATTCTTCTCAACAATACAATATGAATGTTATTCAATCATGTATAAGCAATCAACATACTATAGCAATCATATCAACACTAAATCATAAGAGTGTTGCTCACTCCATCAACCAACATAAACCACATCACAACATCCATACCAAGAATTCCTTAAGCATTCACTACACAACAATCAAGCGTATCTATCAAGACAACAATGTAACCATACTAGAGTTTCTATGGCAGATTTGACCCCATAGAATGCAGATATGGAACCTGCTTTAGTCTTCAAGAGTCTATCATCAACTCAACCACAAGTCTTCATGAATTCATCCACTGTATGTGCCCTTTCCTCATACAACCCGCATATGTACGTGCCCAGGCTCACTACATCCCGCATACACCTCAGAAACTAGGGTTTCTGAAATTCTGAGACTTTTTCCATCATGATCTTGGACTTGTCAAAACTTTGATGCATCCATGAGATCCTCCATACACTCTCTCTAAGAATAGATCTTCAATACATGCTCAAGAGATACACAAGATATGCTTTTAAAAAGAGACCCTTGCCTCTTATTTATACTCTCCAAGTAGCTTCCTTAGAAGCATCTTCTAGGTCACTTAACCCACTTCTAGGTCACTTAACCTATTTGTAGGTCACTTAACCTATTTTACTCATTTTTAGGGTTAACCACTTTCCATAATTATAAAGTTGTCCATTTATTTATCATTTAAATATTCCTCCTTGACTTTGTCACCTCACTTTATTATTTAAATAATCCTCCTTGACTTTGTCACTTTTCTTTACCATTTAAGTAATAATTTCTTCTTTTCAATCACTTTGACTTCTTTGACCTCTTAGGGCTTCAAGCCAACATATGAGGTTCCTCCAAATTTGTAAGGCCATAACTATCAAACCATGAGGAGTTATGGACATTCCACATACCACCAGAAATGACATGCCAAGCACTATCCATCTAGGATAGTTCCACTGACAAATTTAATGATCTTCAACTCATTATTCCACATATAAGCATAACCATACTTCAAGGATAACTCAATCACAAAGAGTCTTTCTGTGAGGGATTTCACCATAAGGGGACCACTTTGGATTTCATCCATTTGTACACCTTATCAACCATGATAAGCAATAATGATTCAATTTAACATCAATCCAACAATGCATCATATACCAATGAAACCACATCGATCCATATTTGTCTATGCATCATGTATCAATGACAACTCATTGATCAATCTTCATCAATATACTATGATAATACATTATTTATCATACATCAAACCTTTGACCTCAATCAATGAATCATCCTTTGGCATCAATTAATCCCTTGACAACAATCTTTTGACATCAATTAATTAAACCTTCGGCATCAATGACAACATGTTCCAACAATAAATAGTTTGATTTATGCAATGGTGTATACTAGACCATACATTGCACATGTAGTGGGAGTTTTGAGCAGGTATATTTCAAAACCATGGAAGGATCATTGGACAACAATAAAAAGGGTTTTTAGGTATTTGCGTGGCACTGCTAGCTATGGATTGTGCTACCAAGGAAGATCAGGATTGGATAAAGTGGTGGATATACATGGCTTTGTGGATGTAGACTGGTATGTAGATCTATATTATAGGAGATATACAAGTGGGTATGTATTTAATATATTTGGAGGAGAAATAAGTTGGATGAGAAAAAAGCAGGTTGTAGTGGAACTTTCAACTACAAAAGTTGAATACATGGAAACCACTCATGCACGTAATGAAGTAGTATGGTTAAAAACATTGTGTTCAGGTATTGGTTTGGTACAACAAGATGTAAGGATAGATTGTGATAGTCAGGGTACAATTTTTCTAGTGAAGAACCTGACTTATAATTCAAAGACAAAGCATATTGATAGTCAATATCACTTTGTGAGAGACATGGTTGAAGAAAAGAAAGTATTGCTGATAAAGGTGGACACTTTGAAGAATGCTGTAGATTCATTAAAACAATATGTGAGTAATGAGAAGTTCTATTGGTGTAGAGGATCCGTGGGAATTGTTTCCCTGGATTGTTGACTATGTAATCCTGTAACCCCCTGTATGCAAAGAAAACAACAAGTGGGAGAATGTTGGGTATGTGTTATATTCTTTGCACGAGTAGTAGTGTTTGCGTTAAGCCGAGCACACAAGGGTTTTGAGGGGGGATTCTAAGCCCCCCCTTGGAGGGTGTAGGGGGGCGAAATCCCCCCCCCATGGGGGTTCTAGAGAAATGCCCCCGATAAATTGTTTTTTCCTGGGGAAATATGTCACATTTTTGCCTTGTTTTTCATGTCCATTGTTTGGTGGTTTTTTGGCACATGGTTTTTTCCAATGGTTTTCTATTTCTGATTAAGGAATTATGGTTTTTGACTAATCCAGGTCATTGGGTTAGGTTTCTGGATGTCACTGGCTCCTATATGTGTATTTTATTGTAAACAATGTATCACTATGAATGAATATAGAATATGTTGGTTTTCCTGGTTTGGGTTTCCAGGGGAAAAAGATCTGTGTAATGTTTGTATTTTGCATTGTATCTTTTATTTTCTTTTAATTAAAATGTGTTTGTAGTAAATATTATACAAGGTTAAAATCTACACCTAGAAGGGTGACATTGAGCCTCAAGATGCAATTCGTTGGGCCTCCAAATGCCATGTGTCAACCTCTCATGTTCTAGAGTTTCATTCCATGCCTCTCCTTCCTTCAAACCACATCAAAAAAAATCTAGTACCATCAATCCCACCAAAACCCTAGCTTCCACATGACATCAAGGGTTTATGAGGTGACTTCCTAGGCCTCCAAAGGCCAACGTTCAAGTGTAAAAGGATATGATGTCATCCTCTAGTGATGTCAAAGTGCCTCTAAAGGCACCGTTCATCACCTCATGTGAACAAGAGCTCAGAGGTCCTCTACTAATCTTGTGTGGTATGACATCCATCCTTGGGGTCTTCAACCCCCTCTGCAGGTCATAATGGCACAATTCCTCCATGGAATATCTTTCACCTGGAAAGGTCTTGCAAATACAAACAATTAATCCCTCCAAGGGTCCACAGGTCACATGTATCATTCCAAGTAATCCACATTTAATAAATGAACCACCCAAACATGTGCATCAAGTCCCCGCTTTTCAAACTAAACAAATCTTCAAAGACCTTATAAAATTTTCCAAATTTAAGTATGGGAGGGTTGTCATGGTGCCCTATTTGCTAGATCAATCCCCAAGTCAAGGAGTGTATCCCAAGAATACCCTCTTTAAGTCATGTAATGAGTATGAAGTGGATGGGGGCTTGAATTTTGGGCATGGGGTTCTTGACATATCAAGGGATCATATTGTCTAATTTATGGGTGCCTTTGTGGAGGGTGTGCTACATCCTTCATTTGCAATGCAACATTTTTCCAATCCCTTTTATTTTCATTGATTTATTATGGTCCAAAACATTGAGTGCTATGTGAAATAGAAAGTAAAGAGCACTGAAATGCCACTTGAAGTTAGGAACACATTGAGTGCCATATGCAGTGGAAATTAAAAGACACCACAAATGCATTCCCCTATCAAGCGAGACATTTATCAATTATGTGTTTTATTTTTTAAGGTCCTTCATTTTTTTATGGAGAAGCATTTCATTTCTCTCAGGACCTTAGGGAGAGCATCTAGAAGGATCAGTTATGGATTTTTTCTTTTTCCATCTTCAACACCTCTAGGAATTTATCCCCTTCTTCCCATGAAATGAGGTGCAATCCCTTCTTGGGGTCAATAAACCTGAGAACCCAAAAGATGAGGAAACTAAGGGAAGAGGTGTGGAAAGTGATAATTATGTGTGGGAATGGTACGATGACCCTTTAAGGAGATCTCCTAGTAGAAACCCTTTTCCCTAGGGTGAACCGCATAATAGGAAACCATGTCAACCACCACGGTGAAATGAGGAAAAAGGTATAAATTCCAAGAAAATGTTTTCATAATCAAGAAAGGACTCTTTGAAACATGCTCAAATGCTTCAGTTATTAAAATGACACTTACCATGAGACCATACTTGTTACCTCATGAAGCAAGACTTGTTGTCCTTTCTAGCCCATGCTGGTGTGGTGGAAATTGTTTTTTTCGATCAATGGTGATGTGTGCAAGAGGAAGATCTCTGTATTCTGACCTAGCTCTTTACACTCCATGTATTCAACCTTTAGGCCTTGAGACATAATCTCCTTAGTTACACCTAGCTTGGGGGGGTAACATCTGGCTCCTACATGGTGACATGTGCTCACCATAAAGTACATGAGAAATTCAACATATTATGGTAATACCTATGCCTACACATACTCAAGCAATATATTAGAGAATCTATGGGTGGTTTGCTCACCCTTTATTCATGTGATCAAAACTTTCAAAAAATTAAAATTTACAACTATTCCTTAAAAATATTTTTTTTCATTTTTTCAAAAACTTCTAACTAACATGTAATATGATTCAAACAAATGCATCATAATAATTATGCATAAATTCAACAAACAATATGAAAATAAAACCATGAAATCAAATGCAACTGCATTAGGATGAACCCACAAATGCAAATGCAAGAAAGGAAATGCCCTACCTACTTACCTAGGGCCCAAGTCCCATGGAAATTAGGTCCTGAGGATTTCAAGTGAAATCATACAACCAATGCAATGAACTGATCACCTCATTAAGGTATCTCCCACTATGCTTAATTATGTAATACAAAAAATATAAGTCAAGCACATAATAATCACAAGCATAAATGATCATATTATTAATCATAGAAAGAAACTCATGGAGGTGGGTGAGACAATAATTCTATAAAGAATAGCCACAAGCCTGATCAATCCATATCTGAATAGGACTATTTCATATAGACAACAAATCATATTCTTCCTCACTCACATGATCACTTCTTTCTGAAGAATGAGAGGAGATGAAAAACCCCCAAAATATATTATGATTTACAAGATAAAGGATATTTTTTTGGGGGGGATATTGTTGTACCATTCTTTGGCCTTCCCTGTGAGAGATCAAGATGAATAGAAGGGATTGATACACACGTCTCCATATTGGTTTTGGGATGCACAATAGTTGAAAACTTCTGGAAAGGTATCCAATTGACGTCAACCTAATACTGTGTCTCCATCCGAAAAGGTGGGAACGGTGGTAAGCCATTCTTTAAAACCACTTGGAATTTTATGAGGTGATACATGGACTTTTGTTACATCCAAGGGTTTGTACAATCCTTCCATGTCCTCATGTCCATCAAATTTTGAGCACAAATATGGTTGAGAATATTCATCAAATAATAGTTCTTAGTCCTCAAAAGGATAATCCCTAAGGTATGGCTACAGATCAACATAATAATATTGAAACAATCCATCCCCTGGTGGGTGAAAGGGACATGTGATCATATCATTACTAGGTTTACAAACATATTGATCATCTATTTATGAAAATAAAATTTCCAAAGGAAAAAAATTTTCTTTCCTTATCTAGAATTTACCCTCAATGTCATAGACGAGATCTCCATCGAAACCAAAACAACCAATATCCCATCCACTCTTTCAAAATTTATCTTCATCATTGGAACTGATTACTTATTTGCAAAGCTTGACAACTCTTCTTCCTCGAGTGGAAAAATAGACATCAATGTGCCATCTAGGTTTTCAGCATGAGAAAATTAATCAAGATCTTCTTGAAAAATTTATTCATAGATCCATCCTTCATTTACTTGTGGGACGAGAAAAAAATTAAAATTGCTAATTATATCTTCATCCTCTTTAGCAACAATGTCATGAATATTTTCTGTATCAACACAAATACCCTAAGAAACTTCATCACTGGAGGAAATGCTACAATGAACAAAATTTCCATTCAAATCTTCACCCTCAGAAGGAATATCAGTACCAAAATTATCAAATTATGGCCAGGGATATTATTATTTTCCACCTTCAAACAAACCAAGGATACCCTCCTCCTGTAGTGTTTTCAAGAGTCTCTGATATGTCTATTCAAAACCCTGGAATTCTTCTACATTATCAAACCTTAACAGTCTTGGAGAGTTTCCTTTGCCACCATATTTCCTTGTTACAACAACAGATAGTGATCTTACTCGATTATATTCCCTAGTAAGTTCTAGGGCCAATGAAACAATGGGATTCTCTTGATAATATTGAAAAATAGTATTGAATTCCTCTCTCATTTGTATGTAAAGGCTAACCATGAAATATTTAATGTGGAAGTGTTCCACCAATTGTCCACAAAATTCATTGTCTTCTTCAATGATTTCCTTGAGTGATAGGTAAATTTCTTCATCATCATGACAGTCATCTTCAAATACTTGTTCCTTAGTTGTGACTTTAACTAAGTTCAAGGAAAATCCCTCTTCCCAAAGGGCTCTCTCAAGTTTTTGAAGAGTATCTTCAGGTCTTTGAAATATCGCCCCCCAACACTTGAGGAACTCCCAGACAAAAAAAACCATAGAGGGGATTCTCTTTGGAATGCAATAATGTCTGACCCAGTCCCTTTGTTTCACATCTAGAGATAAAATAAATAGTCTTACCAACACATTTTCATGTATAACATCCATCTCAAAAGTGTATTTGGAAAAAATTACAACATGCACAATGGCTGAAGATGGATCACCATCGAAATTCAGGAAATACTCCCACCATCCTAGTGGACATTTATTTGGATACCAATAGACAAATTCAACATCCAAATCTTTATACACTTCATGAAAGTGCCACAGAGCCATCCTTCACCACATATAAATTTCAACATGAGAGCTCAATAACAAATGGATTTTTCGTACCTTATCACAATGGAGTCGCCATATGAGCTCAAGGCTCATCAAAGATGGAGAGGGTGTCTACCCTCCAGCGGAGTCGCCAGATAAACTAGTATGAATTTCATCGAAAGTTGAAAGGGAAATTCCATGTAGTGGATTCGCCAAGAAAGCTAGGTAAAGTCTTTGGGATAAAATTTCCAAGTGTCGTTATGGGTCAGAGAGGATTCAAAATCCTTCATGGAAATAACACCAAAAATGTTATTGCATAGTTTGTAGTTTGGGAAAATCCCATCCCAAACAACAAGTGTGTGACACAACTAAGAACACCTACCATTTTCACCTCAATATATGTCCTCATTTTATTGAAGGACAATTCCAACACAAGGGAGGCTTCCTGGGTGACCCTAGAGGGATTGCGATGGGAGAAGCAAGGACCTCAAAGAGTACCCATATAGGTCAAGGTCAAGGATGAGAATGAGTCTTGGGGGAAAGAGTATTAGGATCGAGTAATGAGTATGAGGTGGATGGGGGTATGAATTTTGGGCATGGGGTTCTTGACCTATCAAGGGATCATATTGTCTCATTTAACGGTGCCTTTGTGGAGGGTGTGTTGCATCCTTAGCTTGTAATGACACATTTTTCCAATCCATTTTATTATTTTTAATTTATTATGGTCCAAAAAATTGAATGATATGTGCAATGGAACGTAAAGAGCACCAAAATGCCACTTGAATTTAGGAACACATTAAGTTCCATATGCACTAGAAATTAAAAGACACCGCAAATGCATTCCCCCATCAAGCGAGACATTTATTAATTATGTGTTTTATTTTGTAAGGTCCTTTTTTTTATTGAGAAGCATTTCATTACTATCGAGACCTTAGGGATAGCATCTATAAGGATCAGATATGGTTTTTTTCTTTTTCTAGCTACAACACCTCTAGGCCTTTAGCCTCTTCCTCCCATGAAATGAGGTACAAGCCCTTCTTGGGGTCAATAAGCCTAAAAACCAAAAAGATGAGGAAACAAAGGGGAGATGTGTGGAAAGTGATAAGCATGTGTGGGAATGGTATGATGACCCTTTAAGGATACCCCCTAGTAGCATTTTTTTTCCAAGGGTGACCCACTTACTAGGAAACCATGTCAATCACCAAGGTGAAATGAGGAAAAAGGTATCATTTCCACATAATCAAGAAATGACTCTTTGCAACATGCTCAAATGCTTCAATTATTGAAATGACACTTACCATGAGACTGGACTTGTTACCTCATGAGGAAATACTTGTTGTTATATTCGTCTAGGTTTATCAATAGTATCAATGCCCCCAACATGAGTTGCAGGGGCTAGTGGGTTGTCCCCAACATGACTCAGAGTGGTTGGTGGGTTCCCCCCAACATGAATTGTAGTGGTGTTGGTAGCCAATTCACATTTTTCTGCTGTCTTATAAGCTACCTACACCAATGTTTTGCAAACCTTAATTTTTCATCGCATTGCTCAAATAAATGACACTTTTTGTGCCATTTGCACACTTACCTTCATTTTTGTTTTCATGACTGTAAGCGTGAAAACTTGGTCTTTCGAAGTCACATTAAAATCATTATTGAATTTTCATTATAATTCTTGTCAATATGCCCATTGCATTTTACTTATCATTATGCAGGTGGAAAAACCTTTTGATCTGTACTCATTGGACATTCTTTGTTTGATTATGTAATTTCGTTTCATAAGTAATTGAGGTTGTGATGTATTGGTGATTGGATTTACATGTTCTTTGATTTTATCTACTTGACCATTGGTTTCATAAAAATACATAGGTGTTATGGTTAAACCCTTGATATATATCATTTAATATGACGCCTAGTTCATGTTATCAAAACCTTTGGCATTAACTTGGTATTGGTTTTGATTTGTGTGTTTGGTTTTAAAACTATGGCATAAATTTTGATTGCGCGATTGGTTTATCCACTTATCAAAGGTTTCGATTGATTCATTGAAATGGCATAATTGTAAAACATATGCGCTGTGATTTGAATAGTTGAAAGTGCCAACGGTTGTACCATTGGTAATGACTATTCTGCATGGACAGAAATAGCTCCACCACCTTTGCACGATGTCATTAATGCTTACCCCTATCCCTGTTTCGACTCTGCTAGATTCGGGTAACCCTTTGAGCATTCTTCTCCTGTGTATGCTATGATTCAAACCCTGGTTTGTTCACATCGACCACCGTGTGCTCTTCTCTATGGCGCCGGTGGTGCGAATTGAACCGAACGGTAGTCAAGCCTTGCTACTGTTCGATAATGCCCAGAAAGACTTAGAGGATAGTGGTTGGCTCATGTTTGTACAGAGGTTTGAGGGTTTTAATCTGTTTGTTGCACAGTAGTTCGCCCTGCCTTTTGATGGGTGTAGGGCCAAGACATGTGACATTCAGCTTGAAATCAATGAAGAGTTCATTAGCTCTGCCACAGGGTTAGCAGCCATGAGCCAACAATGGTTTAAAAATTCTAAAGTTGAGGAGGTGCCATGGCCACTACTATTCGTCTCGCGAAAGGTTACATCCTGTGACAGAGGTATGCCAATTTCCACGCTTAAACCAAGGTGGCATGATATGTTGATAGTGGTTAAACAATTCGTGACCTGTGAGGGTCGATATGGACTGGTTTTTCTTTATCACCTACGATTGTTAATGAATTTTATCGGTTATCCATTGAATATGCCATTTTACTTCCAACGTAGTAAAATGTCAAAAAGGTTTAAACGAGAAAAGGCCGATAGTAGCTTGTTCCACCACGGCCTAATCAGACTCATCATTG
Organism: Picea engelmannii; assembly: GCA_009831015.1. Lineage (NCBI taxonomy): Eukaryota > Viridiplantae > Streptophyta > Pinopsida > Pinales > Pinaceae > Picea > Picea engelmannii. The sequence goes on along the minus strand of ML785706.1, from coordinate 804,655 downwards.
TTCACCACTTACATCTTCTCGGTGATAGTTGGCCAGCTTTTATCTCTCGAAATGGTTTTGCTGATATAGAGCTTGTCCAAATTGACAAGCCCGTGGTTAGTGAAACTAAGGTTGAGCCACCCATGCCTTTCCATGTCCTACTTCCCTCTCCTAAACCCTTGGTCGACCCTGATTACGATCTACCTGACGTTATAACTGAGAGGGTTGAAGCTGTTAAAAAGCCTGTGAGAAAAAAGGTCAAGGGAAACCCTACTGTCGATGGAAAAGGTAAAAAGAATGCTCAACTTATATCGATACTTTCTAGGAATAAACCTAAACCTAGTGCTGAGAAGAAGCCCATAGTCCTCAGTGAAGACTTAGACTCTGACATCAAACACTTCCTAGCTAGTGAGTACCCTTACTCCCAAGGATTGTGCTCCGAGCCACCCTACGACTTCGTTTCTAATTGACCCCCTTGCCTAAAGAATAATCCTAGTTACCCAGGGATCAAGCTTCCTAGTAAAACCCTCGATGATTTAACCAAACCCTCACCTGCATTTTCGAAGCCCAGATAGTCATCATGTGACCAATGTAATGTGTTGTTGGAACGCTACTATACCGACATTCCCTTATTACAGTCGAAAATCAAATCATTGGAAAATCAAGTTACAGTGTTGACAAGCCAAAGGGACAAGCTTCAAGCAAATGACAAGAAGCAGAAAACTACTGGTTCCATCATATTTAGGAATGTCGAATCGGCTACAGCCTTCGTGAATTCCAAAATGTCATGATCAAGTTGTCTGCTCATCATCCAGGTATGAATTTCGATATCATTTTCGTTTTTTGAATTGCTAGGATTAATATAATGAATTGAGTTTGGTTTTCAAATATCTCTATCTATTGTTCTAAATGACTCTGTTATAGCCATATCAAAAACGGTTATGTTGTTCATCCTGTACATTGTTTTCATTTTGCTAAAATTAAATGAAGTTTTGATTTGGTTACACGATTTGGTCGTGCCTAGTTTAGCAATTGATTGGTTTTCATTGGGTTTGATTCATTTGTCTGTTGGTGTGAGTTAATGTGATCAATGGTGTGTGCCTTCACTTGGATTTTGTTTGTATCTGACCTATACATGAGATTTTTAATGCTAAAATTAGAGCACGAGCATGTTTTGATTTGGTATGATTTCGTTGTGGTTGGATTATATCGGCTCTAATTTTATAGTGTGATTTTGGAACGATTTCATGAGTTTGATTGTTATGATATTTTAATATGTTATGTGATGTAATCTTCTAAATCAGGAATACAACTCTGTTCGACTCCGATTTGGAAAGAACGACTCTATTTTGTATGGAAACTATATTCTCATTTAGCCCGTGTAGAAGATATCTTCGCCGAAATCATGGAACTATTTTGATTCACAATGACTATGTCAAACTCAAACTGTTCGTTTCGCTCTTGATTTGATTGGGTTGTTGCATTTTTTGAGTTAGCATGATTGTTTTCATGAGTTGGATTCGTATTGAAAATAGTCTTGATGTTGCTCTGTTGATTTTGATTTTCAAAATGAGTTTGTTAACTCAAATCGACTTATGTTATCTCTGTCGAATTCGTATGATGAAATTTGGTTAATAGTTCATTTTGAATTCTATTAATAATTTCGTTGAAAGTCAATCGATTTCGTCCGCCCCCAATTGGCAATAATAAATGATTGGGCGAATCCCACAAACCCTGTTATCAACCGAAAGAATCCATTATGATTTTGTTTACATACCAGTTTTGATTTGATTCGCTAATAACATGGATCGTTTGTTGTGTTTAATATATTGTGATCAATTTGAGAAAATGATCCTATTAATTTGATTTGGATTCGAAGTGATTTTGTGGATAGCTGAAGCAACTATTTGTGATTTCAATTGGTTATGAATCGATTTCATTACTGTTAGTTATCTAATATGATTCTGTTTACCCGATTTTGCGACAACAAATGAAACAGAGTATATGCATCTCTGTAGTCGTTTGATTGATCTTAGTCTTTTTTTGATCTCAAATTAGTATAACAATTTCAATTTGAATGATTCGTTTGTCTTTCAAATAGCAATTAGATACTTGTTAATAGTTTTAATTTAATTCTTTAAAGATTTGAATTGATTTTGATGCTGATTCTGTGTTTGATTTAGACCAAGTACAAAATCGCAAGATTCTGTAGCTAGTCTTTAGAACTAGATTTTTATTGACTTTATCAACAAAATATCCTCTTAACTTGTCCTTTTTGACCTCTTTCAGGTACATTCGAATTGCATTGGACATGCTGTGGCAGTTTAGGAAATATTTGTGTGATACAATTTTATTTTAGGTTCCTAGTTTAGTGAGACTTGGGATATCATCCCAGAGTTTCTGTAAACAGTTTTGATAACTTCCACAGGGATGTTTTACCCTGTGGGAGGTCTTTAAATACTTATTATTATTTTTAATAAGGAGCATCCTCACTTGTGGGAGAACCAAGCCTTGGATTTCTAATACAAACTGAGACAAGAGTTGATGTCTTGCTACAACTTTCCCTTTCAATATATCAAGCTTTTGTTTCAAGTTTATGCATGTCACTTTGCAGTTGATTATAGACTACTTTAGCTATCATGATCTATTGCAGGATGATATGATTTGATTAATGTGTTATCCCTATTTGATCTCTTTCATCATTTAAAAAGTACAACAATTACTTTGTTTCAGTTAATGAATCACATATTTCTCTTCTTCGTTAATTGAATCATTTTGTATAGATCTTTGCATACAGGTTTATCTAACTGTGAAGATTTATAAATCATAAGATTGTTGTAAATTTTTTATGTCTTGTTTGTCCTATAATTATATTTGAAGAGCACAACCGCTTCTAGTTTACGAGAAGCTAGTGGATAATTCGGTGCGGGTTTCTTCCCTCCGATCAGCTAAGACAATCATTGCATACAGGACAAACCCGGAGCGTTTATCCAGGTCAGTTTGCTATTTATTTGGTAGTTAATTTGTTAATATAATTTAAGTAGTTTAGTTAGATATAGGTGTAGTTTATATTTGTAGTTAGAATTAGTATATTAGTTGTTTAGTTTAGTTAGTTTTTTTATTTTATTTCTTTTTCATAAAATCGTAAAAAAAAAAAAAAAAAAAAAAATGGCTCGCTGTCTTAGGACAGAATGCAAATGAGTTTTTCAGGTTTTCATTCAAATCTGTAAATTGTAAATTTTGTACATTTTGTGAATAAGATTTATTTCTGTTAGTAGTTAGATATTTAATTTCTTAGAGTTAACATAGTATTAGATAGTAGATTGTATATATATAATAGTTAGATTTGTTTAGTTTGTTTTAATAGTTAATTTTAGTTAGATTAGTTTATTAGTTTGTTTTAATAGTTGTTTTTAGTTAAATTAGTTAATTTAGGGTAGTTTTCTTTTTGTTTTCTTAGGACTTAGATCGGATAACAGAGCCACTAAACCCGTCAGGGTGGTTCATCCCAAATGGATTGAGTTATTAGACAACCCCAGACCGGTTCCACTCTCCCAGTTGACAGACGATCAATTTCACTCGTCAAAAAATGGCACTAGAAGGAGGGCCTGAAATTAATTAATGGCACGAGGCGGTCGTAAGACTTCTCCACCACCTAATCGCTCACCTATACTGACTAGAAGCCATTCGAACGATAATATTCCCCTTCAAACAACAACTACATTAACCGAAGATCCACGGATCACAGTTGAGCTAACAACCCCTAATCCTACAGGTGGTGACATCCAAGAGATTGTCCGTCAATCTCTTATAAGAACTCATAGTGCCTTAGCCTGTTTGAGGCAACCAAATTATCTGTTGGACCAACCTTTGGATTTCTCTGATATCAGAGAACAATTAGGAGGCACTGATCTCATTGTGAATCCTACAAATTCAATCCTAAATCCTACTACAGGAGGATCTAGGATACCTCCTTCACCACCTCCATCATCTCCTTTCTCTTCTGGAGGAGATTCTTCTGACAAAGGTAGTTCCCCTTCTCAGCCTTCCACACCTACTACACCAATGGAAAACTAGAACAAGCCTGCTAGACCTTGGCTTGACCAGGATGTCGTAGCTGTACCTGGATCTCAACATCCTTTACCTAAACACCCGGAGAAATGGCTTCCCAAGTTTGACCCTGACTCAAAATAGATTGCCGAAGATCACATTAAAAAATTTATGTTAGCCATAAGACTCCGCAATGTCGAACATGAAGACGTTGTCTATAGGTTGTTCTCCTATACTTTCAAGGGAAATGCATCCACATGGTACTTTGCCCAGCAACCCCATACCATCGTGTCTTGGGAAAAGTTTGAGTCATGCTTTTTGGAAAAGTTCGGAGACGGTAAGCCTCTGTAAGTCCTAGTCATGGACCTTTCTAGGTTAATAATGAACCCAAAAGGAAAAGTTAAAGACTTTAATCAAATATTCTTAACACTTAAAAACCGAATCCCTACGGATTCCATGCCTGTCGAGAATCTTATAATAGCATACTACACTAAAGCTTTGCATCAAAGTATAGCTATTTGGGTTAAACGATCTAAGCAAGACACGTTGTTAGAAGCCTTCGAGGAGGCCAGCTAGATTGAGAAAGACATACTTAGTCTTAAAGACTCTACTAGCAATGAAACAGAGACTAGTTCTTCTTCCAAAAAGAAGATCGAAATCCTCCCCAGACCCACTCAAAGTAAAACACAACCTGAAAGATCTGATTTATAAAACTTAACTAAAGTTGTTCAAAAACTATCAAATCAAGTTATAGACTTAAAAAGGACGAACGAAGAAGCTTCTTCGAGCAAAGGACCTTACAAGCCCCTGTTCCGAAATCCTTTTCCTACCAATCGACCTAATCCAGCCACCGAAGGCCTTAATCTAGAAAGTCTGCAATGTGCCTTCAAACAATTCTAGAAGCCCAAGATAACCTGATCCCTCCTGAGATTCCTGAGGAGGTAGTTGACCAAGAGACAGTTCAAGAAGAGGAGTCTTCTCCAAACATTTTTGGACACTTCTCGGATAACATCTTTCAAGCTAACTTCGAGACAATACATCCCTATAATACCAGGAGTAAGACAACAAACAAAACTTCTTCTGAAAACACTACAGCTTCGCCTCCAAAGAAATCTAAATCAGTTGAGACTAAACAGAGTAATGTGAACCCCAACTTAGATTATGATGTAGTTGAAGATCTTAAAAAGTTGAGAGCTAACATTTTTGTTTATGAGTTATTGAAATTTCCATTTCTGCTACAAAAAATGTTACAGAATATCTCAGAAAATGGCAAAAATGGTAATTCTAATGGTAACAAGGTTGTGCAGAAAAAAGTTCCTCAGAAGACTTCCACTAAAAGCAATCCTGATCCTCAAGATAAAGGAAGCCTTCCTGTAAGTAATGTAAGTAATGTAAATAATGTAAATAATGTAGATAAAGTAGCTTTATAAACTACGAGTAAAAATCCACAAGCTACCACTCTTAGTACTCGCAAAAATGTACCTCCATTTTTGTTAACTTTCGAAATCTTTAATAGAAACATGCACAATTGTATGGTAGACTCAGGAGCGTCATCCAATGTGATGCCATGGTCTATATGCCAGAAGATTAACGCAGAAGTTGAACCCTCTACTTTAAAAATCATACAACTTGATCGGACCAATGTTAAAGTTATAGACGAACTAAAGAATGTGCTTATTAGATTATCATCTAACCCCAAGGTTCATCAAGTCATTGATATTATTATTGTGGATATTCCAGAAGTGTATGGTCTGTTTTTAAGCAGGGACTGGTCGGAGTAGCTACACGGCTATTTCGCGACAGATTGGTCTCACCTATGGCTTCCAGAGAACGACAAGCCTAACAAGATCAAGGTAAATCGTGAACGCTACCTTAAGTTCACGGTCACAGATTTAAACGATCCCAATGAACCATTTATACTTTCTGTTGATTCACCTGAAGTACAAGGGATGGACACCTTCTTTGGCAATTTCATGGCCGAAGCTTTAGCTATCACCAATCCTGAACAACAATCCGAGATTGTAGCATATGTGCAGCCAATAGCTTCTACGCAACGGTCTCAGGTACCCTATGAAAATCAAATTTGGTCTCTTTATTTTGACGGGTCAAAGTCCAAAGAAGGAGCTGGTGCAGGCTGCGTTATTATCGATCCGATAGGTAACAAAACATTGATTGCATGTAGGTTAGAATTTGAATGTACTAATAATACTACAGAATATGAGGCTTTACTGCAAGGTCTCAGAAAAGCTTTGGATATGAACATTCAAAATTTGACCGTCTTTGGCGACTCTGAAATAGTGGTTAGATAGGTAAGAGATTCTATCCACTGTTTGTCTCCGCATATTAAAAGTTACCAATCTGAGGTATGAAATTTAATGAATAAATTTTTTGCTTTCAATATAAATTCTATTCCTAGATTGAATAACTCAGAAGAATATTTATTAGCTAATGTAGCTTCTAAACTCTTTCCTGTAGAAGGCTTGTCCCCAGATGCATTCTCCGTCGAACTGTTGTTTCGGCCATCCGTTCCCAAAAACATCATGAACTGGATAATATTTGATGATGATTACTAGATCATTAACTTTCTGCACATGGAAGAAACTTTTCAAGGCACGGTGATAGACGAACACACGCACGATGACAATTTGCGCGATTTCACGGTAATAGCAGACCCGAGAACTCCTGAATCTTCATCGGACATGGTAAACTCGATCCCTAAATCTGTAGTTAGATTAGAGAAGTTTTATGATCTTCAAGATAAATTTAAAAAGACGGTCAACTGTAAAACCAATAGTTCCTCATTATCTTATGAAAAGGTGAACTTAGGAACTAAGGAAAATCCGCAGTGTATTAATCTAGGGTTAGGGTGTTTTGAACAAGAAAAAGTTACCTTTATTAAATTGTTCAAAGAATTTAAAGATGTCTTTGCATGGACGTATGATGACCTTAAAACATTCGACCCTAACATCATACAACATGTCATTCCCATGAAGCCCCAAACCTTACCCTTTCAACAAAAATTGAGAAAAATGCACCCTAATCTCGAATCGACCGTTCAAAAAGAATTGAATAAGCTCCTAAATGCTAAGATAATTTTTCCTATTAGGCACACTCAATGGGTTTCTAACCTTGTCCCAGTCTGGAAGAAAAGTGGGGAAATCCGACTCTGTGTCGATTTCCGAAACCTTAATAGAGCGTATGATAAAGAAAACTATCCTATCCCACCCATGGAACATATCCTTCAACAGGTATCTGGTTCTGAGAGGCTATCCTTACTGGATGGTTTCTCAGGGTACAACCAAGTCCTGATGTCTCCAACAGACCAACTTAAAACTACCTTCCATACCCCGTGGGGCACTTATGCTTATCGAAAAATGCCCTTTGGATTGATTAATGCCGGTGCCACGTTTCAGAGAGAAATGGACATTTCTTTCCAAGGCCTAATCAATCAGTCCATCATAGTTTACTTAGATGATGTGACCGTATTTTCTAAAAACAAAACCGATCATCTAGCTCACTTACGAGCCGTTCTACAACGATGTTGTAAATACGACATCTCCTTGAATCCTAAAAAATCCATCTTTGCAGTAGAACATGGTAAACTCTTAGGATTTATTGTGTCAAGTGAAGGGATGATTATTGACCCCGAAAGGACTCAGGTCATCGCAAAACTCCCCCCCCCTACATCCAAAAAATCTATGCAGTCTTTCTTAGGCCAGATTAACTTTGTGAGAAGATTTGTCCCCAGTTTCTCCAAAATGGTCAGGCCTTTGTAGAAACTAATTAAGAAAGACACCCAGTATCACTGGGGACCCCTAGAAAATCAAGCTTTTAATGCAATAAATAAGGCCATAATAGACTCTCCATCTCTCATGAGCCCAGACTTTTCTCAAGACTTTACACTCTACACTTTTGCTTCTGACCGTTCCTATGTTGCCGTCCTAACCCAAAAGAATGCCGGGAACAATGAAGTACCCATTGCCTTTATGAGCTCTGCTTTCAAAGGCGCTGAACTTAACTACCCAGTGGTAGATTGGCAAGCCTAAGTTGTTTTCAAAGCAGTCAAGCACTTATGGTCCTATCTTTTGAAGTCAAAGACGAAAGTAATTGTCCCCTACCCAGCCATCAAGAACCTGTTAGTGAAGAAGGAACTAGGTGAAAAGAGAGCTAACTGGGTCACCTCCTTGCAGGAGTATGAATTAGAAATCACCCCAGCTCAGATAGTGAGAGGCCAAGGGTTATGCAAGTTAGTTGCTGATTCAGCACCAGGACAACAAGAAGAAAGTGATACGTCAAACCTAGGACAACAAGATCAAGATCTAATCTATTGCGCATAAAGCTTTGTTAGTCCTTGGTATGACGATATAAGATTCTGTCTTGAACATGGGTCAGCCCCCTGTCACCTGGATCCCACTAAAAGAAGAGCGTTGAGGTTAAAGTCTGCCTCCTTTCATCTGGTTAATGGTATCCTATTTCGTCAAAGTTTTGACGGCGTACTAATGCGCTGTCTTGAAAAAGACGAAGAAGAAAAAGTCTTTCTAGAGTTGCATGCAGGAGAAGTTGGTGGTCATTTTGGTGGTGACACCACCGCCCATAAGGTTTTAAGAGATGGTTATTACTAGCCCACGCTTTTTAGAGACGCCCATGCCTTGTGTCGTAAGTGTGTTATTTGTCAGAAAGCATCAGGGCGGTTACAAAAACCAGCCTTTCCTTTGCATCCCGTTTCAGTAGACTCTCCTTTTCAACAGTGGGGCCTTGATATCATAGGTTCGATCAACCCCCCGTCCTCACAAAAACACAATTTTATTATGACAACCACAGATTACTTTACCCGGTAGTCTGAAGCTGCCGTGTTAAGAACTGTCAACACCAGTTAGGTCATTGCCTTTCTAAACTCGAATATTATCACTCGTTTTGGTATCCCTGACTGTTTGGTATTCGATAATGCTTCTTACTTTTCCTCTCTTGAGATGAGCGAGTTCACTTTGGAAAAATGAATTAAATTGACGTATTCTGCTAGCTACTACCCCCAGGGCAACGGATTGGCAGAATCGACAAACAAGAACTTAATTAAAATCATCAAGAGAACGATGGTTGAAAATCACAAAAATTGGCACAATGCACTGTTAAACGTGTTGTGGGATGATAGGGTAACACCAAAAGTTGTTGTAGGTAACTCCCCCTTTTTTCTCATTTATGGCAGAGAAGAATTCTTCCACCTCACATTCTTCTTCCTTCACTTCATTTATCGTAGAAAATTCAAGAAGAAGATTGTCCCCCTTTGGAAAACCGAATTAACGCTTTGATGAAGCTAGAAGAGGTAAGAGACTAAGCTAAATGTAAGTTAGATCAGCATCAACTATTGGTTAAAATATGGTTCGATTCTAACTCTGCTTCTGATAGGAATTTTGAAGTAGGTGACCTCGTCCTGAAATGGGACAAACCACATGAGGGAAAGGGACAACACATGAAGTTTCAAAACTTGTGGCTTGGACCATTTTTAATTGCTGAAAAGTTGGGCCCCAGTTATTTTCGATTGCAAAATCTAGAAGGGAAGCTTGACACCTATCCGGTAAATGGCCAAGCCTTGAAAATATACTTTGCTTGATGACAACCCTTGTATATTATGTACATATTTTTCTTTTGTTTGTTTTCGTTTGCTTTTTGTTTTTAATTTTTCCTTTGAGTTTATCAGCTTGTGTTTTTTGGAAATACACATACCTGTATATCGAGCTATTCAGAAAAAGAAAAACAGAAAATTCCTTCGCTGAAATGACTGGTAAGAAAATTGTATAAACATCAATGGTATTTTTCTAAAATTTATATCTGTGTTGGCAAAAAGTCTGTTGTTTGAAAGAAGTTGACTGATTTCGATCTCTGAGTAAAGCTTGTCATGATCATCTATTATCTTTTTACGCTATCCCTTTTCCTTAAGGGAATGACTCAGAAGATGTCTCCCTACTTTAGTAAGTTGGTTTTGTAAATGAACCATCTCTGGATCTTAATAAAGGACAGTTCTAAAAAAAAATCTTATGAGGTCTAGAAAATAAAAATAAAAAAAAAATTGTTAAAATATCATAATTTTCAGCGTCACCCCGCTCAACTATATATCTTTGAAAAAAAAAAAAAAAAAAAATTATTAATAAGAGCTGTGGGAAGTGCTTGTAAACCCGCCGGGATACTGAACAGGTCTGTTGGCAGCGGGTAAATGCATGCATGATGCCAAGACAACTTCGTCGGGGTACTGAATAGGCCTGCTGGCAGTGAAGCAATGTCATGTATATGAAAATTTGCAAATAAGAAACCTCTTAATGTCCTTTATTCTGATCTAGAACTTCTTGGCAGGATACAGATGTTAGAGTGGGTTAAATGGCAACCCTGTCGAGGCTATGGATGCCTGCTGGCAGCAGTGGCTCATTCAACAGTATGGGAGATTTTATCTTTAACATCGTGACTCACTGGTCTTAAGACTGTTATCTGTTTTCATCTTTTAAAACACTGCTGGAATAATTGATTAATGATGATGTTAATACGATTTTCTGGTTGTTGTTTTTGAGTTGGAATTATCCTTGCTATCCTAATCTGAATTTGTTCTTTTGGCAGAGATAACTGCTTCTACCAGTGTGTCTCCATTGTTGGCAGCCAATTCACATTTTTCTGTTGTCTTATAAGCTGCCTACACCAATGTTTTTCAAACCTTAATTTTTCGTCGCATTGCTCAAATAAACGACACTTTTTGCACCATTTGCACACTTACCTTCGTTTTTGTTTTCATGACTGTAAGCATGAAAACTTGGTCTTTCGAAGTCACATTAAAATCATTATTGAATTGTCGTTATCATTCTTGTCGATATGCCCATTGCATTTTACTTATCATTATGCAGGTGGCAAAACCTTTTGATTTGTACTCATTGGACATTCTTTGTTTGATTATGTAATTTCGTTTCATAAGTAATTGAGGTTGTGATGCATTCGTGATTGGATTTACATGTTCTTTGATTTGATCTACTTGAACATTGGTTTCATAAAAATACATAGGTGTTATGGTTAAACCCTTGATAAATATCATTTAATATGATGCCTAGTTCATGTTATCAAAACCTTTGGCATTAACTTGGTATTGGTTTCGATTTGTGTGTTTGGTTTTAAAACTATGGCATAACTTTTGATTGCGCAATTGGTTTATCCACTTACCAAAGGTTTCGATTGATTCATTGAAATGGCATAATTGTAAAACATATGCGTTGTGATTTGAATAGTTGAAAGCGTCGACGGTTGTACCATTGGTAATGACTATTCTGCATGGACAAAAATAGCTCCACCACCTTTGCAGGATGTCATTAATGCTTACCCCTATCCCTATTTCGACTCTGCTAGCATCAGGTAACCCTTCGAGCATTCTTCTCCTGTGTATGCTATGATTCAAACCCTGGTTCATTCACATTGACCACCATGTACTCTTTTCTATGGCGTCGGTGGTGCGAATTGAACTGAATGGTAGTCAAGCCTTGCTACTGTTCGATAATGCCCAGAAATACTTAGAGGATAGTGGTTGGATCACATTTGTACAGAGGTTTGAGGGTTTTAATCTGTTTGTTGCACAACAGTTCACCCTGACTTTTGATGGGTGTAGGGCCAAGATAGGTGACATTCATCTTGAAATCAATGAAGAGTTCATTAGATCTGCCATAGGGTTAGCAGCCACGGGCCAACGATGGTTTAAAAATTCTAAAGTTGAGGAGGTGCCATGGCCACCACTGTTCGTCTCGCAAAAGGTTACATCCTGTGACAAAGGTATGCCAATTTCCATGCTTAAACCAAGGTGGCATGATCTATTGATAGTGGTTAAACAATTTGTGACCTGTGAGGGTCGATATGGACTGGTTTTTCTTTATCACCTACGACTGCTAATTAATTTTATGGGTTATCCATTGAATATGCCATTTTACTTCCAACGTAGTAAAATGTCAAAAAGGTTTAAACGAGAAAAGGCCGATAGTATCTTGTTCCACCACAGCCTAATCAGACTCATCGTTGTTCACCACTTACATCTTGTCGGTGATAGTTGGCAAGATTTTATCTCTCGAAATGGTTTTGCTGATACAGAGCCTGTCCAAATTGACAAGCCTGTGGTTAGTGAAACTAAGGTCGAGCCACCCATGCCTTTCCATGTCCTACTGCCCTCTCCTAAATCCTTGGTCGACCCTGATATCGATCTACCCGACATTATAACTGAGAGGGTTGAAGCTGTTAAAAATCCTGTGAGCAAAATGGTCAAGGGAAACCCTATTGTCGACGACAAAGGTAAAAAGAATGCTCGACTTATATCAAGACTTGCTAGGAATAAACCTAAACCTAGTGTTGAGCATAAGTCCATAGTCCTCAGTGAAGACTCGGACTCTGACATCGAACGCTTCCTAGCTAGTGAGTACCCTTACTCCCAAGGATTGTGCTCCAAGCCACCCTACGACTTCGTTTCTAATTTACCCCCTTGCCTAACGAATAATCCTAGTTACCCAGGGATCAAGCTTCTTAGTAAAACCCTCGGTGATTTAACCAAACCCTCACCTGCATTGTCGAAGCCCAAACAGTCATCATGTGACCAATGTAATGTGTGGTTGGAACGCTACTATACCGACATTCCCTTATTACAGTCGAAAATCAAATCATTGGAAAATCAAGTTACATTGTTGACAAGCCAAAGGGACAAGCTTCAAGCAAATGACAAGAAGCAGAAAACTACTGGTTCCATCGTATTTAGGAATGCCGAATCGGCTACAGCCTTCGTGAATTCCAAAATGTCATGATGAAGTTGTCTTCTCATCATCCAGGTATGAATTTCGATATCATTTTCATTTTGTGAATTGCTAGGATTAATATAATGAATTGAGTTTGGTTTTCAAATAGCTCTATCTATTGTTCTAAATGACTCTGTTATAGCCATATAAAAAACGGTTATGTTGTTCATCCTGTACATTGTTTTCGTTTTGCTAAAATTAAATGAAGTTTTGATTTGGTTACACGATTTGGTCGTGTCCAATTTAGCAATTGATTGGTTTTCATTGGGTTTGATTCGTTTGTCTGTTGGTGTAAGTTAATGTGATCAATGGTGTGTGCCTTCGCTTGGATTTTGTTTGTATCTGACCTGTATAGGATATTTTTTATGCTAAAATTAGAGCACGACCATGTTTTGATTTCGTATGATTTCGTTGTGGTTGGATTATATCGGCTCTGATTTTATGGTGTGATTTTGGAACGATTTCGTGAGTTTGATTGTTATGATCTTTTAATATGTTATGTGATGTAATCTTCTAAATCAGGAATACAACTCTGTTCAACTCTGATTTGGAAAGAACGACCTTTTTTTGTATGGAAACGATATTCTCATTTAGCCTGTGCAGAAGATATCTTCGCCGAAATCATGGAACTCTTTTGATTCACAACGACTATGTCAAACTCAAACTGTTCGATTCGCTCTTAATTTGATTGGGTTGTTGCATTTTTTGAGTTAGCATGATTGTTTTCATGTGTTGGATTCGTATCGAAAATAGTCTTGATGTTGCTCTGTTGATTTTGATTTTCAAAATGAGTTTGTTAACTCATATCGACTTATGTTATCTCTGTCGAATTCGTATGATGAAATTCGGTTAATAGTTCGTTTTGAATTCTAGTAATAATTTCGTTGAAAGTCAATCGATTTCGTCCGCCCCCAATTGGAAATAATAAATGATTGGGCGAATCCCACAAACCCTGTTATCAACCGAAAGAATCCATTATGATTTCGTTTACATACCAGTTTTGATTTGATTCGCTAATAACATGGATCGTTTGTTGTGTTTAATATATTGTGATCAATTTGAGAAAATGATCCTGTTAATTTGGTTTGGATTCGAAGTGATTTTGTGGATAGCTGAAGAAACTATTTGTGATTTCAATTGGTTATGAATCGATTTCATTACTATCGGTTATCCAATATGATTCCGTTTACCCGATTTTGCGACAATAAACGAAACAGAGTATATGCATCTCTGTAGTTGTTTAATTGATCTTAGTCTTGTTTTGATCTCAAATTAGTATAACAATTTCAATTTGAATGATTCATTTGTCTTTTAAATAGCAATTAGATACTTGTTAATAGTTTTAATTTAATTCTTTAAAGATTTGAATTGATTTTAATGTTGATTCTGTGTCTGATTTAGACCATCTACAAAATCACAAGATTCTATAGCTAGTCTTTAGAACTAGATTTTTATTGACTTTATCAACAAAATATCCTCTTAACTTGTCCTTTTTGACCTCTTTCAGGTACATTCGAATTTCATTGGACATGCTGTGGCAGTCTAGGAAACATTTGTGTGATACAGTTTTATTTTAGGTTCCTAGTTTAGTCAGACTTGGGATATCATCCCAGATTTTTTGTAAACAGTTTTGATAACTTCCACAGGGATTTTTTGCCCTGTGGGAGGTCTTTAAATACTTATCATTTTTTGTAATAAGGAGCATCCTCACTTGTGGGAGAACCAGGCCATGGATTTCTAATACAAACTGAGACAAGAGTTGATGTCTTGCTACAGCTTTCGCTTTCAATATATCAAGCTTTTGTTTCAAGTTTATGCATGTCACTTTGCAGTTGATTATAGACTACTTTAGTTATCATAATCTATTGCAGGATGATATGATTTGATTAATGCGTTATCCATATCTGATCTCTTTCATCATTTAAAAAGTACAACAATTACTTTGTTTCAGTTAATGAATCACATATTTCTCTTTTTCGTTAATTGAATCATTTCGTATAGATCTTTGCATATAGGTTTATCTAACTGTGAAGATTTATAAATCATAAGATTGTTGTAAATTTTTTATGTCTTGTTTTTCCTGTAATTATATTTGAAGAGCGCAACCGCTTCTAGTTTACGAGAAGCTAGTGGATAATTCAGTGCGGGTTTCTTCCCTCCGATCAACTAACACAATCATTGCATACAGGACAAACCTGGAGCGTTTATCCAGGTCAGTTTGTTATTTATTTGGTAGTTAATTTGTTAATATAATTTAAGTAGTTTAGTTAGATATAGGTGTAGTTTAGATTTGTAGTTAGAATTAGTATATTACTTGTTTAGTTTAGTTAGTTTTTTTACTTTATTTCTTTTTCATAAAATCGTAAAAAAAAAAAAAAAAAGCAATGGCTCACTGTATTAGGACATAATGCAAATGAGTTTTTCAGGTTTTCATTCAAATCTGTAAATTGTAAATTTTGTACATTTTGTGAATAAGATTTATTGCTGTTAGTAGTTAGATATTTAATTTCTTAGAGTTAGCATAGTATTGGATAGTAGATTGTATATATAGAATAGTTAGATTTGTTTAGTTTGTTTTAATAGTTAATTTTAGTTAGATTAGTTTATTAGTTTGTTTTAATAGTTGTTTTTAGTTAGATTAGTTAATTTAGAGTAGTTTTATTTTTGTTTTATTAGGACTTAGATCGGCTAACGGAGCCGCTAAACCCGTCAGGGTGGTTCATCCCAAACGGCTTGGTTTATTAGACAACCCCGAACCGGTTCCACTCTCCCAGTTGACGGACGGTCAATTTCGCTCGTCAACAAGTGGCTGGAAAAATTTCTCTAAAATGACTTGTAGAGGTTGGTTTCATGCTCCTAGCATGACTTGCATTGGTTAGTCTCTTTTCTTCTACATGAATCACATAGGTTGTTGACATATGTCCAGTATGACAGGAAGTGAATGAAGTCATGCCTCTGGCATGACTATTAAAGGTTGGTTTCTTTCCCCCAACATGACTAGAAATGGATGGTTACATATTGCCAACATGAATTTCATAGGTTGGTAATGTCTTTCCAATATGAATATCAATGGTAGGACCGATTCCCCTAGCATGAATCATAGAGGTTGGTGAAAAATATCCAACATGATCCACAAAGGTTGGTGATCTATTTCTATTATGAATTGTAATCAATGAACTTGCACTCCGAACATGACTAGGAGAGGTTGGATTCTTTTCCCCAACATGAATAGCAAAGGCTAGTGATAGATCTCCAAGATGAATCACAGAGGTTGGTGAAATATTTTTAGTACGACTTGTAGTGAATGGAATTACACTCCCAACATGATTCACAAAGGTTGATTTCTTTCCACCAACATAAATATCATAGGTTGGTGACTTCTTCTTCTTCTTATTACTCTTCCTCTTCCTATTCCTTTCCTACTTTTGGTTACTAGTAGCTAGAATTTCACCAGAAGATGGAGAAGGAGGAGTAGGCTTCATGGAAAAAGAAGGTGAAGGATCAACATAAATTTGATGCCCATGACATAAAGTGCTTATATGATAATCATCAATAGAAATTGGGACATTTGGAGTGGTCCCTAACCAAACTGGTAGTCCAACATTCAACCTAGGAATGTTCAAAGTAGCCAACAAGGGGGCACCAACATTTTCAAAGGAAGGGAAAATGAAAGAATACCTTTGGGAAGGGGTACCTTGGTTGGTATCCTCAATATATTTATCCATGATATTATTATGCATAGGTTTGCCCCTTGTGGGATTGTTCATATCTAAAAAATTCTCACACACTTACTCTAGCAAATCGGTGGTATAAAAACCCACACCTTCTAAGAGGTATCTCCACACTTTCAAGAGAAATACCATGGGTCCTTCCCAACTAGCATAATAGTTGGTATATTGATTTAAATCAAAGATATTAAAGAATAAGTACAGGCACAACCTAATACCAACGATAAAAAGGAACTCCACTAAAAAGTCCGAAGAGAAACATAAAAAACAAACAACTTCTTCAAAATTTCAGCCCAGGTGAATAAGGTCCTGAGTCCAAAGAAATGAAAAAGTGGAAATGGACCTTCTGTAAATTGACATGGGTTGATCAATTCCCAAGAACAATAAAAAAGGGAGTGAGAATTAGTTACCTCGACCTCCACGTAACATCCCTACCTGGTTCAAGTAACCCTCGCTTTGTGGGGCACCCTCCAAGGGAATTGAAAGTGTTATGTGATGTCTACCTCAAGTAACATAAGAATTCCCTCACATTCACCTCTGACATACATAGAAAAGGCTACTAGAGTACCAACTTACAGTGGGTGTCCGAGGGTACAATTGATAGTCAGGACCCAACATATGAGTAGGGTACCTAAGCCCGAAGCTCCAAAATCACTACCTCACAGGGAGGTGTAGGCACTAACTAAATTATCATATATGATCAATCCACTATGCTTGGTCAAGTCTTGGATGGGTAATATTTTCAACTCTTCCTCACGCGACCTCATGTTTAACTCTTGCATTAGAGGAGGCTCCTGACTATACCTATATAAAAATTGGATTTTGACACTCCCTAAGCCATACTCCTATGCTTTGTTCAATGGACTTGGAGATTTACCTATCCATCCTATTCAAAGGCCCTAACCTTGACTAATTTGTGAACCCTAGAAACAAAGTCTAGTAAATTTTAAATTTAGCGTTCATTTTTAGCGACTATTCTTTACTCAAAGGGTACGGAAGTGCAAGTGATGTTGTTTGAGAGTATTGAAAAATGAAACTTATAAGAACAATGGAAAACAAAACTTTACACTAATTCTACAATGAAAAAGAGTTTCAAGCAATGAAAATGCATGAACAATGTTTCAAATCTTGAAACACAATCTTTTCTCTTTCTGATGCAAAATGCACAAATGCAACTGTGTCCTAGATGTCAAAAGATCAAAAGAAGAAAACAAGAATAATGTTCTTTGTTGTTTTTCTTTTAAATTCTTTTCAATATGAGAATAAAATAAATGCCTATACTAAGATCTTTTTCTTTTTCAAATATGAATGCAGAACAATGCAACATAGAGAAAGAGACCTAACTAACAACAAACTAGTATTTTCCATTTTCTTCTTCTTTCTACTAAATAAAAAGCTAAACAAAATATGATACATTTCTAAGCCTTCTGGCGTGTACGTGCGTGCTTAAAACTTCTACAGGGTGCATATGTATGATTCTAACATTAAAGGAAAAATATTATACACCCTAATAACCTAACAAAAACTTGGAAAACCCTAGGTATAAAGCATGGAACTGAAGGCTAATGTTCTAAAAATACTAATTGAAAAAGATAAGATAGAAATAAAACCAAAAGTCAAAAGAATAAAAAGTACAAGTCCCTAAATATAACCCAAATAGGAGACCATCCCCAGTATGGTCACAAGTTCTGTTATGGGAAAATTACCCTATGGCTATGGGTTAAATCCACAACAGATCGAGGACCTTTGAAAATAAAACTTAATCCCATAAATAATTTAATCATAGACTAACTAACTAATCCCTACAATTATAAACAAAGATTGACCTTTTGTCCTACGTTCAATGTCAATCCATCATTAAAATACTTCTCCAAAGTTATAGCCTCTTCTCTAATTACTTGCACACACTGTAAGGCCTGGATTACAAAACCTCATAAAAATAAATAAATACATAAATAATTTCTAATCTACTTCTTTAATTACTGCTACTTAGTTTAGAATCTTCTTTCTTGACATTCTTCTACCATCATAATAATTGACAATTTAGCAGCAACAACATACTAACAACATAATAATTAACAACTCTCAACAAAAACATACTATCATAACAACAACATCATACTAACAACATAATAATTAACAACAATATAATAATTAACAACAATATAATGATAACATGAATATAATGATAGAAAAAAATGCATAAGGTATTTACCTCAACCTGAAGTTCAACCCAAAGCTTAGTTGATTTATCCCTTTCTTGGTTGATGATGTTGATCCTACCCAAACTGAGTATTAACCTCCCATCCAAATAGGAACAACCTCTCCAACTCCCTAGCTCTAGGAATCCTTGCGGTTTCTTGGACCCCAAGCCCAAAATTCCCAGCAACAACTGTGTCCCTGTGAGAGTCCCCAAGCCAAATTGTTCACTAAAACTCCTTCTTTTAGCCTTTCTTCCTCCTCCTTCTTCCCCCCCAATTTTTCTTACCTTCCAAAAACCAAAGATATCCTTCCCCAAGTTCTCCCCTCTCCCTTCTCCTCCTCCCTTGAATCCCACTGCCTCCTTCCATTTCTCCAACCACCTTATCCCCCCATTAATTCCTCAACAACCTTATCCCTCCCATTAATTACTTCAACTACCAATTTTAACAATATTATAATAAAGTCTTTGTAAATTTATTTTAATAATTAATTAAATTAATATTTATCATTCATGATAATTAAACAGTTAATTAGGGTTCTTACATACACCCACCCTTCAAGAAATTTCATCCCAAAGTTAGAGTAATTTACAATACAAGGGAAATGACACATGGTTCATACATCCACATCAAATAAACAACATCATTAGTAAACATAAAAAAAACACGTATACATACTAGTGTACATGTGCAAGGAATGCATGTGTTGCTAGCACATACAAGACTCACGCATGTACTAATGCGAATAATTCTTACACCTATAGTAATTCTTGTATGCGTCCAATCCAATCAACAAGACCATTCATTTCATAAAAGATAGTAAACCAATTAAAATGTTCACAAAATCCCTCAATTATAATAATTAGCACAACAACGTTCATTTAGATAATTGTAGTTCAGTTAAGCAATTATAAATATACATATATACATATTTTCTTTTCAAAAAGGGGGAAAACAATAAATTCTACTATAAGTTGAAATCCCCACACACTCTCAACTATTTCTATTCATCCTTCCTCCCTAACTTACTTCCGTCTTCCGTCCCTACCCTTCCTCTGCTGGAATATCTTGGAGCGTCAACTATATTGACCTAACTCCAAATAGAACTTGTAAATGAAAGTGTCAACTCTCTTGACCAAGCTTCCCCAATAGGCAACCGACAGTCATCATCACACGTTTAGGGGAGCGTGAGCTAACACTGTCCTCCCATGACTCCAAGTTTCATAGGATACATGGTGGGAAATGCCTCCACCCCTCCTAATAGGAATAGGGTCCACACCCTACCATGGAACATACAGTGGCACTATGTTGCTAGGAATTTTGTCATCATATATTCAGTTTTAGGCAGTCTCACCACCTGAAAACCTACACTGGTCCATGTACCAACAACTTTAAATGTCAAAATTTTCAATTTAGAAATAGATCACATAATATCCCCATAATTCAAATAACGTTAATCATTCATAGAATTGACATTCTCATAATATATTTCATAATATCCATCATCATTCAAATAACGTTAAACATTCATAGAATTTGTCATTCACATAATAGTTTGCATAATATCCATTATCATTCAAATAACATTAAACATTTATATAATTTGTCATTCACATAATAGTTTGCATAATATCCATCATCGTTCAAATAACGTTAAACATTCATAGAATTTTTCATTCACATAATAGATTGCATAATATTCATCATCATTCAAATAACGTTAAACATTCATAGAATTGACATTCACATAATAGATTCATACGTCTTAAAAGTTCAAGTGTATCATTAATAGTTTCATAGTGAGTAGAAAATAAAGGTGATTAGACCTTAGGTAATTCTAGCTGTCTAAGTCAAAAGGTGGCATTACATACACCCAACCTTCGAGAAACATATTCCCAAGGTGGTAAAAAAGTGAGGAATGATCTCATCGTAATGTCTCGACTTCCTCACAAGTAGCAGATCATGGGATATACTTATTCCACTGGACCTTAACTTGGTGTACCAGATAGTTCCTGAGATTTTGGGCCCTATAGTCTAATATGCGTAACAGTTCTACCGTGAGGGTTCCCGCATCTGATACCGTCAATTCCTTCCAATTTAGTTTATGAGATTCATCAACAACATAATGACATAGAACAGATACATGAAAAACATTATGAGTTTTATGCAAGTGGGGTGGAAGTATAAGACGATAGGAAACATGTCCAATTATCTCTTGGATTTTGAACGATCCTATAAATCGAGGTGACATATTTGTCCCCTTCCTTAACTGAATGGTACTATTATTATGCCTGATACGAATGAAAACTTGATATCCCACTTTATAACTTCGGTTAGTCCTATGCGCATCAACATAAATTTTATGTCTATCCTATGCTTCCTTTAGTCTCTTCCTAATCTGAATCACCTGTTCCTCCATCTCTTGAATCAATTCTGGCCCAAATGTCACTTACTCTTCTAACCTTTCCCAACTCAATGGTGTTCTGCATGGCCTTCCATATAAAGCTTAGTAGGGTGGCATTCCAATGGAGCTATGCAAACTGTTATTGTAGGCGAGCTCTACCAAAGGTAGGTACTTCTCCCAATGGGTTTGATTATCCATAACATACATCCTAATCATGTATTCCATAACCTGATTTACTCTCTCAGGTTTCCCATCTGTTTTAGGATGATAAGTTGTGCTTAAGTTCAACTGAGTCCCCAACGTTGAATGCAAAATTTTCCAAAACCTAGAAGTGAATCTGGAGTCCCTATCTGAAATGATATTCTTGGGTATCCCGTGAAAATGAATAACCTCACTTACAAACACATGTGCCACATCATTGACATCATAAGTGTATCTGACCAGAATAAAATGAGCACTCTTGGTCAACTTATCAACTATCACAAGAATGGCATTGTGTCTATGCGATGTGAACAACAATCCCACAACAAAATCCATAGAAATGACTTCCCATTTGGACATAGGGACATCATGTGATTGTAGGAGACCTGTCGGGTGGTGGTGGTCAAATTTCACTTGTTGACACTCTAGGCACTTGGCAATGAAATGGAATACATCATGCTTCGTGCCTACCCAGAAGAAAAACTTATTCATGTCTACGTACATTTTCTTCACACCCGGATGTCCATAATAAAGTGCTCTATGGGCTTCCTTGAGTATGATGCTTTGTATATCCCCACCTTAGGGGATGTACATCCTTCCTTGATATCTTAATAGTCCATATACTTGGCATTGATATCCCTTTGATTGAAGAGATGTTTTAAACTTTCATGGTCCGTTTTGAGCTCAAAGTTTCGCCCCACTAGATAGTTCCTCCAAAGTTTCATAGCTAGCATTACAACTGCCAACTCTAAATCATGAGTAGCATAAATTTACTCATGTTTCTTCAACTTCCTTGACGCATACACTATCACTCCTCCATCCCGCATTAGCACGGCCCCCAACCCTTGCTTCGAGGAATCCATGCAAACTGTGAAGTCTTTTTCCATATCCGACACTCGTAGAATTGGTGCACTAGTTAGTAACCTCTTAAGCTTGATGGATGCACTATCACATTATTCTGTCCATTCATACTTGACCCCCTTGTGCTTCAAAGTGGTGATGGGTTTCTCTATTTTAGAGAAATTTTAGAGAATCCTTCCACAAATATCTGATAATAACCCGCTAGCCCCATGAAGCTTCTTACCTCATGAGCATTTTTCGGCACTGGCCATTGTTAGGCAGAAATATTGTCGTTTAATTCCATTGTAGTACTTGCCCAACTATTTAATTTGTCAATCCAAGGTTTGTAGGATTACAAAGCACACACACTGTATATGCAGGAATGAAGTAAAAGTAATCTAATCTAAATTGATGAAATGAAATTAATCTAGGAAAGCATTGAAAGACTAACTAGGAAAGCAGGAAATTAATCTAGGAAATAAATACAACATGTGAAGAGTTGAATGACAATTGACATATGTGAGCTCACACAATAATGCTATATCAAATTACATTACAAGAATCAAATGGAAAATCATGAAAGCATGAAAAATGAAAGAATACAAATCAAAGCTAAGAATCCCCTTCTAAGACTTCAAGCTAATCTAAGTCTAATCTCTCCCCCCTCACTCCTCCAAAATGAAGAGAGAACACTCTCTTTTATACATGAGAGTCTTGAAGATAATATAAGAGTCTCATAATTACAGATCCACTATTCTCTCAACCACTTTCCTATTATTAGAAGATATGATCCCTTCAAATCCTCCACACATCTCTCGCAAGATATTCCATCAAAATCTCCATGATCTTCTCCTTTGAATATGCTTGAATGATTGTCCCAAATATTCTTCAAATCTTCAAAGCTTGAAGATGAAATCCGAATTTGAGGCTAGGTGGTAATATTTGACTTTGTTGAAATCTTCAAATATACATGTAAAAATCATAAAACTCATCCAACCTTGAGATATAATGAAAATATGTTAATTTCTAATATTTAATCACAAATTCACTTATAGTACTAAAATGAATAAAGTGGAAAATAATAATGTGAAACCCAAATGTATTTATGAAAATGGTATGATGGAAGGTTAATGGGACGATGAAATGTAAGGAATAGTGAAGGGAAAGGTGGATGAAAATGTGACATTTCTAAGTCCTAACATCCATTCCATAATGGCCTTTACCTTTTCTGGGTCCAGAAATATTTCTTCACCAGAAATGATATGACCTAAATAGTGAATTTCTTTCTGGATGAAAGAACACTTCGACAAATTTCCATACAATTCATTCTCTCTAATGCATGACAACACCACTCGCAAGTGTTCCTCATGTTCTCTTTCATTCTTGGAATAGATGAGGATATCATCCAGAAAGACCTGTACAAAGCGGTCTAAGTACTTTCAAAATACCCCTTTCATGAGGCTCATGAATCCTGCTAGCACATTGGTCACACCAAAAGGAACTACAATGAAATTGTAATTCCCAAACCGAGTTCGAAATGTAGTTTTAGGAATATCGCCTTCCTTAATCCTTAACTAGTGATACCCTGATCGCAAATCAATTTTTGAGAACATCATTGCTCCTTTCATCTGATCAAAGAGATCATCTATCCGTGGCATTGGGTACCTATTTTTCACTGTAGCACGGTTCAATTCCCTATAATCTCTACACAGTCGTAAGGAACCATGCTTCTTCTTCACAAAAATTATTGGTGCACCCCAAGGTGAGACACTAGGCCTTATTAACCCTAAGTCAAGTATCTCTTTCAAATGCATCTACAACTCACAAAGTTTTGGCACTTTCATCCTATACAGAGTCTTGGAAATTTTATCCGCACCAGATTTTAGCTCAATGGTAAAATCAAGCTCCCTCTCAGGAGGTAACCCTGGAAACTCTTTCGAAAAAACATCCTTAATCTCTGACAATATTGGGTACTGATCCAAGGAGGGTCCTTTCCTTTCATTGAATTCTTCCACTACATATAATCAACAACTTTTCTTCATGCAACATTTAACCTTCATGGTTGAGATAAAACGTAGAGACACCTTCCTCTGTACACTGTGGATCTCTACTGACCTTCCTTCATCATCAACACAAAGCACCCTTTTTGTGAAACAATCTACCATATCTCTATGGGATTCTAACCAGTCCATTCCAATTATTAGGTCATATGTCCCTAGAGCAATACCATACACCTTCAAATTAGTAGTACACAATCCCAGGTCTACTAGACAATTATCGACGCTAGGTCCTGTTATCACACTAAATTGCCTTTGGTCTTTTAGTTTGCTTTCAATCTTTTTTTTTTAAGCCTTAGATTTTAAATTTATTTTAAATTCTTATCCCTTTAAAGTTTATGTTTGGTGGGACCCCTTAGATGATTAAAGTTTTGAGTCTTAGCTCTATTTTGGTCCTCAAATTGATTTTTGGTCCTAGAACCATTTTAGCTCATGACTTATTTTGGTCCCCTTCATGACTTGTCCCTAGATCGATCCCTCCCATGATTAGACTGATGTGACACACCTTTCTCCTCATTCATGATCTAGTAGGCATGCCTCGTTCTCCTTGCTTACTCGTCCAATCATTTTTTGAATTGGAAGCATTGCCTACTCATCAAACAGTTCCATAGCACCTATTTAGCTCATCATACTTCCACCTTGAGTCACGATTTCCATGACTGATGTCATGTTCCTTGTTTTCAATTCCTAGAGTTAGTTAAATATTACTTTCATATCTTGCATTTATGAGCTCTGGTAACAGTTTATAATTTTTAAAGGCTCAACAGTGATGCACTGTGCAAATTCACAAGTTCTAATCAGGTGACAACAAGGAAACCAAATTTGAGACTGAAGTAGGTTTGAGGGCCAAAGTTTTCGCAATCTCATCCTAAGATTTCTTTGAATATTCCAATAGGTGTCTACTGCACAGGTATCCCGTGTTTCCTCCTCTGCATATTAATTTTCACAAGAAATTTGAGCTCAGGTTTTGGTTTTCCAAGTTTGCATTGTCGTAAGGGACTCGTCTTTGCATGATATCCTTGTCTTTTTTTTTTTTAGACCTGTATCTTCATTTCCTGTATCTAATTCTGATTACTGGTGCTTGCCTTGGCCATTGAAATCACAAGCCTGTAAATAGCCTATCCTTTGTGTATGCGTTGCGCTACCCAGAGGCACTGCTTGAACCCTCTCTACCTCCCTTGGTTCCTTTTAGCTTAGAGTCTAGCATTTTTACTCAATCAAAAAGAGCCAATTTTGGATTACCACATCACTGCCCACACTCTCGAATACCTGTACAAGTATAAGGGTGTAATTCCCACAGTCAAGCTTGGTTCACTAGCACCAGTCTGTCTCAAAAGGTTAGCCTTGTACATTTGAAGCTCGATTCAAAGCCTTCCTGGTTATTACTATCCCATAGGCCTTTCAAAAATCCCTCATTCTAAGCCATGGATACTCCTCAATCAAGGAAGACACACAAAGGTGGCAAGGTGGTTAGGACAGAACCGGTGGACATGCATCTTTTTGATACAGAGCCCATGGAAAGAGAGGTCTTTCAAAGAGTAGGGTGCCTCTCTTTCTTCCAAAACATGTAGAGAGGTCATCCAAAGGTAGAAATATAGTTTGCATTACATTTTATGGTAGGAAAACCAAGGTTGGGATTTGGAATTTGAGGTAATTGAAGCCTCTATCTCAACTGCAACAGGGATCCATATTATAGGTCAAAAGTGGTTCAAAGCCATGGATTTGAGTTCAGACTATGCTAAAGATCTTTTTAAACCTAAATATCAAGCCAATGATTTGTCTAAAAGTATGCCAAGGAGTCAATTGATTAAACATTTGACAGAATATTGAAGATCATACAAAGATATTTTACATGTGAAGGGAGTTTTAACACATTGTACTCGTACCATGTAAGGTTGTTGCTACATTTTACTAGTAAGGTTGAGATGAATATTCCCTATTACTTGTTAAGAAGTATAGGCAAGATGTCATACATAATACAAACCAAATCTAAAGATGTGGATTCTAGCCTCTTCCATTTTGGATTGATTAGAATGCTAGCCTCTGAGGAATTGGGTAAGAAAGAGATTTCATGGGAGCATTTTGTTGTTACTTATCATTTCAAGTTGGATCTAGCATCAACTCCTCAATCACAAAAGGCAAGTCCTTTGTCACCCACCAGTGCTACTAAAGTAGGGACCAATAGGAAGAGAAAGAGCAGAGCCTCTGTTCAAGTTTTAGAGGTCAGGAAGTAGGTCACAGGAGCCGAGGAGGAAGTTTTCCCTTCTCGACAAAGAGATTTTTCACCACCTCCTCCACCAAGGTTAGAAGAGGGGCCTTCTTCTACTAAGGCTACATCCAAGAAAGGGAAGAAGCTACTCTTTCCCTCTTCTCCTCCATCAGTTTAAATCAAGGGTAAAATACCTTTCACAAGGTCATCAATTCCTAAGGAGGCTTTCAAAGAGCAGTCCTTACCAGAAACCCCTATTCAAAAGAAGAAGGGAAAACACATTGAAAATTCTATGGAAGAGAAACCAGAAACCTCTATTCAAAAGAAGAAGGAAAAAGGCATTGAAAATCCTGTGGAAGAGAAACAAGAAGCCCCTGTACAAAAAGGGAAGGGTAAAGGTACTAAAATACCTTTGGAGAGAAAAGATGAAACCTCTGTGAAAGATTTTGAGAAGCCTGTGGAAAGAAAAGAAGAAACCCCCGTGAAGAGGAAGAAAGGTAAAATAAAATCCACCAAGAAACCTAATGAGCTGGACAAGACACTTCCCATGCAGGTGGAAGAGGATATTGAGAAAAAACCTCTTAAGATTGTGCATAAAACTGCTCCTCCTGACAGTCAGACCTTCAAGAGACTTATTAGGAAACTTAAATATTCAATAAAAGAGGTGGCTCAATTGAAAAAGGAAGCCATGTCTGACAGAGCCAAGATGATAGAGCTTATGGATGTCTACAATCACACCCTTGACTTGGAAAGGTTTGCAACAAAAAAGGCCCAGCCCCTTCATAGACAACTAAAGAATCTTTATAGGCAGAACGTAGGCTTTCAGACTTAAAAAAAGAAGCTAAAGGCAGAGATGAAGCATTTTCAAGATGAGGTAGCCAATAGAAATTTACAGGTATTGGTTGAAGCTACCATTGAGAATGACAAACCAACAAGTAAGGAGAGCACAACTGTAACACCCTGTTCCCCCAGTCTGTAAAAATAACTATACTGGCCAAGAACTATGGCAAACTCAAATATTGTGAATGATTGATTTAACGGACCTTAGTATAAAAGGTCCAAGGAATGTAAATTATGTATGAATATATGTTGCATGACTGCTAAGAGGGGGATGTGATGAAAAGAGACCATGATGGCTGATGAGAGGTGGTGGAAGGGGCCAAGAGTGGCTGTGTTAACTTCCACCGAACCAAAACCGTACTAGTTTGTATGTGCTCGGGAAAACCAAAGCTCACTCTCAGACCCTGAAATGAAATACCCACCTGGATGGTAGGTGGGGAGGCTCCTCAAGAGTAAATGAGGGGATGTGGCGAACTGCCCATCCGTAGAAGCTCTCAGACTGGACCATTAGACAGGGAATTTCATGCCACACACAACCTCGTAGGAGGAAAGAAGTGTGGAAGGAAAGGGGGAGAGGAGGAGAAAAACACACACACACACACATGACAGGAATCACGGAAGGAGAACTAGAAGAACTCTGAGAAATAGAGTGAGTCATGAGTAGAGGAGAAGGAGAGTAACCTTCATCCTGGACTTTTGACGAGCGGGAAGTAAGAGACTGAGTCCCAAAGCTTCGTGGTCTAGCTCGGGGGTGGCTAATGGTAAATCCATTTGGAATCGCTAAGCCTAAGGTTGGGTGGAAACGAGCACCCCTCTCAGTAGTTGCATTACACCTAGTGTTTTATGATAAGTATTTATGTCCTATATTTCAAATTGAATGTTCCTGGAATGCATGCTCATGGTTTTGCACTCATGAATGGTTTTTGTATAGAAGTGTTTGCCTAGTGTGTTTGATCAAAAAAGATGGATGGCCATATTCAGTTCATATTTGGTTCATATTCGGTTCATATTCGGAGTGAGGGAATACTTGTATGGCCATATTCAGTTCATTTATATATATGTATACATATACATTGAACAAGTTCAGATTCTATGTCCGTTCTCGGGATATTTGTCCCATTTACTTGACTCATGCGATGTCTTGTTTGGATTTCCCCAAAGGCACCTCCTTCTGGGAAGGTTCCCTCACTATTCCAAAGCCGGAGTGAGTTCCTTGAAAGGACTATCATTTAAGTAAACATCTAAGCTTACCTCGCCCCTGTCACAGAGTTCATAGCTCGATAAGTTAAGAAGGACTTTCAGTCATGTCCCCAAGCCTGGTGATAATTACCCAAGGATCCATTGAAGGATTTTATGGCCTAAGTCTGGAGACCTTGCACCAACAAAAATGGTTCCCTTAGAGTCTTGGTGTTTCGGTGTTTCGGAAACTAGGAAACCCAAGGGTCAGTTTCCTTGTACTCGCCAGTCCCAAAATCCCAACTTGAAAAACCCTGGAATAATGTAGCGTGATTAGAGTCTTGATGTTTCGGTGTTTTGGCACCCGGGATACCTAAGGGTAAGTTCTCTTGTAATCACTAGCCGCGAAATCCTAAAGTATGAAACCCCAAAAAGGTCTAGCGTGGATAAGTCTTGGTGTTTCGGTGTTTCAGCAACTAGGAAACCCAAGGGTCAATTTCCTCGTATTTTCTAGTCCCGAAATCTCGACTTGGAAAACCCCAGAATAGTGTAGCGTGATTAGAGTCTTGATGTTTTGGTGTTTCGGCACCCGGGATACCTAAGCGTAAGTTCTCTTGTAATCACTAGTCACAAAATCCTAAAGTATGAAACCCCGAAAAGGTCTAGCGTGGATAAGTCTTGGTGTTTCGGTGTTTCGGCAACTGAGAAACTTAGATGCGAGACTTCTTTTCATCGCACATCATGAAATCCGGACTTGAGAAACCCCAAAACGAGCATAGTATATATACATGAGCTTCGGAGTTTCAGCTACCGGGAAACTCAGATATGAGACCTCTTGTCATTGCACATCGCGAAATCTTGATTTGTGAAACCCCGAAATGAGCGTAGCGTATATACATGAGCTTCGAAGTTTCGGCTACAGGGAAACTTAGATACGAGACCTCTTGTCATTGCACATCATGAAATTTCGACTTGCAAAATGCCGAAGTGAGTTTGGTGGATAAATGAGCTTCAGAGTTTCGGCTCCCAAATATCCTAGATGTGAGGCCCCTCATCCTCACATATCGTGAAATCCTGATGTGAGAAACCCTGAAATGGTATAGCATGGCTAGAGTTTGGTATTTTGGCGTTTCGGCACCCGGGATACCCAAGGGAAAACCCCTTGTCTTCACATATCATGAACTCCTGACTCGCGAAACCCAGAAATGAGCCTAGTAGATATATGGGCTTTGGTGTTGCAGCACCCAGGAAACCGAAGGGTATGAAACCTCATCTTCATACATCGTGAAATCCCGGTACGTGAAGTCCCGGTAGGAGAAAACCCAGAGCAGGCTTGGTGTGAATAGGATTTCGGGTTTTGGGGTGTCGAAGGACTCGACTCCCTTTCATTTTGAACTCCTTGGGTCCGATGTCCCGAAATGCGAAAGGTGCCTCTTGACTTAGCCCGGGGTCACAACCAATATACATGTGGAAGTAAATCCTACACTTGGTGTGTGAATTGTACACGATGGATTTTCAACAAAAGAATCCATGAATTGGTTGGGTGAAGGTCCTGATTGGAAGACCTAGCCTATGCCAGAACCTTGTAAGAATTCGGGAACTCTGTCCCTCGACAACGAAGAAGAAAGAAAAAGGGAAAAAATCTTAGCTCCTGTAGTGGGTGTGTTACAAATTGGTATCAGAGAATGGTTACAACACTTGGCTTGCTTGGGCTCATGAATGGGTTGCGCAAAGACTCCATTCGGAGTATTGTTAAAAGGAGTAACTCTTTATCTTGACCCCCTCAATTAAAAGGTCAAATTTAAGAATGAAAACCCCTATTTTGTGTGTGCATGTGAAAAATATGAATTATGTACTGGTTATAAATGAATATAAACATTGACTAACAACCAGGGTTTTTCTTTTGCACACAAGTGGAAGATCAACCATGGGAAATTACAGACGTGTAGAATGGTGATTCACCATGAAGTGAGGGAGGGCTCCCACAATAGAGACGAAGATTCTGATTAAAGGAGGGTGGAAGGGACCCCTCCAGATCTAGCTGAGACGGTGAGGAGCCTCATGGTCTAATTATAGAGCTACAAGGATGACAATGAAAGGATGATAAAAGAGCAAGAGAATCAAGTGGAAATTAATGCAGTTTTACTGCAGAGCTTATCTGACATACAAAGGCAATTGCAACATGAACCTAAGACATAGAAACATGGTCATGCCAGTGGCCACACTGAGAGGATCACCTCGATAAAGATCCACCCCAAAGATAAGGGACAAGCATCGGACAATTCTTCTGGAAAGGAAGCTGGCGACTCGGAGGGATCTTCAAGAAGCAGAACTAGTTCTCATTCTCAAAGAAAACAAAAGAAGTAGAAACTTTCCAAGAGTCATAATCTCGAAGAGTTCAAGAAGGCCAAACCACCCTCCTTCGACGAAAAAATAAAGAAAGGAGAGGAAGCGAAGGCATGGCTGCTTGGACTAAAGAAGTATTTCAGAGTCCATGATTTCTCAGAAAACTTGAAGGCCCTAATAGCCAACTTCAACTTGAATGGAAAGGCTTCCATTTGGTGGGGACACCTTAAGAACATAAAAGGGATTCACGAAGAAGACCTATCTTGGGAACGGTTTGAGAAATACTCCAGGAAGAAATATCTGTCGGAAAAATACTTTGACGAAAAGGCTAAAGAATTCTATGAACTCAAGTTGGGGCAACTCACCATAGAAGAATATGTCAGTAGATTCCTCGAGTTGCTGAGGTATGTAACCTATATAAAAATAGAAAAGGCAAAGGTGCAACGATTCATTAGTGGACTACCTAAGGACTATCAGAACAGGATTGAATTTCCCGAACCAAAGACCCTAGAAGATACTATCCAAAAGGCAAGATATTGTTATGAACAACTTGGGCCTCAGACAAGACCTCACAAAAGCTGGAAGCAGAAGAATAGTTCGGGATTCCAGAAAAAGGGATTTAAATCCATAAGATTTAAGGACTATAGAAAGAACTCAAGGATGAGCTTCCCAGCTCGAAGTGTACACCAGTAGAACTTTCCCTCCCTTAGTGGAAATAAACTTTCTGGATCTGCCCCAGTAAAGACTGATAACCCAAAGAGAGAACCTTTGAAATGTTGGGGTTGCGGAGAAGAACATCTACTGAGGGACTGCCCACACCGACAACAGAACAACCGAATAATTTACAACGTTCAAGAAGCTACCACCATCAATGACGTGGCCAGGAGTGTGCCACAAATTTATGCAGCCTTGGATAATAACCAAGCTGAGCACCATGCTTCAGTGGTGGAAATCAAAGGTATGATCACCAACCATCTAGTGTCTATTCTGATTGACCTTGGTTCAAATTTGAGTTATATATCCCCTAAGATTGTTGATAAATGTAAACTACAACCACATAAAAATGCCAAGCCATGGTTGATAGTTAGCCAATGGCACCAAAAGAAGGGTAACGGAGGTCATACCAGCCTGCCAATTCATTATGGGCAAATTCCCCACTCAAGCAACCCTTAACATATTACCCCTGGGATCATATGATCTGTTGATTGGTATGGACTGGCTAGCCACCCATAAAGCCAAAATATACTGTTACCATAAAACCTTGGAATGTGTAAGTGAAGAAGGAAGAAAAATAACCCTTTAAGGAATCTAAAAACCTGTCTCGGTGAGACAAATATCATCTATTCAAATGAGAAAGTATTTCAGAAAAGGATGTCCACTATATGCAATACAGATGTTGAAAACAACTGAAGGTGACAAACCAAGCCTCCAAGACCACCCCACATTGAGAGAATATAGAGATGTATTTTCAGAAGAGGTATTGGGTTTACCTTCGAGAAGGGACATCGACTTCTCAATAGAACTTGCACTAGGAGTAGTGCCAGTGTCTAGGACACCCTACAGGATGAGCACACCTGAGCTAGTTGAACTTAAATTACAACTAAAAGAAATGATGGATAGAGGCTATATCCAGCCCAGCGTGTCTCCATGGGGAGCACTAGTCCTGTTTGTGGAAAAAAAAGACGGTACCCTCCGACTGTGTATAGATTATAGACAACTCAATAAGGTAACCATAAAGAACAAGTACCCCTTACCCAGGATCAATGACTTATTCGATCAATTGGGAGGTGCCTCTATAATCTCGAAGATTGAATTGATATTTGGATACCACCAAGTCCAAATCAAGGGCAAAGACATCCGCAAAACTGCCTTCAGGACGAGATATGGTCACTACAATTTTGTGGTAGTGCCATTCAGATTGACCAATGCCCTTACCACTTTTATGTGCTTGATGAACAATGTGCTCAGCAAATTCCTAGAAAAATTTGTGTTGGTTTTTATGGACGACATATTAATTTACTCCAAGAATAGAGAGGAACATGAGGAACACCTTAGGCCTGTGCTTCAAGTGCTAAGAGAACATCAACTCTATGCCAAATTTAGCAAGTGTGACTTTTTCTAGAAGCAAATACATTACTTGGGCCATGTCCTATCTGAAGAAGGGGTAGCAGTATACCCTGATAAGATCAGGTCTATCATGGAATGGCCTACCCCGAAGGATGTTTTGGATATCATGTCCTTTATGGGCTTGGCAGGATACTATAGGAGATTTATAAAATGATTCTCCAAGACTGGGAGCCCAATCACTACCCTCTAGAAGAAGGGGACAAAATTCACATGGACACAAAAATGTGAAGAAATATTTCAAGCCCTGAAACATCTACTGACCCATCCACCCGTACTGAAGATCGTTGATTCTGAAGCTGATTTCCTAGTGTGCACATATGCCTGTAAGGAAGGGCTCGGAGGAGTCCTTATGCAAGGAGGAAGTGTGGTATGCTATGAATCCCAAAAATTGAATGAGCATGAAGTCAACTATGTGAACCATGATCTAGAGTTGGCCACCATAGTGCACGCCTTGAAAATGTGGAGGTATTACTATGGATTGTGATATTTGTTTGACCAACCAAAGCTCAATGCCAGACAAGTTAGGTGGATGGCCCTCCTTAGCGAGTTTGATTTTGAAATCAAACATATTAAGGGAAAGGAAAATAGGGTGGTCGATGCCCTTAGCAGAAGCATGAAAACAATTCACCTAGCAACGGTAAGCACCTGCGAGACGGATGTCAAGGAAAGAGTCAGGAATGCACAAGAAACATACATATTCTTCTAGACCATGACCTCGTATCTGAAGCAAGAACCCACAGGGATAAAGTATGAAGGCTACCAAATGATAGATGGAGGTCTGCTAACTTACATAAATAGATTGTACATTCCAGATTGTGACGACTTGAAGAGGTTCATAATGGATGAACTATATAAAAGACCCTATACTGGTCATCCAGGATACCAGAAGATGATCAAGGCCACCAGGAAACAATTCTATTGGCCTAGATTGAATAAAGACATAACTGAGTACTTAGCCAAATTCATAGAATGCCAACATGTTAAAGCAGAACAACGACACCCAACAGGATTATTACAACCTCTACAAATCCCAGAATTGAAATGGGAAACCATCTCCATGGATTTCATCACCGGACTATCAACCTCAACCAAACAGAATGATGGCATCATGGTAGTGGTGGATAAATTGAGCAAGTCCACTCCTTTTATCCCTGTCAAGTCGACTTGTAAGGTAATAGACATCGCCAACATGTTCATGAAGGAGATCTTTAGACTGTATGGTATGCCGAAAGAGATCGTGTCTGACAGAGACACGAAATTTACTTCCAACTTTTGGAAATCACCAATGGCTGGTTTGGAGACCAAGTTACTATTTAGCACCACATACCACCCTCAAACCGATGGACAGATGGAAAGGGTGAATAAAATATTATAAGACATGCTCGATATGCATGTAACGCATCAACCCAAAAAGTGGGAAGACTACCTACCACTAGTGGAATTCGCTTACAACAACAGCTACAAAGAATCCCTGAAGACGAGCCCTTTCGAAGTCCTCTACGGTACGTTGTGCAATACTCCATTCAATTGGAGTAATTTTGTAAACATAGTTACTATTGGACCTGACATGTTGAAAGAAATGGAATGACAAGTGATTCAGATAAACAAAATCTAAAGGTCACTCATAACCGATAGAAAAGTTACGTCGACCAAAAGAGAACTCCAAGAGAGTTCAAGGCGGGAGACCATGTATACCTTAGAGTTAGGCCCAGGAAGAGTTCCCTGAAGATGGGAGCATGTTCCAAGTTGGCACCTTGATATTGTGGACCCTTTGAAGTTATAGATAGAGTGGGACCTGTCGCCTATAGGCCAACACTTCCTCCCATAGTAAAAGCACATAATGTTTTCAATGTTTCATTATTGAAGAAATATGTACATGATTCTAATCATATAATTGACTGGTCTGTGATCTAGGTGGAACTGGAGGGAGAATTCATACCAGAACCTCAATGCATACTAGACAGAAAGGAAACCCTGCTCATGAACCGAACCATTGCATAGGTCAAGGTGCAGTGGAAACATTTTGGCCCAGATGAGGCTACATGGGAAATGGAAGATGCCATGAAATGAGCATATCCAATTTTGTTTACTTCTATACCTACACGTTCTATTGATAGATAGAACATCGAGGATGATGTTCCTTTAAAAAGGGGAGGGAATTGTAACACCCTGTTTCCCCCAGTCTATAAAAATAACTATACTGGCCAAGAACTATGGCAAACTCAAAGATTTTGAATGATTGATTTAACGGACCTTAGTATAAAAGGTCCAAGGAATGTAAATGATGTATGAATATATGTTGCATGACTGCTGAGAGGGGGATGTGCTGAAAAGAGACCACGATGGTTGATGAGAGGTGGTGGAAGGGGTCGGGAGTGGCTGCGTTAACTTCCACCGAACCAAAACCGTACTGGTTTGTACGTGGTCAGGAAAACCAAAGCTCACTCTCAGACCCCGAAATGAATTACCCACCCGGATGGTAGGTGGGGAGGCTCCTCAAGAGTAAATGAGGGGATGGGGCAAACCGTCCATTCGTAGAATCTCTCAGACCTGACCATCGGATAGGGAATTTCATGCCACACACAACCTCATAGGAGGAAAGAAGTGGGGAAGGAAGGGGGGAGAGGAGTAGACAGACACACACACACGTGACAGGAATCGCGGAAGGAGAACCATGGGAACTCTGGGAAATAGAGTGAGTCATGAGCAGAGGAGAAGGAGAGTAACCTTCATCTCAAAGCCTTGTGGTCTAGCTCAGGGGTGGCTAGTGGTAAATCCATTTGGAATCGCTGAGGCTATGGTTGGGTGGAAACGAGCACCCCCCTCAACAGTTGCATTACACCTGATGTTTTTTGATAAGTATTTATGTCCTGTATTTCAAATTGAATGTTCCTAGAATGCATGCTCATGGTTGTGAACTCATGAATGGTTTATGTATAGAAGCGTTTGCCTGGTGTGTTTGATCGGAAAATATGGATGCATGCTTATACTTGTATGGCCATATTCGGTTCATTTATATATATGTATACATATACATTGAACAAGTTTAGATTTCGTGTCCATTCTCGCAAGATCTGTCCCATTTACTTGACTCATGCAATGTCTTGGTTGGATTTCCCTGAAGGCACCTCCTTCTGGGAAGGTTCTCTCACTATTCCAGAGCTAGAGTGAGTTCCTTGAAAGGACTATTGTTTAAGTAAATATCTAATCTTACCTCACCCCTGTCACAGAGTTCATAGCTCGATAAGTTAAGAAGGCCTTTCATTCATGTCCCCAAGCCTGGTGATAATTACCCAGGGATCCGTTGAAGGATTTTATGGCCTAAGTCTAGAGACCTTGCACCAGCAAGAATGGTTCCCTTAGAGTCTTGGTATTTCTGTGTTTCGGCAACCAGGAAACCCAAGGGTCAGTTTCCTTGTACTCGCTAGTCTCGAAATCCCGACTTGCAAAACCCCAAAATATTGTAGCATGATTAGAGTCTTGATGTTTCGGTTTTTTGACACCCGGGATACCTAAGGGTAAGTTCTCTTATAATCGCTAGTCACGAAATCCCGAAGTATGAAACCCCGAAAAGGTCTAGCGTGGATAAGTCTTGGTGTTTCGGTGTTTCGGCAACCGGGAAACCCAAGGGTCAGTTTCCTTGTACTCACCAGTCCCAAAATCCCGACTTGCAAAACCCCAAAATAGTGTAGCGTGATTAGAGTCTTGATGTTTCGGTGTTTCAGCACCCGGGATACCTAAGGGTAAGTTCTCTTGTAATTGCTAGTCGTGAAATCTCGAAGTATGAAACCCCGAAAGGGTCTATCATGGATAAGTCTTGGTGTTTCAGTGTTTCAACAATCGGGAAACTCAGATGCGAGAATTGTTGTCATCGCACATCGCGAAATCCCGACTTGCAAAACCCCAAAATGAGCATAGCATATATACATGAGATTCAGAGTTTCGACTACCAGGAAACTCATATACGATACCTCTTGTCATTACACATCGCAAAATCCCGACTTGCGAAACCCCGAAACAAGCATAGTGTATATACATGAGCTTCAGAGTTTCTAATACTGGGAAACTCAGATATGAGACCTCTTGTCATTGCACATCGCAAAATACCGACTTGCAAAACCTCGAAGTGAGTTTGGTGGATATATGAGCTTCAGATTTTTGGCTCCCGAATATCCTGGATGCGAGGCCCCTCATCCTCACATATCGCAAAATCTCGATGTGAGAAACCCTGAAATGGTATAGCATAGCTAGAGTTTGGTATTTCGACGTTTCGACACTCGAGATATCCAAGGGAAAACCCCTTGTCTTTTCATATCACGAACTCCCGACTCGCGAAACCCTGAAATGAGCCTAGTAGATATATGGGCTTTTGTGTTGCGGCACCCAAGAAACCGAAGGGTATGAACCCTCATATTCATACATTGTGAAATCCCGGTACGTGAAGTCCCACTAGGAGAAATCTCGAAGCAGGCTTGGTGTGAATATGATTTTGGGTTTCGGGGTGTCGAAGGACTCAACTCCCTTGCATTTTGAACTCCCGGGGTTCGAAGTCCTGAAATGCGAAAGGCGCCTCTTGACTTAGCCCGGGGTCACAACTGATGGACACGTGGAAGTAAATCCTACACTTGGTGCGTGAATTGTACATGACAAATTTTCAACAAAAGAACATGTGAATTGGTTGGGTGAAGGTCTTGATTGGAAGACCTAGCCTACGCCAGAACCTCGTAAGAATTTGGGAACTCTGTCCCTCAACAACGAAGAAGAAAGAAAAAATGTGAAAAATCTTAGCTCGCGTAGTGGGTGTGTTACAACAACCTCACTGAAAAATCCTGTCACTGCTAAGAAGAAGAAATCTGCTTTGTCAATTGAAGATCCTCTTTCTACCAGAAAGAGTGTGAGGTTAAGTGTCAATATGAAAAAATAGCTGGTAAAAGGTAAGCCCCATTTTTTAGGATGGTTCCTTTTTGGGAGGGTTAACTAATAGTCAAATATTTCCTCTACCATCTATGGAGGCTTCTAAGCATTTAACTATCAGATTTTTGGGTTTTGCTAAGTGCTAACTCCCTCAATGGTAAAATTCACTACCTTTTGTACTGCCAAGACACCTAAATAAAATGGGTTTGATATCATGAAAGGCCATCAATATCTCTGCACACGTTCAAGATTGAAGGCGCTGCATTTTTGACGTTGCTACCCAAACCTGGACACAAATGCAACATAAGTGGTGCTACCTACAGACGCTACCTAATATTTGGCAGAGAACAGAGTTGGCATACAGTTGCAACACAGTGGCACTACATAATGGAAATACCTAGTATTTCATAGAGAACAAAGTATGCACACATACACAACATAGTGGCGCTGCGCAAACCTAATATTTCATAGAGAGCAGAGTCTGCACACATACTCAACACAGTGGTGCTACCTAAATGTGCTACCTCCTTTACTTTTCCAGCTGTGAAATATGCTACTCAAGATGCTACCTAAAGAAGCTACCAGCAGACACTAGGGATGTAGGAAGGTTGGGCTAACAAATTTTTGGATGGATGATGATGGAGAAAATTGCAGAAGCAACAACTAGCATTATGAGGACAACTACATGATCCTAAAAGACACATGGAAAAACAAGAGTTTTCATAGCAAGAGAGAATCAAATCAGTTTGAAGCATGGTTTGATTAGTCACCAACATTTTCTTGTTTTATATCATAGGTGGTTAGATAAGTTGTTAGATCAAATAAATGTTTAGATATTTTCAAGGGAAGGAGGCCAACTCATACCTCTAGTTGTTGCCTCTCTTTTATTATAAATAGATAGATTAATTACTTTAGTAGGTTTAGATGGTTGAGCAAGGCTCCCTTAGACTGTAATATTTTGATGAAGTAACTGTGATCTAGCTATGTACTAGACTTAAGACATTTTGGCTAATAGAAATCATCTTCGCTTTCATCTTACTTTGCTTCTGATGCTAAATGTTCATGCTTTGAATGAATCACATGAATGATTGTGGTGATGTTATGGTGGATGTTCGATCATTATATTATCATTATTTTTATTTAGTTCCTTAGTTTCTGAGTTCAAGAAGATATTGTGTAAAGAATCTTTCCTCAGGCTTTTACAGACCTGATGTTTACAATAGCCCCTACACTTCTCTTATTTTAAGTCTTCCCTCTATTCATACTTACTCCCAAAATATTGATTGAAGTTAGCCAAGACCTTGATTGTTGGTGCATGCTAGCCCTATTATTTGAGTTGGAACATTATCATTTTGAGTCTCTTTCCATTTGACCTTTTAACACCCTTACATTCACTTATAAACCTAATGGGTATTGGGCTTGCCTTCCATGCAATTTGAAGGTGATTCCTAGTGCTAACATTCTTGGCGCCATTGCCGAGGAAGATTTGAAGACATTTCCCTAGGATTAAACGACACAATATGCTAGTTCTAAAGGTGCATTAGAACTCAATATCTTGAAGATTGAAGCCTGCACCTGACGACTCCATTGTTTCAGATCTGGCACCTAAAGGCAGGCATACGAGACTAAATCGACAACTACCTTTGGTTCCATCTGAGGTTGACCCAGAGAAAATAATCAGGAAGGGAAAATCTTCTCTGAGAGGTTTTTTTGCTGCTGCTACAAGTGCTTCTGGTCAGTTGCCTGATTCCACTCTTAATACTCCAGTTATTTTTTCAAGTAAGCTTTCTTTACCTTCTGCTGAAGTATCTAAAAAAATTGATTTTGAAGAGTTTCCTTTTGAATACTCTTCCTTTGAAACAAAATTTAAAGAAGAAAACATTGACATATTCTCTTCCCCTGATATTGAGAAGTATTTTCAGTCTTGATAGTTTTGAAGAATTCCCTACTTTAGGTTTTGCTACACCTCTTTCTGTTAAAACTTTCACTGCCAAAGAA
Source organism: Picea engelmannii (assembly GCA_009831015.1). NCBI lineage: Eukaryota > Viridiplantae > Streptophyta > Pinopsida > Pinales > Pinaceae > Picea > Picea engelmannii. The sequence continues at coordinate 764,787 of ML785706.1, read as the reverse complement.
GTAGGAACTTCATATTCTTTTCAGACCTTACCATATTCTTCCAAGACTCAGCCTTCTGTTGTGAAAACTGAACCCCCCCCTTCATCCTTTCCTTCTTCTCCTAATATGCACACAGTCAAGTCTCCTTCTCCTTCTTGTTCACCAAGAATCCAAAATAAAATGGTAGTTGTTAACCCCCCTACAAATAGGATGGATTCCATAGTGGCTACAAGATATTCTCCTCTAGTCTTACCTCATCCAGTGAATGCTCTCCCTCCTGGAGATTATTTGAAATACATGCCCAAGTTTACTGAAGAAGAAGATATAACAGTTGAGGAACATCTTGTTGCTTTCTATAGTTATGCAGATAACCAAAATATTGAAAATGAGGATGTGTGGATGAAGGTTTTCGTCCAAATCCTTTTTGGTGAAGCTAGGAAGTGGTTTAGGGGTTTGGCCCCTAGATCCATTATTGGTATTGAAGCATTGGATGAAGCTTTCTTGAGGCATTGGGGGGACAAAAAGGACTTTTTGTACTACATCACCGAATTCGGATCCCTAAAAAGGAAAGAAGGAGAGTTTGTCTCTGAATTTTCTAAAAGATTTTAAAAAATGTACAACAAGATCCCTTATGAGATAAAATCAACTGAAACTTCTGCAAAAATCACTTATGCTAGTGAATTTGATTCCAAATTATGCCTCCTTTTAAGAGAAAGAAGGTCACCTTCCTTAGTTCATATGCAAGATGCTTCCTTAGAGGTAGAATCCAACATAGTGGCATCATATAAGCTTAGGGGGAAATATGATAGGGATAGGAGAAAAAACCGAGCCAAAGCTTCAACTTGTGATTCCTTTTTTGTCCATTCTCAAGTAGATGAGTTGACCAAATTAGTAAAATCTCTTTACACTGAGATTGAGAAATTAAAATCAGAAGGGAAACAAACATATAGAAATGCTAAAAACATTGATAACAAAGGTAACTATAGGAGACCAAATAATGATCCCTAAATCTTTCCTAGAGATCCCAGAAACAAAGAAAGAGATGATTAGAGGGTACAAGATCCTTTGCAAAATAATTTGGTTGTTGATGAAGAAGAAGAGGAGGCAGAAGCTGATCCTAAGATTCACTGCTTAGGTGACACATCCCCATCCCCACACTTGACTCAATCCTCTTCTGAACAATCTTTAATGGATATTCAAATCAATGAGTTAAGTAAGGGAGAGAAAGAAAAAGAAAATGCTAGTAGATATAATCTGAGATCTAAGAAGAATGAAGAAAAAACAGATCCCCCTAATCAGCCTACTCAAAGAGAAGATTCAACCAAGGCTGTGACAATGAGTAGTAAGGAAAAAGACTCTCAAAGCCCTCAAGTTCTGATCAGAAATCCTTTTCCTGAAACCAAAGAGATCTTGAAACCTTCTTCTTCTTTCAGTTTTGAGAATGAGATCCAGAAAATAAAAATCCTTGTACCCTTTTTGGAATTGATAAAAAATGAATAATTTAAAAAATATCTATCCAAAATGCTACAACCTGAATCATCTCCAAATACCACTAATTCAATAAATATGCAAGATGAAAAACCATTAGTGATTTTAGGCCCTTTGATAGAAGACAGGGATGATTCATCCCCACCTTTCTATACCTCACTGAATATACGTGATAAGGTGCTACACAATTGTCTCATGGATTCAGGGGCATCCCACAATCTTATGCAAAAATATGTTATGGATGAACTTGGGTTAGAAATCACAAAGACTTATCATAACTTATATTCTTTTGACTCCAGAAAAGTGAAGTGTCTTGGAGTCATTAAGGATATGGTGGTGACCTTATTTTAGTTTCCCATGAAGAGTATACTCATGGTTATAGTGGTTGCTGATGTACCCCCCCAAGTTTGGCATGCTCTTATCAAGATCCTGGATAAAAAGACTTGGGGGAACCTTGCAGATGGATCTCTCTTATGCTATTATTCCTATTTTTAGGGGATAACATAGAAGACTTTATAGGGAAGCTCAATTGGCTTACATCATTAGTGATGAAGCAAATCCCACAAATCACCCTGTTTTTTCTTTTGATACAGATCTGGGATCGAGTATTTTGCAACTCACTGATGCTTCTGAAGCTCCTTTATAGATCAAAAAACAATCCATCAAATTTTCTAAGGAGCCTCTTCTAACCACTTATGTCTGGAAGATGTTTTTTGATGGAGCCTCTTCCAAGGAAGGTGTTGGTGTTGGGGTGATCTTTGTCTCACCAACTCAAGAAACTATATCTTTGTCATATAAACTAGAATTTGAGACTACTAATAATGTGGCAGAGTATGAGGCTCTTGTATTGGGGTTGAGGGAAGCTAAATACATGGGGATAGAAGAGCTATCAATATTTGGGGATGCTGAATTGATAGTCCATCCAATTAAAAATATTTATCAAAAAAAGAACCCTACACTTAGATCTTACAGAAATGAAGTGTGGGATTTGGTGGACAGTTTTTTCTCTACTTTTAATATATCATTCATTCCTAGAGAAGAGAATACCATGGCTGATTTTTTGGCTGTATCAACAAGCAACTTCAGAATTCCTATACCACCAAAAATCAAGTATGATGTAGAAGTTAAATACATGCCTTCTATACCGGACAATGTAAAATATTGGAAGGTGTTTGAAGATGATTTAGAATTTAAAAATTTTCTTGAGACTATTGATGAGTTTTTTGCATTAGACATTGATCACGATCATGATTCAAAAGTTACCCCTCATGCTGATGTTTTCCTCAATAAAATTGTTAATCATCATATTGTGCAGCTGCCTAACAATCATATACCAAAGGGACTGGTTCCTTTGGAAATATTATTTGATGATAATGGTGTGGAATTGAAAGGGAAGGTATCCACTAATGATGCAGATATAACTGAGTGCAATGTGGGCACTAAAAAGGATCCAAAATATGTCAAATTGTCAAGAAGACTATTAGAAGAGCAGAGGGCAGAATATACTAAGTTGTTGAAGGAATTTTCTGATGTATTCGCTTGGACTTATGAAGATCTTAGAACTTAAGACACAAGCATAATAGAGCACAAGATCCCATTAAAAGAAAACACCAAACCCTTCAGGAAAAAGTTGAGGCAGATCAATCCTATGTTGTTGCATGTCATGGAGAAAGAAGTTAAGAAGATTTTGGATGCAAAAATTATCATTCCTTTGAGGTATTCTGAATGGGTAGCCAATTTGGTCCCAGTAAGAAAAAAGAATTGAGAAATTAGACTTTGTGTTGATTTCCGAAATCTGAACAGAATCTCAAAGAAGGATAATTACCCTTTACCCAAGATGGAGCACACATTATAGAAGGTGACAAGAGAAGCCGGGATGTCTATGGTTGATGGATTTTCTCGATACAATCAGGTCTTTATTTTTCCAGAAGATAGGGAGAAGACGACCTTTACCACTGCTTGGGGGACATTTATGTACACCAACATGCCCTTTGGTTTGATGAACGTAGGGGTAACATTTTAGCGAGCTATGGATATAACATTTATTGGATAAAAAGACAAGTTTTTTGTTATCTATTTAGATGACATAACAATGCACTCTCATTCTAATAAAGAACACTGTGATCACTTAAGAAAGGTTTTCTTGAAATGCAGAAAATTTGGCCTCTCCTTGAATCCGAAAAAATCATTGTTTGCCATGAAAGAAGGAAAATTATTGGGGCATATTGTGTCAACTGAAGGTATAAGGATTGATTCCAACAGGGTTGAGGCTATACAAACATTGTCACTTCCTATATCTAAAAAAGAGGTACAATCTTTTCTTGGAAAAATCAATTTTTTGAGAAGATTTGTGTCAAATTTTGCTGAGTTGGTTAAGTATATCACATGCATGCTAAGGAAGGATAGTGAAATCAAAAGGACTGTTGAGTATCGTGATTCTTTTGATCAAATAAAGAAAACCTTGATTGAAGCCCCGGTTCTTTTTAGCCTCGACTACTCCAAAGACTTTCTTATTTTTTCTTTTGCCTCTTTTGATACAATAGCAACAGTCCCATTGCAAAAGAATACTTAAGGCTTAGAGAAGACCATATCCTTTTTCAGCAGGGCATTGAGAGATGATGAACTAAAATATTATATCATGGACAAACACACCTGTTAGCAATAAAAAATGCACTGGTATTTTGATGAGTATTTCCATCACTCTTCAACTGATTTATCATTTTCTTCAGTTTCTTTCCAGTATCTTAACCTCCATAGTGTTCATCAAGCTCCTGCTTGATTACTTTGCTCAAAAATCCTTTTTTTTTATGCCTCTGGACCTGCAATACAAGATACAAATAACAAAATTTCATTCCATTGCTTTTATGTCTTTTATACTTTGACAAAATCTATATTTTTATTCCAAAAAATTCCCCAAAAAGCAATAGTGGTGTGTGCCTAGGTGAGCCTAGTCTATCTAAAATCGAGCCATGCAATACATCAAGCCTAGCACACCAAGCAATGAGTCAAGCCAAATCTTGAGTCCAAATGTCAAGTGCATTCAACACATAAACCATACAAAGCCCAACTTTAACACTAATGCCCAAGCGCAAGGGCCAAATTCCGAGTCCATATGTCACCGAAGTCATGCAACATACAATCTAAATCCAAGCCATGTTTCAAGTCATGAGTCAAGCTATGAATTGATACACAAATCGACACACAACCCATAGATCAGTCACGAATCAAGTTGTATGTCGATACACCAAGTGTATCATTAAGTCCTTTCTCATTCTGTATTTATGTACTGTCAAAGTTTCTCTGCTACTCTGCATAATTTTCTTCTCAAAGATAAAGATAGAGCTTTCACTAGCACAAAGTTTGTCTTAGCTTCTAAAGACTGTCATCTCTTTATTAAGCTTATAAACTTGAAATGAAGGACTTCTTGCTATCTTGTATTGACCCTACACCTAGTTGTATTTGGTTATCAAGATTAGTATTCTTCATCCCCTGTTTAAACTATCTTTTCTGATTATTGATTTCTAAAAGCACTGTCTTATTCGAATGTATGATGAGTTGTCCATTTCATTAGTCATTGAGTTAATCCATTGTTCCAAGCATACAAAAATTACCATATTCTTGAGTTACCAAGCATCTTTGGCCTACAACCCCAAAGAGTTTCTTGGAGTGATAACAAATTGGCGCCGTTGCCGGGGAGAGGAGATTGAAGCTCAACTTCCTTGGGAGACGACATAGATCTGATCTTTGATGATAGACAAATATTGGACACTACATTGGTTGTAATCATCTATCTGGCAACTCCATGAAGGACATATTTAGTGGCGACTCCATTGTTCAGAAATCTGTTGGTGACTCCATTGGTATGACATGAACCAGATCTTTGCTAAGAGGTATGTGTTCTGTGATTTTTCAAAAATTGTTGGTTTCCCTAATCCAGTGCCTAGTAGAGATGAATGGGAAAATAGTCTTCCCAGATTTTGAGGAGAAGACTAGGAAGTGCCAGCTGAACATTTGCTAGATTTTCATGATTACATGCATCAGTTGCAAGTTGTGTATGAGGATGTTTAGATCCGACTCTTCTGTCTCTCATTAGAGGGAATTTCTCATGATTGGTACCAGTCTCTACCTTATGCCAGTATCAACTCTTTGGCAGATTTTCATGCCTCTTTTCATGTGTTTTGTAAAGAAATTTTTCCAGATGATCTTCTCTATCCTGATTGTTGTCATGAATTTCATTTATTGACTAAAGATTCAGATGTTCATGAAGAATACACTGTTATAGAGAATACTCTTCAGTATCCAGAAATTACTGATCCACATTATGATAGCCATGAGGATGCCTTTAACATTGTATCAGATTCATCTATTAAAGATGACTGTCATGATGATTAGATTGTTTCTTTCGAAATCTTTAAAGATGATGATCAGATTATTCCTTCTGAAAACTTTCAATATGTTGAGTAGATTGACATATCAGTAGAAGACAGTTTTAGATTTGCAACAGATAGTAAGGACAACTTTCAATTTTTTGATTTGCAGACACAGGGGAATTGCAGCACACATGAAGAGGATGGTGAGGGCAGCTTAGAGTTTCTAGATTTGCAAAGACTGTCTAATATTTAGCTAGAACATCAGGAAAATTGCAACATACATGAAGAGGAAGATGACAAGAAGAAAGGTTTAGATCAACAGTGCATTATGCATGTTCTTTTGACCGAGTTTGAGCAACATAGAGTTAAATATGAGATCACTGAAAGCCATCCGCATAAGTACTTCAACTTTCAGTTGGAACAGTAGCATAAAGAGGTATTCCCTTATGATTTTAATGACCCTATTACCAAATATTTGGAATCTATGAGCAGCATAAATGTCAAAAATTTTCTGTCAGAAGAAGGATGGTTCTATCATCCTTTTAAAATGCATTTCTACATTCTAGGCATTCCTTTACTTTTCGGGTCTAGATCAGGGATGCTATCAGTGAATCATTTTCTTAAATGGCTTCATTGGAAGTGTGATTTCACTTGATTAAGAAGCAATGCAATTGGTTAGTGTAGGAGTAGGCAGAAGAATAATATTGCTATATGAGAAACTAGATCTTTTCAGTTGTTGAGCTCATAAATAAGCAAGACAGGTTACAGGCAGGCTACAGGCAGGTTACAGGCAGGCTACATGCAAGCTACATGCAAGCTACAGGCAAGCTACAGGCAGGCTGCAGGTTTGCAGAGGAATAGTTGCACATGCCAGATGACTCCATGCCCAATGCTAAAGGCTACTGGAACTATTAGGTTCTTGGAAACCTCGTAGGTAGGTCTCCATCCCAGTTGGAGCCAATTGTTAGCGATAAAAAATGCACTGGTATTTTGATGAGTATTTCCATCACTCTTCAACTGATTTATCATTTTCTTCAGTTTCTTTCCAGTATCTTAACCTCCATAGTGTTCATCAAGTTACTTCTTGATTAATTTGCTCAAACATCCTTTGTTTTTATGCCTCTGGACCTGCAATACAAGATACAAATAACAAAATGTCATTCCATTGCTTTTATGTCTTTTATACTTTGATAAAATCCATATTTTTATTCCAAAAGATTCCCCAAAAATCAATAGTGGTGTGTGCCTAGGTGAGCCTAGTCTATCTTAAATCAATCCATGCAATACATCAAGCCTAGCGCACCAAGCAATGAGTCAAGCCAAATATTGAGTCCAAATGTCAAGCGCATTCAACACTTAAACCATACAAAGCCCGGCTCTAACACCAATTCCCAAGCACAAGTGCCAAATTATGAGTCCATATGTCACCGAAGTCATGCAACATACAAACTAAATCCAAGCCATGTTTCAAGTCATGAGTCAAGCTATGAATTGATACACAAATCAACACATAACCCATAGATCAGTCACGAATCAAGCTGTATGTCGATACCACAAGTGTATCATTAAGTCCTTTCTCATTTTGTATTTATGCACCGTCAAAGTTTCTCTACTACTCTGCATAATTTTCTTCTCAAAGATAAAGATAGAGCTTTCTCCAGCACAAAGGGAAAAATTATAACCAGTTAGCTGGTGAAAAGCAAAGCTTTCACCAGCTAACTAACAGATCGTAAGGTGAATTAGCTGGTGAAACTACAGAAAGAAAGTTTTGGAAAGTTAAGCTGGAGCAAAGTGATTTTGGAATATTTGAAAAGGTATGGGAGCATCGAATGATTAACCACCAAATCAAGGAACACTTAGCATCAAAGATTCGCGGAGATTTTGGGACCAAATGTTAAATTGGTCAACCAAATTTTTTGGTTATGGTTATTGAAAGATTTTAGTTACTGAAGACATGTGTCATCACATCTAAGACACATCAGAAGCACATCAAATAATGTTTGACTACCAATGTTATCTCCTGAAATGATTCATTCTGAAATTTGTTTGAAAAATGATGCCTAATCTTGTGGGGACTTTTGACTGCCTTCCCAAGCTCTAAATGCAGATTTGAAAGAACCATTGGAAAGCTTAGGATTTCTAGATTTCAATTGACTATTCAAGCGTGTAAAGTGGACTCTCCACAACTGAGAAATTTGATTTTTCCCAAGAAAGTTTTCATTAAACAAATTTGGGTTTTAACCAGCTTATTGGTTTTGAAATATGCTAGTTAGTTGTTGAAAGATTTCCTTTTCACCAGCTAAAGGGGTGGATTCAGGGAAAATTAGCTGGTGAAACCTGTTACGTGGCAGCAAGGTCGTACTTTTGCCCAGATTTGACTTTTTCTCAACCAAATCTTTCGAGGTTGGTTTCTAAAGATGCATAATAATTAAATACATCATATTTAAGGTTTTATCTTGATTTATTTAATGTTTAAGAAGGTGGAAAAGTGAAAATGGTGACCTAGTTCATGAGCAAAAAATTGTCTTTTTTGCCAAAGGTGGCAAATTCAAATTTCTTATGAAGATTCATCAGCCTTGGAAGGTCTTCTACATCTTTCAAATAGTTTCGAGGATATGAAGGCTATCAAGATAGAGTTTGTATCCTTAGATAGGATCTTTTCCTATTTTGTTTTGACTTTCCATTTTTAGTATTCTAGATCCATTTTTATAGGATCTCATCCTACATTTGTTGTATCTATTTTGATTTGACTGTTTTTAGCAAATTTGATCCATCTTTCAAGGATCTAGATTTCATCTTGTAAGGCTATAAAGCCAAAGACATTTGGAGCACTAGGGGGTTCAATCTTGGATACATTTTGCTACTGTTATAGACTCTTATTTGATAATAGAATCACAATCTTCTTTTGTCTTCAATATCAGAATTGCTCATGCATCTTATCTTTCTATACTTTACTTCAGTTTGTCTTAGCTTCTAAAGACTGTCATCTCTTTATTAAGCTCATAAACTTGAATTGAAGGACTTCTTTCTATCTTGTATTGACCCTACACCTAGTTGTATTTGGTTATCAAGATTAGTATTCTTCATCCCCTGTTTAAACTATCTTGTCTGATTATTGATTTCTAAAAGAACTGTCTTATTCGAATGTATGATGAGTTGTGCATTTCATTAGTCATTGAGTTATCCCATTGTTCCAAGCATACAAAATTTACCATATTCTTGAGTTACCAAGCATCTTTGGCCTACAACCCCAAAGAGTTTCTTGGAGTGATAACAACGCCTATGCATTGGTTAAAGCTCTTAAGTCATTCAAAGTTTATGTCCTACATTCAAGAGTTATTGCTTATGTCCCATCAGTTTTTGTAAAATAAATTCTTATTCAGCCTTATATAGACGAAAAAAGGAGCAAGTGGATTGCTAAATTACTAGAATTTGATTTGGATATTAGGCCCGCCAAATTGGTTAAATGCCAAGGTTTAGCCAAGCTCTTGGCTGAATCAAATTGCTCAGCATTGGGGGTGAATTTCATCCACTCATATTCATAAAATCAATAGGTTGAGATAACTAATAAAGGTCCTCAAATCATCTCTACATTGGAAAATTGCAGCTGGTACAAGGACATTATATTTTTTCTACAAAATTTACAGCCTCCATGTGGTATGGAAAAGAACAAGGTGAGATCCTTAAAACTCAAATCAATAAAGTACTGCATTGTTGATCAAATTTTGTATTGGAAGGATCCATTAGGAGTGATTTTGAGATGCCTAGACCCCCAAGAATCCCAAAAGATTATGTTTGATTTTCATAACAGTTTATGTGGGGGGCATCATTATTGGAGAACCACGACATACAAGATCCTCAGGGCTGGGTACTTCTAGCCCAGTTTTTTCATTGATGTTTGTGCTAAGATCAAAGCCTGTGCTAAGTGTTAGAAGTTCTATGGAAAGTAGCAGCTTAAGTATTTTCCATTAAATCATGTGGCAGCCTCAGGACCCTTCCAGAAGTGGGGCCTAGATTTTATCAAGGAAATCCATCTTGCTTCCAGTGGTCAACATAGGTGGATCTTGACTACTATAGATTACTTTACTAAATGGATTGAAGATATTCCCACAAGGAATGCTTCCCACAAAGTGATCGTTGGTTTCCTTGAAGACATTATGGCAAGGTTTGGGTGTCCCGACATAATCGTCACTGATAATGCTGCATCTTTCAAGGCTGAATCGTTGATTCAGTTCTGTGAACAATTTGGGATCACCTTAATTCATTCTACCCCTTACTATCCTCAGGGAAAAGGGCTTGCAAAATACTGAAACAAAAGCATTATAAAGATCATAAAAAAGATGTTAGAGGATAACAAAAAGGCATGGGATTCAAAACTCAAATTTTCTCTATGGGATGACAGAGTGACAGTAAAAATGTCCCTCAGACTTTCCCCTTTCCAACTGGTGTATGGAGTTGAGGCAATTTTTCTTTCTCAACTTGCCTTACCTGTGGGAAACTTCTTCCAAGATTATCAAGGGGAACCTGATCATATGATCGGAAGGATTCAACAGTTGGTTGAAGTGCAGTAGACTCGGGAGCAGCTTGTAGACAAATCATCTGACCATCAACTAAAGATCAAGGAGGCTTTCGACAAAAAGGTGAACAAAGAGGATTTTCAATTGGGCGATCTGGTTCTCGTGGGATGCACCAAAGCAAGATCAAGGCAAGAACGGTAAATTTGAATATTTATGGATTGGTCCTTTAAAGATATATGAGGTATTCTCTAATAACACTTTCAAGTTGTAGAATATGGAGAATGAAGAGGTTTTTGGTGGCCCTGTCAATGGGCATTTCCTGAAAAATTAATTTTCCTGAGCCTTGATTGGATCTTCATATCATTGTAAATATCATTTTCTTTTTATTTTTGTTTCTATAACTGACCCCATAGCCCTAGGATAAGGCACTAAATATACTCATTCTTGGCAGCCCGCAGGGGGCATGCCATCCACTGTGGAGCCAATGCTATCACACTAAATTGCCTTGGGTATTTTAGTTAGTTTTCAATCCTTTTTTTTTAAGACTTAGATTTTAAATTTCTTTTAAAGTCTCATCCATTTAAATTTTATGTTTGGTAGGACCCCTTAGATGATTAAAGTTTTGAGTCTTAGCTCTAGTTTGATCCTCAAATTGATTTTTGGTCCTAGAATCATTTTAGCTCATGAATTATTTTGGTCCCCTTCATGACCTGTCCCTAGATCGATCCCTCCCATGATTAGAATGATGTGACAAACCTTTCTCCTCACTCATCATCTTGTAGGCATGCCTCATTCTCCTTGCTTACCTGTCCAATCAGTTTTTGAATTGGAAGCACCGCCTGCTCATCAGGCAGTTCCGTAGTGCCTATCCAATTCATCATACTTCCACCTCGAGTCATGATTTCCACGACTGATGTCATGTTCCTTTTTTTTAGTGCCCAGAGTTAGTTAAACATGCCTTCCATATCTTTCATTTACGAGCTCTGGTAACGGTTTATAATTTTGAAAGGATCAACAGTGATACGCTACGCAAATTCACAAGTTCTGATCAGGCAACAACAAGGCAACCAAATTTGAGACTAAAGTAGGTTAAAGGGCTGATGTTTTCGCAATCTCACCTTGAGATTTCATTGAATATTCCAATCATGGATGATTTTAAGGATCAAAATTTATTTTAAAATGTAGAAACCTTGGCGAATCTTACTAATCCTTCATATGCCAACTATAAATGTTTGGCAATATTTTTGTAAAAATATTCAAATTTCTAAGGAATTTATATAGTTTTTATAAAATTTTGGCTATTTTTAAGGTTAAATAATTTTATCCTATAGAATTTGGGCGAATCATTTTTAAAATAACGAATCTTTTTTTTGGAAAACCCATGGAAAATTAGCCCATGAGCGAAATTTAGCCCCTAAAATCATCCCTGAAATTTTCCAATAGGTGTCTACTCCACAGGTATCCCATGTTGCCTCCTCTGCATATTAATTTTCACAAGAAATTTGCACTCATGTTTTGGTTTTCCAAGTTTGCATAGTCATAAGGGACTCGTCTTTGCATGATAGCCTTGTCTTTTTTTTTTTCAGACCTGTATCTTCAGTGCCTATATATAAGTTTGATTACTGGTGCTTGTCTTGGCCATTGAAATTGTAAGCCTTTAAATAGACTATCCTCTGCGTATGCGTTGTGCTACCCAGAGGCACTGCTTAAACCCTCTCTGGTTCCCTTTCTTTCTTTCATCTTAGAGTATAACGTTTTTACTCAATCAAAAAGAGCCAATTTTAGATTACCCCCTCACTTCCCACACTCTTGGATACTTGTACAAGTCTAAGGGTGTAATTCCACAATCAAGCTTGGCTCACTAGCACCAGTCTATCTCAAAAGGTCATCCTTGTACATTTGAAGCCCGATTCAAAGCCTTCATGTTTATTACTATCCCATAGGCCTTTAAAAAAGCCCTCATTCTAAGCCATGGAGACTCCTCAATCGAGGAAGACACACAAAGGTGGCAAGGTGGTTAGGACTAAATTGGTGGACATGCATCTTTTTGATATATAGCCCATGGCAAGAGAGGTCTTTCAAAGAGTAGGGTGCCTTCTTTTTTCCAGAACATGTAGAGAGGCCATCTAGAGGTAGCAAGATAGTTTGCATTACATTTTGATGGCAAGAAAACCAAGGTTGGGATTTGGAATTTGAGGTAACTGAAGCCTCTATCTTAGCTGCAACAAGCATCCCCATTACAGGTGAAAAGTGGTTCAAAGCCATGGCTTTGAGTTCATCCTATGCTAAAGATATTTTTAAACTTGAATATCAAGCCAATGATTTTCCTAAAAGTATGCCAAGGAGTCAATTGATTGAACAGTTTGACAGAATATTGAAGATCATACAGATATATTTTACATGTGAAGGGAGATTTAACACATTGTACCAGTACCATGTAAAGTTGTTGCTACATTTTACTGGTAAGGTTCAGATGAATATTCCCTATTACTTGTTAAGTAGTATAGGTAAGATGTCATATAGGATACAAAACAAATCTAAAGATGTGGATTCTAGCCTCTTCCATTCTGTATTGATTAGAATGCTAGTCTTTGAGGAATTGGGTAAGAAAGAGATTTCATGGGAGCATTTTGTTGTTACTTCTCATTTAAAGTTGGATCTAGAATAAAATCCTCAATCACAGAAGGCAAGTCCTTTGTCACCCACCAGTGATACTAAAGTAGCGACCAGTAGGAGTAGAAAGAGTGGAGCTTCTATTCAAGTTTTAGAGGTCAGCAAGCAGGTCATAGGAGCTGAGGAGGAAGTTTGTCCTTCTCCACAAAGAAATTTTTCACCACCTCCTCCACCAGGGTTAGAAGAGGTGCCTTCTTCTACCAAAGCTACATCCAATAAAGGGAAGAAGCTACTCTTTCCCTCTTCTCCTCCAGTAGTTGAAATCAAGGTTAAAAGACCTTTCACAAGGTCATCAATTCCTAAAAAGGATTTCAAAGAGCAGTCTTTACCAGAAACCCCTATTCAAAAGAAGAAGGGAAAAAACATTGAAAATATTGTGGAAGAGAAACTAGAAACCCCTATTCAAAAGAAGAAGGAAAAAGGCATTGAAAAGCCTATGGAAGTGAAACAAGAAGCCCCTGTAGAGAAATGGAATGGTAAAGGTACTAAAATACCTTTGGAGAGAAAATATGAAACCTCTGTGAAATATTTTGAGAAGCTTGTGGAAAGAAAAGAACAAACCCCTGTTCATAGGAATAAAGGTAAAAGCAAATCCACCAAGAAACCTGATGAGGTAGAAAAGACACTTCCCATGTAGGTGGAAGAGGAGATTGAGAAAAAACCTCTTGAGACTATGCATAACACTACTCCTCCTGATAGTCAGACCTTCAAGAGACTTATCAGGCAACTTAAATATGAAAGAAAAGAGGTGGCTCAATTGAAAAAGGAAGCCATTTTTTATAGAGCCAAGATGATAGAGCTTATGTATGGCTATAGTCATACCCTTGACTTGGCAAGGTTTGGAGAAAGAAGGGACCATCCCCTTCATAAACAAATAAATAATATTTATAGGTAGAACAAAGGCGTTTGGTCTCAGAATAAGAAGCTAAAGGCAAAGCTGAAGAACTTTCAAGATGAGGTAGCTCAAAGAAATTTACAAGTATTGGTTGAAACTGCCATTGAGAATGACAAACCAACAGTTAAGGAGAGCACAACCTCACTGAAAAAGCATGTCACTGCTAAGAAGAAGAAGTCTGCTATGTCAATTGAAGATCCTCTTTCTACCAGAAAGAGTGTGAGGTTAAGTGTCAAGATGACAAAATAGTTGGTAAAAGGTAAGCCCCATTTTTTAGGATGGTTCCTTTTTGGGAGGGTTAACTAATATTCAAATATTTCCTCTACCATCTATACAGGCTTATAATCATTTAACTATCAGAGTTTTTGGTTTTGATAAGTGCTAACTCCCTCAATGATAAAATTCATGACCTTCTGTACTGCCAAGACACCTAAATAAAATGGGTTTGATATCATGAAAGGTCATCAATTGCTCTACACACGTTCAAGATTGAAGGCACTTCATTTTTGACGTTGCTACCCAAACCTGCACACAGACACAACATAAGTGGTGCTACCTACATGCACTACCTAATATTTGGTAGAGAACAAAGTTGGCGTACATGTGCAACATAGTGGCACTATGTAATGGCACAAGCTAATATTTCACAAAGAATAGAGTTTGCACACATACGCAACACAATGGAGCTATGTAATATTTCATAGAGAGCAGAGTCTGCACACATACGCAGCACAGTGGTCCTACCTAAATGTGCTACCTCCTTTACTTGTCCAACTATGAAATACGCTACTCAAGTTGCTACCTAAAGAAGCTACCAGCAGACACCAGGGATGTAGGAAGGTCAGGCCAACAACTTTTTGGATGGATAATGATGGAGGAAATTGTAGAAGCAACATCCAACATTATGAGGACAACTACATACTCTTAAAATACACATGGAAAAACAAGATTTTGCACAACAAGAGAGAATCAAATCAATTTGAAGCATGGTTGGATTAGTCACCAACATTTTCCTGTTTTATAGCATAGGTGGTTAGATAAGTTGTTAGATCAAATAAATGTTTAGAGATTTTCAAGGGAAGGAGGCCAACTCGTACCTCCATTTGTTGCATCCCTTTTTTTGATAAATAGATATATTAATTACTTTAGAAGGTTTGGATGGTTGAGCAAGACTCCCTTAGACTATAATATTTTGATGAAGTAACTATTATCTAGCTATGTATTGGACTTAAGACATTTTGGCTAATAGAAATCAGCTTCGCTTTCATCTTACTTTGCTTTTGATGCGAAATGTTCATGCTTTGAATGATTCACATGAACGATTGTGGTTATGTTATGGTGTATGTTCGATCATTATATTATCATGATGTTTATTTAGCTAGCTTAGTTTATGAGTTCAAGGAGATCTTGTGTAAAGAAGCTTCCCTCCTTAGGATTTTGCAGACCTGATGTTTACAATAGCCCCTACACTTCTCTTATTTTAAGTCTTCCCTATTCATACTTACTTCCAAACTATTGATTGAAGTTATCCAAGACCTTGATTGTTGGTGCATGCTATCCCTGTTATCTGAGTTCGAACATTATCATTTTGAGTCTTTTTCCATTTGACCTTTTAACACCCTTACATTCACTTATAAACCTGATGGGTACTAGGCTTGCCTTCCATGCAATCTGAAGGTGATTCCTAGTGCTAACAGGTCCTACCACTTGTTTTTCCCCTGAAGCCATCTCGACTTGTTTAAAGTCATCGTGCTCGTAGGCTGCCAACCCACACTTTTCTAATGCAGAGGGTGAAATGAAACCATCTGTAGCACCAGAATCAAGTAAAATTTTAACATTGACATGATTTAGTGTACTTGAAAACTCCACTAGCATGGATTGATGTTCTGTTTGGTGATTATTAACTACTACATAAATATGGTAGCTACTAGTCTCTCTTCCCGTAGAGGCCTTTCCTTCTCTATGCACAAATCCTTCTTGCAACTCTAGGCAGTCACACTGGTAATGGGGTCCTCCACACCCCCAACACGTAACATGATATGGAACCTACGCACTGCCCTGTGATAGTCTCTAAAATGAGTTCCTTCCCTTGGAGCCCCTTCCCCTACTTGCTGCTCCCTGAGAAGGTCGTGGACCTGCCTACATCATTGGTGATGAGTGGGATGTTGCACTCGCTACCATTGAAATACCTGTAACAGCTGTTCTAGGTGAGAATCTATTTCCATAGGGAGGTTTCCTAGAGCCTCCTCCCCTGGAGAAGGTCCTAGGGGACTTCCCCATGAATCTAGGTTGTTGTGGAAAGGTTGATCTCATACCTCTGTTTAATATCATGTGCTCCTCTGCATAATGTGCATTTTCAACTGCTTCAAATACTGACAACGGTTTCCACATCCGTACCATGGCCCTTATCTTAGGGTTTAACCCATACACAAAATGTTCTGCCCATCGTTGATCGGTATCCATGTATGAGACATATTTTACCAACTCCGTGAACCTAATCTCGTACTCTTCCATGGTCCTGTTTCCCTAAACTAGAGCATGAAATGCCCCCACCTATTGTTCCTCGTAGTAATCCAAAAAATATTTCCTCTGGAACCTTTCCTCAAAATGTTCCCATGAGACAATGTTTGGGGTAAGGTGCAACTGCCTCTTCAAGTTACCCCACTAGTTCAAGGCACTGTCCCTCAACTGAAAGATTGCTATTTTCTCCTTTGATGTGGAAGCATAGTCTCTTAATGTGAAACATCGTGTCATTCCTTCCAACCAGGCCTCTGCATGTTCACTTGCATGACCCCCAACAAACTCCGGGAGTTTTATCTTCTGTAGTTTTGTGGTGATGTCCCCATATGGATGCCCTCCCTTTGAGTCCCTCAATGCTTCAGGGTTACCCACCCAAGATGGTAGGGGTTCCACTTCGACATCTACTGATTGATGCCCCTTTAATGTCTCATTAATAGCCTCCAAAGAGCACAAAATGAGAGTTAATTCAGGTGATGGTGGTGGCGGCACTGACGTTGGCAGTCCTTGCGATGATGCCCCTCTGCCTCAATTTCCCCGATTCCTAACCATATGGAATAATTGAATCTACATAAAACCAAATGCTTGTCAGGGAAGAGTCTAAGGGAGTTCACATTCACTCAACTTATACTTGTAAACATAGGGTTAGGCGTAATTTTTTTTTTTAAATTGCTTGTAAACATACGTTACTCTCTTTAGGGTAAGTGGTTTAGGTCGGGGTTAAAGCATCCAATCTTGGTATCATCGTCTAAGTATACTACTAACTCTCTCACCTTGCTAACTAGGATAACACTATGGGTTACTTCACCACTTACCCTGGGTATTTTCTTAACATGCGTTATAACCCGTATTCTAACCCTTAAAGATTTACATACCCTATAAATAATTAAACCCTCTCTTATTTAATAATGTTTTATAATTGATTTTAATGTTTTATAACAATAATTTGAGATTTATATATATCATTATTAATATTATTAATTTTTGGATCACTTAACTTAAGGTAGATTATGAGTAATATTTTCTAAATAATGAACTATCTTTAAAACTTATTAATAATATTTTCTAAATAATAATATTTTTTTTTAATAATTTGTCTTTAAAACATAATAATATTTTCTAAACTTATTAAAATATTTTCAAAATAATATTAATATTTTCAAATAATAAAATAATATTTTCAAAATAATATTATTATTTTCAAATAATAAAATAGAAAGGCCTAATATATAAGCATAGAACCAAGAGCAAAGTGCCAAATCAGAACCACAACGCCTGAGACCAAGCTAGCGAATAAAAATAAAATAAAAAAATTAAAAGAAATTAAAATAATTAAGGTTGGGCATCGTGGGTCCTCGCATGAGGCTCATGTGTCCCGCCCCCTTGCTCTTAGTACCTAAACCCTAAAATCTCACTTGCACATCCCATAATGTTTCTTCCCAACAACCTCATCCCTCTGCAACTGCTTGGCATGTCGACGAGTGCGGAGTTTGTGTGGCATGGTCTCGTGAGCTTGGTGTTGGGAGTTTGGTTTGAGTGCTAACTTGTGAGTTATTTGCATAGCAAGAGGTCAGGGTTTCTACGGACATAAGGATAGTTATATATAATATTGAGGGAGCCAGTAATGGCATAAAGAATTATCTTTCGGCATGTGAAACCCTTTTTCCAAAGCTCTATTTTTCGTTGTGCTTGATATACGTTGTGTTAGTTGGGGTTTGGATCTTCATAGTTGTGAGAAACCTCCTGATGGCCTACCAGATCCATGTATTCATGGCTGCCCTCATCTGCCTGAAATCCCTAAATATTCTCTGCGAGGCAGAGGACAGGTCTTTAATTAAGAGAACCGGAACAAAGCATGGATGGGATGTTTTGTTTTATATTTTTAGTTTTTTGAAGGGAATTATGATTTTTACCTTGATTGTCTTGATTGGAACCGGTTGGTACTTCTTGAAACCCTACTTGCAAGGAAAGGAGAATAAATTTATCATTGTTTTCATTCCCTTGCAAGTTTAGCTAATATTGAAACTGTGGTGATCGATGAGATCAGGTCGTATGCCAAGGAATGACTTGCCTGGAAGTAGATGTGTCTGTTAGTTAGGGTTGGATAGGTCTAGCACCTTGTGATGCATTCTGCACAAGTTTGGCTATCGTGGCTCCACCCTTCGATGGCTTGGTGCTGGTCTTTGGCATTGGCTTGTGTTTTATTGTTCAGTCTTGGTTGTCTTGTGTTGTATTGCTGGTGCTTGGATCGATGTTTGGTGTTTAGCATATAGAATCAAAGATTGGGTTTGTACCCAATACTGCCCCCTCGTTGTCTTCTCCTCCTTGTGGCTTGATTCCTAGCACTCTTGTTGGCTTCTCCTTCTTTTGGCTTGATGCCTGACACTTGGTCTCGACTGTCTTGTGCACTGGGTTTGTGTTAGCTGCATAGTGGAAAAAAAATAGTGCCTCGTGGGATCCTCCCTTAGCTTGGTGCTTGGCCTTATGTGTCAGGATTGTGTTTTGTAACTTGTGGACTATGGTTGATAGCTCTTGGGTGCTTAACTTGGAGGCCCAATATTTTTTTTTTTACTTCTTCTATATATATATATAT
>ML785706.1:719216-745624 GCA_009831015.1 Picea engelmannii | reverse complement strand
ATATATATATATATATATATATATATATATATATATATATATATATATGATTATTTCCTTTGTTTATTTTGCAGGGGAGGATGTTTGCAGGTACAGAGGTTGGAACAGTGGAACAAGGAACATATGGACATGAGACTGGAAGAGGTGTGGGAGGGTCTTTTCCCTAGTGCACTCACCCTCTTTTCCAATAATTTTCTAGGTAGTTTCCTTAGGGTTCCAGGGTCCTTTCAGGGTTATTTCTGGTTTAATTAAGGGTTGTAAACAAAGGGTAACCACATGAACCTATCCACGATTCAGGTTGTAGGTTACATGTTATCTTAGGAACTGATTTTCACAACTAAGTGGTTGTTTAAGCCCAAGGTTTCAGTTTTGAAATCGGGCTCTGATACCACTTGTAAGGCCTGGATTACAGAGCCTCATAAAAATAAATAAATACATAAATGCTTTCTATTCTACTTATTTAATTACTGCTACTTAGTTTATAATATTCTTTCTTGATATTCTTATACCAACATAATAATTAACAGTTTAGCAACAACATCATACTAACAACATAGCAACAACAACATACTATCATAACAACAACAACATACTAACAACATAATAATTAACAAAAATATAATGATAACAACAATATAATGATAGCAAAAAATGCATAAGGTATTTACCTCAACCTGAAGCTCAACTTGAATCTTAGTTGATTTATCCCTTTCCTGGTTGATGATGTTGTTGATGATGTTGATCCTGCCCAAGCTGAGTATTAATCTCCCAGCCAACTAGGAACAACCGCTTTGGCTCCCTATCTCTAGTAATCCTTGCGGTTTCCTGGCCCTCGAGGCCAAAATTCCCAGCAACAACTCTGTCCCTGTGAGATTCCTCAAGAAAAACTATTCACTAAAACTCCTTCTTTCATCCTTTCTTCCTTGTCCTTCTTCCCCCCCAAATTTTCTTACCTTCCAAAAATCAAAGATATCCTTCCCCAAGTTCTCCCCTTTCCCTTCTCCTCCTCCCTCGAATCCCACTCCCTCCTTCCATTTATCCAACCACCTTATCCCCCCATTAATTCCTCAACCACCTTATCCCTCCCATTAATTACTTCAACTACCAATTTTAATAATATTGTAATAAATTCTCCATAAATTTATTTTAATAATTAATTAAATTAATATTCATCATTCATGATAATTAATCAGTTAATTAGGGTTGTTACACACACAAAGATAAAAATGCTACAAGAAAGAGGTAATTATTTGAATAAGTAACTTTAAATAAAATGACAATTAAAGTCAATCAATATTCTAACTTACTAGAAATTAAACGAAACAATCATTGAATAAAAACTTAGAAGTGGACACAAAAGAGTTATTTCATTAAATTAACAAATAAAATAGGATTGTTACAACTTGCGTCTGTTGGCGGCACTACTATGGAACCTGGATCCAGGTCCCTCCACCCAGACCACCAAATATAGGTAGCACCTCTGAATCCAATGCTTTTGCGGGCCCAAAGAAGATAAATTGGATTCTTCTTGACTAGATATATATATATCAATGAAAGGTTGGAAATTGCTAGCATTATGTTTCTTCAAGTATGCTTATCATCTCCTTTAGCCTTAGGATTATTTTATACCATCTCCAAGTGGTTACAAACCATTGTGTATGGGAAATAGGAGGATAGGGACCAAGTAAACCTATGAACCCCGCAAAAAGTCACACACACACACACACTATCTATCTATCTCTCTCTCTCTCTCTCTCTNTATATATATATATATATATATAGAGAGAGAGAGAGAGAGAGAGAGAGAGAGAGAGAGAGAGAGAGAGAGAGAGAGAGAGAGAGAGAGAGAGAGAGAGAGAGAGAGAGACTCCTTGTAATGGAGAAACACATGTATGTATGTTCCTTTCATAGTTTTTAGGGTGCGTGTGTGTCCGAAAATGGTGTTTTTTGAATAATCTTAAGGAGGAAATGGGGATTAATTTATGCAGGTAGGGAAGGGAAATTCCAAACATGTCATCAATTCATATGTGGTGGAAATTGATTCTATAACATGTAGCCTCCCTTGCCTCAAAAGGGTAGTAGAGAGAGAGTCTCCAATTTTATTTAGATTACATCTTCCTACAATTTGTAGTTTGATAACAAACTCCAATGGGAGAAAGATATTATGATCACATGCTACAATTGCATAAACTATTATTCTAACCTAATATCCTCAACCCAAATCCCAAGATAAGAAATGTCCAACAATCGAAAAAGTCAAGGTGAGATCCTTCTATTGATTGGAAGAGTTTGAAATACTCTTATACCTTCTACGAATCCAATCCATTAAGAATCATGGCACAATATATTTGGCAATAATAATTTTACCCCATAAACCATATCTAGTTATAAAGACCCATAGCTATTTTGTAACAAGTGCTTTTCTAAATGAGATGATGTTCTTCAAACCCCATCCTCCTTGTTCCATGGGAGAGGCCACTATCTTCCACTTGACAAGATGAGAGCCCATATATTGGGCACTTCCCTTCCATAGATAATTAAACCATAACCTTGAAATATTATTTAGTACCCCCTTTGGAATTTAGTCTAAAAGGTGATAGAAAATAGGAATTTATTTAACGATAGAATTGATGAGCACCAATATACCACCTCGAGAGATCCATCAATTTCACTGGAAGTTGATATTTTTTTCCACCTTAGAAAACAACCATTTCCATTCATTGATTCCATACCTATTAGGCTTTAAGTTAAAAGTAAAACTAAGATATTTGAATTCTCCATCGAAATTGAAGGTTGGAAAGGAGAACAAATCAATCATATGAAGTCTCATCTCTCCCTCCAAATTTGGAAAGTATATGGTTAATTTCGAAAGGTTTACCACCATACATGTCATTTCACAAAATAGATATAATATTTCCAAATAGAATTTACCTTCGACCTCTGGAAAAAAAAAGAGGACGTCCTCCATGAAAAAAAGGTGGGTCAACTGCTCATTTCTCCCAATACGATCCCACTAGATATTATTTATCCTTATTTCTTTTGAAATAATCTAGTTGAGTCCTTCCACAACAAAAATAAATAAGTAGGGGGATAGGGTACGACCTTGCTTCAAGCCCCTTGAAGGCTTAAAAAATTATGACCCCAATTCATTGACTAAGACTACAAAGTAGGAAGAAGTGACTCATGCGATAATTCGTTTGACTAGAGGTAAGTCAAACCCTACTTAAAGTATCAACAATCTCAAATATTTCCATGAGACTCAATAATAGGCCTTAGAAATATTGAGTTTAAGGACTTTAGTCTATCCTCGAGAAATTATTATAGAGTGTATGCCTTCTTGGTCCAACCCGAAGGATTCGTGGATGGGACCACCTTTAAGAAAATTGAACTCCTTAGGAGTAATGACCTTGAATAATAAAGGGTTAAGTATTATAGCAATTACCTTGGCAATAATTATATATATAATATTTCATACCGAGATAGTATGAGAGTTGTTGTAAGAGGAGGGACAATATACCTTAGGAATAAGAGCTAGGAAAGTGGATTAGAAAATACTCGGCATACGACCAACAATTATAACCTCTTCTGCAACCTGGAGCAGGTCCTCACCCACAACCTCAAATAAGTCCACGAAAAATTATATAGTCCAACCATCCAAACCTAGGTTCTTTTCCTTTTGAAAATATTTTATAAATCCAAGAAATTATTCCTTAGATATTGGTCGAAACATCTCTTTTTTCTCCTATTCATCGATCAATCATGGAAAGTGACCCAACAACCTAATAATCTCTCCCATATTTGTGTGTGCTAGTGCATTGAAAAAACCATGGAAGTGTCTAACCCCCAAGTCTACTAAACCTATAAAACCTCATATTTTATTACCATCATAATCTAGCATCTCCCAAATGGTATTGAGGGTCCTTCTATAATTTGCATACCTTTGGAATAACTTTGTATTCTAATCACTGGCCTCCAACCACAAGTCTCTTCCCTTGATATGCCACTCTCTCTCTTGATCTGGAAGGAATTTATATTGCTCCAAGATATGAATTCTTTCTAACACTTTTGGAGATGATGGCTCCAGAATAGTCCCTCCATATCCTACTCAATATCATGTAGTAAACAAAACCAAGAATTTTTTCTATCTCTATCCCAAGCACTTACTAAATCGTTTACCTTAAAAAGGGAAGCAACAAAATGAACACATGTAGGGGTGTTTGAATCCACTTGGAAATGAACCCAATTATCCTAAACTAGAGATTGAAAATCTTCCTCTTCGTCCCAATGGGGATTATATTTGAATGACACTCCCATTTAAAAAAACCCTTTCCCACTTCTAGAGAGATAGGGAAATGAGTAGAGAAAGGGACCTTACCAACCCATGTCTGATACTGTTCAAGTTTTTGCAAAACCACATGGTGCACAAGAAATCTATTTAGGTGTTTGGACAAAAATTTCAAGCCACTTAACTTATTGACCTAGGTCGGGCATAGTTGGATAGGCTCGACGTCTACCAAACCTTCCAATTCAAGTTCTTCAGAAAATAATTCTGCTAGGTGATATTCCCTTGCAAAAGTACCCAAAACCGGATCTTGGATCAAAGTAAATTTTAGGACCCCACCAACAATAATGTTTTTTCATTTTAAACATTTCAAGTTAAAAATATTTCTCCAAAACTGCTCCTTACCCTCATAGGGGTTGTAAGAAAACATAATGTGAGGTCCAACTCCTTACTATATACCTTCATGCAAATTCCAAAATTAACTGCAAAACTATTCAACGGGTTGACATTTGCACTAAATCTAGTCATAATACCCCCCAAGTTCCCCAATGAGTCGATACCCACAAAATCCCACTCCATAAACAACTTTCTTAAGTCTATGATTATTGGTGTAGAGGTGCCCATAGTTTCCTACAACAAAATAATTTTTTTTTTTTTTATATAACTCTATGGAATGCTTGAGAGATATCGTTTTGACACTCCCTCCAATATCACACATTTTTAAGGATAAAATCTTCACAAGGGAGTCACTTTTGGGGTTCATTCTTCTCTAAGGACCCCAAATAAAACATTTTGTTGGCCTTGGTTAATTTCCAGTGAGGATTTGTCTTATGCAATATTCATAGAATTTTTATGAAACACTTTTGTTAGCCTGGGAATCGTCAGGTAGTCAATCCCTAGGACCCCCACTAAACTTGGACCCTGTGAATACCATAGAATGTAGGTTCCTCCTAGTAGAGGTTAATAGTGAGAGTTACTTACTAGGATGGGGAAAACCCACATTTTTTGAAAATGGGTCTAATTCCCTGGAGAGAGAAAAAAATACGAGTCAACATTACCCAGGTCAACCTCCTTTGGAACCCCAAACATCCCATGGGAAGTATAATATGAGAGACCCACCAAGGGACTTGACTTATTCAACCTCAATTTAATAGAAGTATATGAAGAGAGCATGATACTATGTTTACCCAAAGGGTGAGAAAGCGAAGAGCCTTTGTGCCGCATCACCTCCAAATGATCCCACTCAGATACTGAGATATCCAGGTCAATAAATATGTCAAACTAAAAAGGAATGCACTTTTCCTTTTGATGTGATTCCACAATTAATGGAATATAGATATCTCCAATCACTACCTCAACATTTTCTGATTCCATCACATTTGCATGAAGCACATCGGTCTCCCACAACATGTCATTAGCAGGAGAAGGAGAATGAGGCCAACTTGTTTTGGAGTTGACAATGGTAAAAAATATTACCACCTCCTTTTCGTTAGGAGACTTATCAGAGACTGAATACTTTGAAACTTTAACTCCTCAAAATGTCTTGCTAAAGGACCCACCGCAATTGGCCAGATGATGTCCCACACAATGACACCATGCACATTTGAATGGTAAGTTCACATAGTCTAATGTTTGAACATAATTCCTCTTTCTCAAGTTAATACTAATCGATTCAAACAACCCCTATCGTGTATCCAAATCAACAAGTATATAGGCCACCGACCACTCATTACTCAACTTATAACTTTCATCCACCATGTTGAAATCCCCAAGGGAAGCCCCTTTATCTTTAAGACCTGTGCCATACTAGAATTCCATTGGAATGTTAGGAAGGTTAACCCAAGTCGACATGCTAGATTAAATTTCTTCCCTTGCATAAAAAAAAATGGATGCCAAGGTATGCTGGTAAGTAGAATCCACTCCAAATAACACTGGTTTGGTATAATCCTCCATGTATCCTCCCTATATATAAAGATAAAACCTAACCAAACATGAGTGAGGAAATGGGTAACATAAGCATACCCGAGAACCAAATTCCATTTGTCTTGCATCCACTAATTCATATTTTTTTTGGGGGTTCTTCATCTATATAATTTACCCACAATGCTTCAATCATCCAAAATTACAATCTCATAAATTTTTATATCTTACCCAACCACTAAATGAAATCCTCCACGTTTATATTTAATTACCTTCTCTTCTTTCATCTTGAAATGACCTCCACTTTTATATTTAATTACCTTCCTCTTCTTCTGGCTTGAAACTGCCTCCTCCTTTTGGATTGCTCACCTTTCCAACTCCTTGTTGATGTTCAGATTGGTCACAATTCCAACAACAACCTCACAAGGATAAAACCCCCCTGATATTTTATATAGGTAGTACTCCTGGTTTATTGTCTAAAAGATATAACTTGTTGTTCTTGGACTATACTATCAAATAGGAGAATGATAAACAACAAAACCCAAAATCTTTATTGCTTGAAAATACCATTTAACATGTAAATATATATTCACAAAGACAAGTTCCTAAGAAAAGGACTAGGAACATTTTAAAGAACTGAAATACAATATTTACACAATATTATACAGGAATGAAGAAACCATCAGATGAAAATAACACACTCACATCCATCACAATATAAATAATATTTGGTCACATTCATCACACAAAAAAATATAAGTCCAAAATAAATAGAACTTTAAAAGAGCACATCATTCAAAACTGAAGCAAATATGATAGGTACACTTCAAAAATATCGTACTCATAAGTTCAAAGTTTGAGAAATCATTAAACTTGCACCTCGAAGAAGTTCTCAGGGGATTTCAAAATAATAGCTAGTTTTACAATAAAATTTAAATATTGTGTTCATCCAAATGGACTAGGATGGGTCTCCCATGGACCTTAAAAGAAAGTAGACCTAGACTAGACCTGGAAGAAGAAAACAAGAAGATGATTAGATATTAGTTATGGATTCTCAAGAAACGAAAAGACACAACTGGATGATTTCTAAAAAGGAAGCATAAAGAATAGGAAGTTATGAAAAGTAACCGCTTTACTTACTGTGATGGAATCTCTCTCATTTATTTGCTTGATGATGCGTCTTTTATATTCTCCTTCATTGGAATTGCTTGACCGGTTATAACTAATTCTTCTTGATCTGATTCAGTTATTTTAGTTAAGGATTTCTTTAACCAATTCTCGACGTATTCTCTCATTGGTGCCACGGTTATTTATTTCCTTACTTTAATATCAAAATATAAAATTTCTAGATCTTTGAATTCCATCAAAATTTGGTGAAGGGTGTCCTCAATGTATTCATTTATATTTACATAACTAACCAACCAACTTTCAACTTCTTTTTTTGAATACTCGGTTAAGTTGTTGAACTTCTCATATGATGCATTCTTCAATGAGTCCAGCTTTACTTCGAATTGTTCTTTTGACATAAGTATGGAATTCAATATTAGATTTGGGTCCTCCACATTCCCAATTGATCCATAAAAAGTCCAATTCAATTAATTTTAAATACAATATTCCTCTTTTAACACTTATGGTATCACACTCAACCAACATATGTTTTAAACTCTTTTTTATTTTTAACCAACATACCTTAAGTTGTTTTATTTGGACTGCGGAAGGAAAGTCTTTTTATTTCCTCTGGAATTCACTAACACTTGAAAATTTTGCAAAAAAGGTGGAAATATCCACTTTATAAAATTCTTCGTCATTTTCAAGATCATCTTGAAGGTATTTTATGAAATTTGTCATTCTTGATCCTAAGGAAACAAGAATCATTTTCAATTCCCATGTCTCGAGAATAAGAGACATTATCTTATAGATATTTTCTCTGACATACCCCTAATGGAAGCAAGTACACTTGATGTTCTCTTTATTCTAGAGTTGGATTATGTTCTTCCCACAAGAATTTTCCAAGGTTGTATTGTGGCAATTGGATTGGCAAATAGTGGTGGGAGAATTAATGCACTTTCTAATTATTCAAATCTGTCCTTTAGAATGGAATTTTCATTCTCCATTTCTCCAATCAACATTTTTATTGCTTCTCATGTAGCTTCATGAATTTGTACAATTTTGGAGGGTGGAACTCCATTAAAGTCAAGCTCTAAGTTCATTTTTCCTTGAAACTTTTTTTTTTTTGGAATTGATTTTCTTAATAACCAATTTTATTGAATTTTTGTCAAGCATGTCATTGTGCATAGTCAAGGATTTCTCTTTAAACACAATTGGTTATTGGGTGGCCAATTCTACTACAACTTCTCTTATTTCCTATATTATTTGTTCTTCATCTAGATATTCAATATTCACATCAAGGTCCATGTCGTATAGAACAATTTCCTCTTTAGGTACATCCTCACTTTCTCCTTCTTTATTTATTCCTCTTTTCCTTTTTCTAGTGATTGGGAGTTTGTGTGATCTTTCTAGATTTCCCTTATGAGGTTTTTGTTCACCTACATCATCAGAATTATCCATTGATGACTTCCTTTCCTCTTGAATTGTAGACTGGGGTTTTCCTTTGGGTAGGCCTCTTTTCTTAGAAATATTAGGAGACCATGAACTCCTCTCATTCACAACTCTTCCTTGTTGTCTATGTTAGTCAATTGTACTAATAATTGTTCTGATATCCTCCTTCCTTCTATCATCAGGTAGCATTTGGGGGTTTTGGATATCACCATATTCTTCTCCAAACATGAATGTATTAGAAAATTATACAATGTGCCTGAGATATGTGTGTTTTATAAATAATTGGCTAGGGTTGAAACCCTTGATTTCATTCACTTTCTTTAGATTGAACTGGTCAAACTGATATGAGATTTTATTGATATGTGTAATGTTTTTCACCATTATCTCTCCAATTTTCCATTATAGAGGAATGAAATGTATTTTTCTCTTTTCATTAAAGAAATGAGCCCAAAATTTATATTGCCTGCATACTTCATTAACAAATATCTTATATGAAACATAATATGGAAAATATAAAGGTTTCTCTCGAGAGAAATAATTTCTGATAACAAAGAAATTCTCCATTTATTCAAAGTTTCCTCTCTTATCTAAGAAGGATATCTCTTCTAGACATAATATAGATTTGTTTGATCCGTGAATAACTTTTCTGAAAGAAGAAATGAATGCATTATTTACTTCGTAAAAATGGTATGTATCCTTCTGTTTTCATAGGGAGGGATACCATATCTAAACATCTTCGAGTTTACAATTAACATGTATAGCCAAAGGTAATCCTTTGAAGACGTGACAATATGTAATAGCGAAAATCAAGTATGAGGACATGTAGAACCTTTTGTTATTTTTGAAAGTTTCCAACTGAAAAGATAATTCATCGGAGATAATATTTTCCCAATCAAATATTTCCTTTTCATGAATTGAAAAGTATAGGATATAAAGAGAGAGCCTGGAAATAATAGCTATAGACTCTTGTTCGTCTACTCTAGAGAATAACCACACCATTTCTCGATGGAGATTTTTAATGAACTGACCTGAATGCTTGAAAGGTCCTTTGGAATATTTGTTGGGTATTCAAGATGTTCTCGTAGAAGCTCCTATCCTCCATTTTTTGTCTTCAAAACATCCCGGGCTTCAACGCCTTTGAAATTCATTGTTGGCTCAGGGAGTTTGAGCATCCTCTTGAAAATGAAGGTGCTAAGGAAATAGGAGACTTCCCTTGCAACTGGATTATTCTCTGATTCTTGCTAAATATATCAATGCACCATTATTTTAACTCCTTGAAATCGAAGACTTATGGAACACATCCTTCTAGATAAATTCTTGATGTCCAAATATGGTTTGAACTCTTCTTTGGAAGTAGAAATGAAGAGTAATATATGTATGCCCTTGACCACTAAAATATTTGGTCTTCTCGTTGAAGTAGGTTGATGGTATCTCCACATAATTAATCATTTCTCCGTGTTTTCATAATTAATCAAGTTGATGGATTAGTGTATAGTTCTTTTCAACGTGGTGTTATTATTAGAATACACTTGTTTATCATGATATTATTCAGGGCTATTAACTCAAGAATCTATTAATGTGAATTAATATTATAATTTAAGAGGAATTTTCTCGAGAATATTGTCAATAATAATGGCTTTTAACACTTAACCATTTTAGTCATTTTCGGGAGATGTATATTAAATATTCACCGGGGAACATGGTAAGACAAGACATGGATTATCGCATGGCGATGGGGTAATGGAATGGTGGGGAAGTGGGATTGTGGGGTCATGGATAGTATATGGAAGAGTTATGAAATCACCATGGACCCACAGTAAGACTTAAATAATTTGACTAAGTGTTGGGAGATCATGGGTTAGAGATGAGTGGGATAGTGGGAGTATAGAGAAGAGTCCTAACATCCCACAGAGCCGAGACAAGTTATGGAGAATTTGGCTAAGTATAAGAAATGGATTGAAATGATGGGGTCATGAGAATGGTTGAAACAATTGGGAAAGTTCCTTAGTCCCACGGTGAAACAGGTTTTGAAAAATTTCTAATTATACGTGCAAAATAGAGGTAGTGGAACTCAATGGTGTATTTTGGGGGTCATGAAAGTTTGAACAAGACTAGAAAATGCATTATGAACCTGTGAAAAAAAAAAAATTATGAGCATGGGAAAGAAATATACAACAAAGAAAATAAAATAATTAACACATTTGAGTATCAACACTCCTAAGCCCCAAACTACCACCAATGAACCCTATACCTTCCAACTGTTCTATGGAAATATCCTTCGATGTGGAAATAAAAGGATGAATTTGGCCCAAATAAGTGAGTAGATGAGCATTTTCGTCACCTTGTTACCAATGAATTAAGTCAAGAGCCTATGTATCATGAGAAAAAATGGGATCTCGATTGATGACTAACTAAAACCCACCACAGCCTTAGGATATATCACAAGTATATCTGATACACATTTGTACACATCCTGACGAAGAAAAATCACGTCTTTAGACACAGAGTCTTATGAATAGTCAACAACCTGTAACATATCTTCTATGACTTTCTTCCCACACCCTTCATCACTTTCCCTGAATGATTTGGAATCAAAATATTATCCCTAGTTATTGTAACCCAAGAAATTGAAGCCCAAAACCATCTGCTTCCATTCAAATCCTTTCCTGTGGCAATCCTATCCCCCTTATCAAAAATCTATTGAACATATATATATATATATATATATATATATATATATATATATATATATTCTTATTGCATGATGGAGATATGCAATTCCTTTTTTGCTCAACATGGAGTTGACACATGGCATTAAAAAATATTTATACCAAAAAGGATATTTCAATGTCCTATTGATTAAGGTTGGTTGTCATTGATGTCAACCCTTGAAGAAAGCCCGATAGCACAAAGGTTTGGCTAATGGACCCAAGTTTGTTTGATGTAAATATGACACATTATTTTCTTGTCATGGTTGATAAGAATTAAAGATGGATGAACTCCAAAGGGGTCCCCTTTTGGTGAAATCCCTCATGGGAAGATGCTTTGCGGAGTGAGAGAACCCATGCTTAATTGTGGAATAATGAGATGAAGGACAATGAATTTGTTAGTGAAACTATCCTAGATGGATAGTGCTTGTCATTCCATTTCCGATGGTATGTGGAACTTCACATAACTCCTCATGGTTAGAGAGTTATGACCATATGAAGTTGGAGAACCCCTCATAACTCTTATAGAATCCCCCAAGGGTCAAATTGATTTGCAAAAAACAATATTTTAAATGAAGAAGCCCTAAAATAAGGAAAGTGTAAGGCTACATGAAGATATAAATAAGAGGAAAATATCACTCATTAAACACACACTTGCACATATTGTATATTTATTTTCTTATGTAAAGCCTATTGTAAATACTTGTGGATACATTTGAAGTGCTGAACGTCTGAGGTAGCACGAAGGGTTGACGACGAAATTCTCGGAATTATATTGAATACAAAAAACCCTATTTTCTAAGGCATACACAGTCTATCTATGTATAAGGTGAGTACATGTACACGGGTTGTCTATGAATATGGTGTGTACATACGCAGGCTGACTGTGTATAGGGTGAGTACATGTACACAGGTTGTCTGTGTATAGGGTGAGTACGTATGTGGGCTAGTTGTGTACAAGGTGAGTACATGTTGGTGAAACCATGGAAACTTGAGAAGATGAAGATGCAAAGGTTCTATATTCTGAGATCAAGCTCCCAGGAAAGTCTAAAGTGCTTAGATACATCAGATCCATCCATTGGTTCAAAAGGTATGTCTTATTTCTATGAATAGTTGGATTTTGATGTATGCATGAGGAATGGCAATGGATATTTGAGGATTATCCCTAGAGAGACTA
The DNA here is from genome assembly GCA_009831015.1 of Picea engelmannii. Taxonomy (NCBI): domain Eukaryota; kingdom Viridiplantae; phylum Streptophyta; class Pinopsida; order Pinales; family Pinaceae; genus Picea; species Picea engelmannii. The sequence goes on along the minus strand of ML785706.1, from coordinate 732,978 downwards.
GTGGCTACATGGGATCTTCTGTATAAGTCAGATCTACAAAAATACAGTGCGGGTATGTTCATCATTGATACTTCTTGTGAGGAACATCTTGTATTTCTTGGGATATGGCTAAGGGTTTTTATGGTACATGGTTGAGAGCTTGTATTTGTGTAGTAGTTGATGTATTGAGAGGTTGAATATCATAAAGGGTTTGATGATTAAGATCATGTGAGGGATGTTATACTTGTTCATGATTACACACACCTATGTGGCACATGATTTGAGAGAGACATATTTTCCTTGAGTAAAGATTATGTATGAGGATGCATGCACAGGGTATAGTTATAGTTTGGATACAGTGACAGGTTATAGATATATGTGAAAGAAGTTGCAGAGGGTCAAAAATTTTCAAGAAAAAGGAAGACCTAGTTTTCAGAAGTCATATGCATGCAACATAACATTTAGGTGTCATACATACATGGGTTGAATAACATATAGGGCGCGCACATACGTGGGATACAACACTATAGGTCACATACCTATTGTATTTTTGTTGATACATGTCTAGTTCATGTACAGATTGATTACATGATAGTTGTACAGGTTGGATATAGGTCAGTGGTATAGGTTGATATAATTGTATAGTGGTATATTTCACAGTTAAAGTGTGACAATTATTCCATCATTCTACTTATACTTCAAGGTGATTGGACAGGGAAAGGATAGGTGGTTGTAGCCACCTTCTGGTTGTAGCCAAAAAACATAGTGGGTTGTATCCAGAGAATTGGGGAGTTGGAGCTTTCCTCAGGTTGTATCTTGAGAAACTAAGGGGTTGGAGCCTCCTTCTAGTTGCAGTTGGAAAACAAAGGAAGTTGGTTCTTCCAATGAATGTAATTCTTCAAGACATATAAGAAAAAAAGTTCTGTGGTTTTCTCCCGATTTGGGTTTCCACGTAAAACACTGGTGTATTGCGTATGTGTGTGATTGTTCATTTCTTATTGCTCATTATTGGATAATAATTCTACATTGATATAACGCTTGGATTATTTGGATAAAAAAGATTACATTGCGTTATTATTGATTCAGCCCCCCTCTCAGTAATCCAACATGTCCACCATAAGTAAATTATTTTAATATGAACTTTATGTGTGTGTAAAGTAATTGAAAGTAAAAAAATTATCAATCCAACCATACATGATTTATACATTCCAATACGAGGAAGATATGTAATTCCTTTAGTGTTTGGCATGGAGTTGATCCATGGTATTAAAAAAACTAATAACAAAAAAATATTTCATTATCAACTCTCTCTCTCTCTATATATATATATTGAAAGTAAAAAATCATTTATGCTTAAAACATTTCAATGGTTTGATACTCAATATGAGGGACATGTTTGAAACAATGTCCATCTTAAATATAGGTCTATCATGCACTCAAATGGATCAAGTCCCTCGAGTTGATTTTTCTTTTTAGATTGAAAAAACTTGAAGAAATGTTTGCACATGGAGGGATTCAATCCTTCTTGATGCATGATAGATTCAAAGTTAATATGGCTCTATGTTGCTTAAAGATTCCAAGGTGATTATGCTTGTTTTCTCATCCTTCCCCTCTCTCCTATGTATGTCATGTGTTCTTATGTTGTGGCATCTTCATGGTATTGTTGTTATTGTTTAACTTATACTAAGAGGGCGGGGTAAATCATTCTAAGATATTTTTTACTTTATTTAACCATTCATCAATAATTCATTAGATGAGAAATAATAATCACTTATAAAGGCAAATCACAATTGACATAGTTTAACATTGAAACCCAATCGATAGAAAATTATAAAACTTGTCTTTATAAATTCATGTAGGAACCAAAATATTGTTACAATATTTGTAGGCACCAACCTGCTAGAAACACCGATCCCTTTAACTAAGAACCAACTTAGCAAGATGTATGCACAAACCTACTAGATACACCAATATCATTAACTGAGAACCAACTCATAAATATGTAAACACCAACCTACTAGAGACACCAATCTTGTCATCTAAGCACAAACTCAACAACATCTATATAAACACCAATCCAAGATCCTCATACACAGAGTACTTTTGACTTCACCTGCATGCTTCATATCACAAAAAAACTTCAAACCCTAGTCACATTTATCCTTCATGCCCTAATGATCCTCGTAGCATCATTCCCGGAATATGATCCCAGACTGCAGTATCATAACCTTGAAAAAATGCACTTTAAAACATCACAAACCTTTAGTCCTTCGTAGAACACCTTAAGAATAAGAAAACCCCTCAGAGTTCTCTTGCACAAATTTATATTCTAAAAATACACCTTAGGTCCTTTAGCACACCTCAGATCACTTATGCAAACCTCATACCTGATTTCTTGCTTGGATGCTCTTCAAATCCTCACATCTATCCTGTATTTATAGTATTTTTGTCCTCACTTCCAAGGCCAACCTATAAAGACTGAGTGTGTCGATCTAAATTTTCTAGCTGGGTTGTCAGATGGAAATTTTTTTATCTCCTCATTCCTAGGGAGTTAGAGGGAATTCCATATATCCTTGGAAAAATATCAGAATAAAATTTCCAACCATATAGCTTATGCTCCCATTTGATCTAGGTATATCGGGTAAAAAATCCTTCAAATATAGGGCATCTAAACTGAGCATAAAAAATCCAGAAACAGTGTTTCCAACAATCTCCATCTTGAAATATTTATCTTGGACATATGTAGTCTCCCCCTTTCTTTGACATCAATGAAAACAATATTTCCAACATTCTCCCCCTTTGTCATTGATGGAAACCCTTAGTCAATTATGATACTCCTTATGTCTGTGACTTTCCTTGTGTCTGCAATTATTCCTCTATATCGAAATTCTCCCCATTTGAAATCAATGGAAAAGGGCTTCCCCCCTGATATTGTGCTTCCATTTATTGACGAGATGATAGGGATATCTCTCCTAGATTCTGTCCCATACAAAATTTTTCTTCCTTGAATTCATCAAGTATGTGTACATCACTTGAGGGTTCTACTTTTATTTTCCACTAATATTTCTGAAGAGGATTTCCTTATCTCACACCCTTTATAATGAAATTTGAGGTTGTAACCTTGATCACACATTTGAATGACACTTATAATATTGTTCTTTAACCCTTCAACATACAAGGCATTATGAGTCTTAGTATTTCCATTATCAAGAATAACAATACCTTTTCCAACTATCCTTGTTGAACCATTATCTCTAAAAGTAAAACTGCCTCCTTTTTCTTCCTTCAAGGTGAGAAACTTGATCTAGTCCCTTGTCATGTGTTTTGAACATCCATTGTCAATGTACCATTGGTTCCCTTTATTTTGAGCATAAAGTGAAATTCTTCATTATTGCTTCTTCTATTCTTCTTAGTTCCTTTTCCACACCTTTGTGTATTCTTCTCTATGCTTGGTAATAACATCTTCTTCCCTCTTTATTATGTTTATTTTGAAGTCACATGTTATGTTCCCATAGTTATTTCACTTATAACATTCAAAATTGTTATCAAGTAGGGGAGAAAATGAATTGTAGTTTCTATCAACAAACCCATGAGAACTTATGGTTTTGTTGCTCACATAATCATTCTTTTTGGTTTTATAAGAACCTCTGTTTATATCTCTCACATGATCACTTCCTGCATAAGCTCTACAGTCTATTTATTTATGACGAAAATTATTGCAAGAAAAACAATAGCCAAGAAAGAGATTTTGGTACTCGTTTGCGAAAGATATTCTTAGTGGAGAAACTCTTCTAAACTCATTCTTGTGGGAAGAATCAGATTTATGTTGTTCATCATTACCTTTCATGTTGTTGCTTTCATTATTGATGGAGACTTTGAGAATATTGGCATAGCTTTTATTTTTTTCTTCATTTTCCTTTTCTGATAGCTTTGTGACCTTAGTGCTTGCATATCCCTCTAGGGTATTTTGTATTTCGTCATATCCAAGACCTATATCGATGAATGTTGACCTTTGGAAACTAATAATATTATACAATATTTTAGTACTAATCTTTCCAAACTTCAATCTTCTATTCAACTGATCAATTGTTTTCTCTAGTTCCTTTCTTAAGGAAACTATTTTAGCTTCTAGCTTCTTGCAATTTTCTTCCTTTTCTTTCATCTGGCTTCTCACAAATTCTTCTATTCTTTGTGCCTCTTCTAGTTGAGTCTTAAGGATAATAAATGTCTTCTCTATTTCTTCAAGATCATCATCCTCTTAATATTTATGCAATTGGTCCTTCTACTTACTATTCTTTTCCCATAGTCTGTCTCTTTCTTCTAAGGCACTAATGAGTTTTTCTTAAAGGTTCACTTCCCCATAAATTTCTTATTCTTCTTCTTCTTATTTTGTTTCTTATTGTAATCATTTTATTTATTAGTAGAATTTGTATCCATGGATATGAAGACATATTCTTCTTTGTCAATATTACCACTTTCTTCAGAGTAGTTATTGTCTTCTCTAGGGTAAAAACTCTTCTTCTTAGTATATTTTCCTCTTTTGTGTCAATACGTTTTTCTTCTATTCTTATATTCTTATTTAACTTTATTTTCCTCATCATAACTATCTTCCCTTATTGCAAATGGCCATTTAGCCAAAAAAATCCCTACTCTACCAAAATTAAAATATATGAAGGGTAGCTTACCTTTGTGTTTTCTAGATCCTAGTTTTATCTTTCTCGCAAATTGTGCTTCTTCTATATCTTATTCATGGCTAGAAAATCATAGAATTTGTGTCCTTTTGTATTGTTTGATTCTTTATATATGCTTCCTTCCGTGATTTTTTTTTCTTTTTCTATCCTTATCTCATATTTATGAGAATCCCATGCAACCCATCCATTGTTAGTTTCTCTAGATCCTTCATTTATTCAATGGAAGATACCTTGGAGTCAAATATCAAGGGGAGATATCTCAACACATTTTGCAAAATAATTGGCTCTTAAACCTTATCATCAATTCCTCTGATGGTGTTGACAATGTCATTCACTCAAAGGAAATATGATGCAAAATTTTCTTCATCTTTCATTTTCAAACTCTCAAACTATCTTCTATGAGTTTGGAGATTTTCCTTTTTCACCTTATCATCGCCTTAATAGATGTTTTTTAGTTTGTCCCAAATTTATTTTTTCTATCCACAATTCATCATCTTTAAAAACTTGGTTTATGATAGACCACACATGATGGCTTTCATGAATTTTGCATTATGTTCACTAGGATTCTTCTTGGCCACATCTGTTGGTGGATTTGTTGGGGTTGTATAAACATTCACAACTAATTTCAAAATATCAAACCCAATATCCATTAGAGAAGTCTGCATCCTTATACTCTAGAATGCATAGTTTTTTTCGTCAAACAATGGACCCTTGTTTGTGAATAAACCTTATTGACTAGCCATGTGTGCTCTTTAGATATACCTTCCAATGGTTAGACTGTTTCTGAAGGAACCTTATCTAATACCAATTGTTGAAATTATGCTTATACTGAGAGGGGGGGGGGGGGGATGAATCAATATAAGATCATTTTTATTTTGTTTAACCATTCATCAATCATTCATTATATGAGAAAGAATAATCACTTATAAACTAAAATCAAAATGCATAGAGTTTAACATGACAACCCAATTAGGAGAAAATCATAAAACTTATCTTTATAAATTCATGTAGGCACCAACCTATTGTTACAATGTTTTCATTCACCAACCTACCAGAGACACTGATCCTCTTAACTAAGAACCAACTCAAAAATATGTAGGGACCATCATACTAGAGACACCAGTCTCCTTAACTGAGAACCAACTCAGCAAGATGTAGGAACCGACCTACTAGAGACACCAATATCCTCAACTAAGAACAAATTTAGTAACACCTGTATACACCAATCCAAGATCCTCATACACAAAGTACTTATGACTTCATCTGTGTGCTTCATATCACAGACAAAATTCAAACCCTAGTAACATTTATCCTTCATTGCCTAGCGAGCCTCATAACATCATTCCCAAAATATAATCTCAGAATACAACATCACAACCTCGAAACAATGCACTTTGCATCATCACAAACCTTTAGTCCTTCATAGTGCACCTTAAGAACAAGAAAACTCCTTAGAATTCTCTTACACACCTTTAGATCCCAAAAAGGCACCTCAATTCCTTTAGCGCACCTAAATCACTTATGCACACCTCATACCACTTATGCAGACCTAAAACTTGATTTATTGATTGAATGCTCTTTAAATGTGCACATATATCCTATATTTATAGTATTTTTGTCCTCATTTCCAGGGTCGACCTGTAAATATTGATTGAGATGACCTAAATTGTTTGGCTGGGTTTTCGGACAGAAAAATTCATATCTCCTCATTCCTAGGGAGTTAGAGGGAATTCCATATATCATTGGAAAGTTATTGGAATAATATTTCCAACCATATAAACTATGCTCCCATTTGAGCTCGGTATATATGGTAAAACTTCCTTCAAAGATAAGGTATCTAAAGTGAGCATCAAGAATCCAAAAACAATGTTTCCAACAATCTCCATCTTGTAATATGTATCTTATACATCTGTAGTCTCCCCCTATATTTGACATCAATGAAAACAATATTTCCAACAACTATGACCATAAAATATTTAGTAAAATGTGGAAAAAAATCAAGAATTCAGTTTTGAATTGTTTGGGTGGTAATTTTGTTTTGTAATCCCCTAAAATCTTATACTCCGGTTAGTTAAGAATTAACATCATTAAAACTAACTTTGAAAGAAACATTAGAAAAATGAACTTGGAAAGAAAGACATTGCCTAAATCACCTTTATTTATAGGTCCATATTTCAACATCTAAGTTAATATGCCAATTAAACTACTCCATGATAGTGTGGTTTCCTTAATTTGATAAAGATAGTCTTACCACTCAAATTATCTCTCTTCATTAATTGTAATGATTAATGAGTAAGATGAACTAAATTATTTGGTTGATTTCCTTAGTTTATTATCCATTTCTTCAATAGTAGAGACAACTCTCTATGCAACTAAAAGTCATTATTTTTATTCACCCTAAAGGATATTTAAGGTGAAGATGATATATATGTAGAATATTGTCTCATTTATTTATATATTTAATATTTGTATTAAATCACAAGCTCTCCATCAAGTTTGGTTTTTTACATTTAGGTCACTTTCTTTGTTGTCTCAATACTAGTTGACAAAGTGTAAACATGTATGTTATTTCTATATTACTTGTACCTTCCTTCATTTTCCTAATCCTCCCAAAAGGTATAAAACTCTTCAAATTATTTGGAAAATCAAATTTTAACTTCTCACCACAATTATCATCAACTCCTTCATCTTGTAGGATTAAAATACACTCCAAGACCCAATTGTGAGTAGGAAATACTATACTAGTTAATTGCCAAAAAAAAGAGGAGAGAGAAAAATAGAATCAATCTTCACACATAAGAGACTAAGAAACCAAATCAAATCGCATTGTATTAATCCTTGATCATCAGTACAATATAATCCTTGATCATCAGTACAATATATAGGAATCTCAATAAGAGGAGTATTTCACACTAGGTTGGGATTTCCATGTGCATGCTCAAGTAAAAAAGCAACCACTACTACTAGCAACAATTAACTAAAGTAAAAAGTTGCTAATAATAAGAAAATATTAAAAATATAGGGGTGAAATCAATGACAAATCTACATGAAGTAAACATGCATTCCATAATATAAAAACTCTCCTAGAATAAGACTAGATTCCAAGAATGGAACTAAAGTCCTTAATGAGAGACAATTTCATAAATATGGAAAGTCACTAAAAATATGTAAATAAGTAAAATGGGTTAACTCCAAGAATATGATGGGTAATACACACTTCTTTAGGAGAATAATATTCTCGCTTAGGGGTGCTCTCTAACCATTACATAGGAATTATCTCCTAAAATTAAGGAAATATGAATTATCTCCTAAAATTAAGGAAATAGGAATTATCTCCTAAAATTAAGGAAATAAGTTATCTTCCCTTGAAAAATAGGAATTTTCCCAATGGTGGTTTATGAGCCCATGGTTTTGGAAACCCATGGTATTTTCCCATGATATTACGTATAGGAATCCATTGACCAAAAATACACCTGCTATAAATAGAAATCTTGCTAAATAGTAGGAAAAATGGAAAAAATGAGCATGTCACTAAGTATCTAGTTGAACATGTACCCCACTGCCCCCACTGAAACTTAACCAAGGTGTGCACAATGATGAATCCCAAAAATATGAATCCATGTTAGGTACTCATGTACACGTATAGATGCATAACAACTAAACAAAAGTGAGATAAAAAGGGAAAACCTAGTGGGAAACATACCCCCCTCTCAAAATATGCTACTAACAGAAAAAGGAATGCTAACATGTTCAATTTCTAATATGATGTATCTCTCACTCCTAAAATGTCCCTCAACGAGACAAAATTTTATTCAGTGAAAGGCTTTGTGAAGATGGACAAAACTACATATTAATGACTCCATCCTCAATTTTTCATCGAATAAAGTGCATATGAACCTCGATGCGCTTGGTACAAATAATTATGTGTCACTAGCTTTGGAAACTTCTTTAAATTGAGATTTATCTGATTATCACACCATATAAATGTCGAACGATGAAAATGGACTCCCAACTTTGTAAGAAAGTGCTACAAACAAATAGCCCGAGTAATAACATCCACTACACCCCATTACTCTATCTCTGCTGATGATAAATAAATTGTTTATTGCTTCTTACTTAACCAACAGATAGGTCTTGATCCAAGGTAGAGGACATATCCTGAAGTGGACTTTCAATCAATGTTATCTCCTACCCAATCTGAGTCTGTGTAACCAACAAAATCTAAGGAAGATCTTGCTGCATATTGTATACCAAAGATAGTAGTCCCCTTGACATATATAAAAATCCTCTTTTCTTCCTTCCAATGAAGCTCACATGGATGTTTCATGTACCTAGAAAATTATCCAACTAAATAATAGATGTTAGGTCAAGAGTGTGTAAGGTAGAGAAGACTCCCCACCAGTTGTTGATATATAGTACAATCAATGAAAGGTAATGCACTAACATCCTTTAGTCTAACCCCAGACTAAAAGGGTGTTTTAGATGGCTTGAAATATGTCATCTAAAACCTATCAAGTATATTTATAATATACTTTTACATAGACATCTTGATTCTTGAATCATTCTGGTTGATTTCATGACCAAGAAAGTAATGTAAGAGTCCCATATATGTCATGCAAATCGGTCTTCACTGCAGTAATGGAGGAGGTTGAGCTCCCTGTAATGAGAAAATCATCTACATATAGAACTATCAATAGAAGGGAATTTGTGTTCCTCATCATATACACATTAGGATATGATCTACATATAAGAAAACCTCCAGGGAGAAGAAAAGAGTCCATTTTAGCATACCATGCCTGAGGTGCTTGCTTGAGTCTGTACAATGACTTCCTCAAGCTGAAAACTAATGATGGATCATGAACATAGCCATACAGATGATCCAAATATATATCCTCATTAATATATCCATGTAATAATGCATTATTCACATCCATATTGTGTACCTCCCACTTTCTAGCTGCTGCAATAGCTAGAGCTAATTGAATGGAATTAATATTGGCAACTAGTGTAAAATCCTCCTCATAGTCAATGCCTTGTGTCAGCGTCAAAAGTCACCTTTGTATTGTGTCAGAGGCATTATTGATAACCATCAGTTTGTATTTCATGGTAAATAGTTTAAAGGGTGGTCTAATGGATGCAATCTCAAGATTATATCGCTTTAACTCAGAAAATTGGGCTGGTATGCCTATGGCAAGTGAGGTATTGATCTAAATTCAGTCAGTAAGTTGCAGTAAAGGGTGAATAGGGGGAAGAACTGGTGAGGATATGTGAGGGCCTGATGTGGACATCCGGTCTTCTAGAAACCTAAGGAAGAAAAGCATCAAGAATGAGATCATCTTGTACCCAAAGCTTCAGATAATGAGATATGTCTAAATGACACATCTACAACAGCACGATGATCAAACCTACATCAAAATGCTACTGTAACATATTGACTGGATCCTCCATGCCCGAGATACTCAATATAAGAGGGGAAAATATAACATGAGAAATTGGTTAAAACAGGTGAAAATATTGCAGTGATCAAACCTACATCACAACAACATCACAACCCTCGGCTGGATCCTCCAATTCGGAGTGTCTTAACACATTGTCTACAGAGAGATGAAAAGAAGTTGAATTTCATTGAACAAGAAGTCTCAAATACATATCATAACCAAAGAACCAGAGGCTTCATTAAAACTTTACAATTGGGAGCTTAGCTCAACCATCGACCATTACAAAATATCAAAATTGAGTATTTATACTCAAAGAAAAAATCACAGAAGCATAATCGAGAAGCTTCATTGAAGGCATTACATGTGTTTTCTTCCTGTCGAACTGTGCATACAGTCTTTGATCAAACATGAATTTCGATCAGACACAAGCGAGCCTCATAACGGACCTTCTCATGAGTCGACTAACTATCAGTCCTTTCCTATGCCTTCTATTTATGGCCGAAACGATGCTCAACCACCACCAACAAACCTTAATAACTGCTTCATAAGGATTGAGAAAGGCTCTAGTCAACTCTACACCTGTAAGACATGGAAGCCTCAACATTCATTGTCTGGATCTGAGCTAGATGTTTGCGGGTAAGCCTGATGACAGATGTGGCTACTGATGAAGTGATTGGCGCACTCACCATGGAGTAGTGGGTGAGATATGGCCAGGTGGATAGTTGTGGATGGAAAAGGAGATTGAGGATAGCATGGGAGCCACATAAGCGGGAGCTGAGGTGTAATGGGATGGAGGTGATGTGGAGTGAGGGGGCACAAGTGGCGAGAGATGAGAAAGGGACAGGTACTGGTGGGACAGTTAGTGGAAGACAGATGGAGGGAGAGGAAGTGATGAGGGGTGGCCACTTTTCAGCCTGGGATAGGACACTATGCACACATGCACATATCGGGGCTACAAAAAGTGGTTTGGAACCTCCCTGCTTTTTTTCCTGATGTATGTCTTTGGTCGACACGTAGCACCTTCACAAACCATGGTTGTTTTCCCTGGTCTTCTCTACCCTTTTTATCCCGTGCGAATGTTGAGGCCCCGATGTGGCCATCGACCATTGACCTGGGGCACTCAGCTCTTAACCACCTATCTCTGTGCGCACCTTATCATGTCACGTCAAAATGTCGCATCACTCCTCCAACTTAGGGTATAAGCCAAATTGTGGGTTTTTTTGCTCATTTTCTTTCATTCCTTCGCAAAGGGACCAAATTCTTAGGAAAATAACCCTTTTTTACAAATAAATGTGATAAAACTAGGCTCCATGGGGGATGTCTTTCTCTCTGTGAGATACCAAGAACTCTTCTGCAGTTTCAGTGCCTTACTGTTGGGCTATGGAGTCACCTATAAAACCGATAAAATAAAAGAAAAACAATATTTACAAAATCATGGGAGCCGCTTGTGGCTCAAATAAATAACTTCTTGAGAAAATTCCCATTTACACGGCCATTGAAAACTTGATCACCCTCCAAATTCTGAAACCTATATGTATTATTTTGATATATCTTAGAGATTTTGAAGGGCCCGATCGACAGGGATTCAAACTTGTTGTGCTTTCCTCTGTCTTTCCTTGGTGCGTCCCATTTGAGAACCAAATCCCCTAGCTGGAAATTGTCTTTTCTCACCTTTCTGTCAAAGGATTGCTTGATCTTCTGTTGGCGTTCACGCACTTTGTCCAACAACTATTCTATGGTCTGCTACACTTCTACCAATTGATGTATCCTTATAATCATATCATTAGGCTCACCTCGATAATCTTGGAAGAATTTCACTACAGGTAGGGCAAGGTGAGAAGGAAAAACTGCTTCAGCCCCATAGAAAAGTTGGAAAGGGGAGAGGCCCAAGGATCTCTTCATTGTCACTCAATCAACCTATAAAGAAAACTTAAGATTTTAATCCCATTCTTTCTTATTGTCCTCTAGCATTCTTTTGATGATCTTTATCAGGGTTTTGTTAGAGGACTCTGCTAGTCCATTTCCCTGCGGGTAGTGTTGGTCTCCAGTTTTGATCATGTTTTTGCCTATATTATATTCCAAAGACCTCCATTTCTATACCCAGTACCACCCCTTTTGGCCTTGTTTTGACATAATTGACATCTCCCTACTGTTGGTCACTATAATTGCTTAATTAATTTTAAACAACCAAGTGAAACATAAATTATCAACCCATGGAAGTCTTTTATTTCAAAGATAACCATGCACAATATATGCTCAATTCCAAAAGCAACTTAGTGTTGTAGTAAAGAAACTCATACTAATTATACTTGCTTGAATGAACTGAAGCTCTGAACTAAATCACAGGAAAGTAACTTCCCTATTGCAATTCTTTAAAGATCAATCTAAGAATCCTGGATTACATTAAAATAATACTTGCAATGGGAAAGAACAATTATTCTTCAATCAGAGAACAAGACCCTTACTCTCAAACAGAGACTTCAGCATTAACACTCTTTTCATGAAAACAATAATGCAGAAAACAATTAACTCTATCTAACAGAAAGCAAAGCCACCTAGTTCCTTTCTTTCTAAGCAGGAGCCTTGAGCCTTATTTCTGTTTTAGCACACTTGTGAGGTTGAGGTCTACAGAGAATAGGGCATTCTGATTCCTTCCTTTCTGAGCAGGGATCCCTAACCCAGTTTCTGGCTAACACCAATGAAAGTCTACAGAGAACAGGATGTTTTGGTTCTTTCCTTTCTGAGTAGGAACCCTTAACCCAATCCCTGGATAACACACTTGCAGAGGTAAATGAAATATACAAAATACAAGGTGTTGTAGTTCCTTCCTGTCTGAGTAGGAACACTTTAACCAAATCTCTGGCTAGCACACTTGCAGAGGTAAATGAAATCTACAGAAGACAAGGTGTTGTAGTTCCTTCCTATCTGAGCAGGAACACTTTAACCAAATCTCTAGATAGCACACTTGCAGAGGTAAATGAAATCTACAGAAGACAAGGTGATTGGGTTCCTTCCTATCTGAGCAGGAACCTTTTAACAGAACCTCTGGCTAGCACACTTGCAACAGTAAACGAATTCTACAGAGGGTATGATATTCCGATCCCTTTCTGTCTAAGCAGGAACCTTTAACCAATTCTCTGCTAGCTTCATAAAATCATCACACAAGATTGCTGATAAAAAGAATTACAAATTCCATTCAATAACTAAGACAAAGTCAGTAGTGTTTCAGCAAAGCGGAATCCATTAAAAACAGTGTTTCAGCAAACGATAGTTAACCAAAACATGAACAGAAATTATACTAACACACTTCTAACTAATGGGTGAATCTTGTGATGAAGGTGGGCCCTCCCTTCTCACAAGATTCCCCTGAATCGAAGAGCTAGAGAAGGATACTCAAAGCAGTCTTATATTCATCTGTTGAAATATCACATTACAAATTGGAAGAATAGAATACGTCCCGCTTCTCTGGAGTTGCTTCAATACATCAAAACTTTGATATCTCGAATGGTGTTTTCCTCTGATTTAAAGAGGAAATCCCTTCGATACAATCATTACAATGCATATCTGAATCCTATCCTAAGTCGGATCTTCTTTCTAAATCAGCATAGGATGTCCTAGTCTCACGCAATCGAATGCTATTACAGGAACTGAACG
>ML785706.1:637211-688401 GCA_009831015.1 Picea engelmannii | reverse complement strand
CATGAGTACACTGTATTGGATAGACATATTAAAACTGAGAATGAACTCATGAAACTCAGGGTAACTCACCTCTTGTCCAAAATTGAAAGGTTAAAGCAGAGGAATAAGGATATTTTCAAAAGGAACAGGCAACTTCAGAGGACGGCTAGAAAGCATATTATAATCAACAGAGTCCTCAAGAAAGAAATCAAGAATCTGAAGAAACAGGAGAGGCTACAAATGTTGGTTGCAGCCGCTGCAACCCTCTGATTGCTACCAGTCTTTGACTTTTGTTGCCTGAGGACAGGCAAAGACTTCAGTGTGGGGGCATGTTGGTCTCCATTTTTTATCATGTTTTTGCCTATATTATATTCGAAAGACCTCCATTTCTATACCCAGTACCACCCCTTTTGGCCTTGTTTTGACATAATTGACATCTCCCTACCACTCAATGGGGCTACTTAAGGTATCTTTACGTTTCAATCTATTTTTATGCATTTTGATGCTTTAAATTGATATTGAAACTAATGTCTCTTGGGTTAGGTACCACTTCTATTTTTGGAACAAGATTTCCAGTACCAGGTACCAACTCGTACCCCATGGAGATACCAATGAAGCTGCTCAAGATCTGTGCATTATGGTCAGAATGGGAGACAGAGAGATTCACATGACAGATGGAGTCATCGCTCACAAGATGATTGAAGGCATAATGATAAAACTGAGTCGTTAATTCTTCATCGTTCACACTTCGTGACACTACGTGTCATGAAGATGTGAAGACCATTTTAAAACTTGATTCCAAGCTATTTTCGGATCGGGGATCTGTTTGTCTTTATGTATTTTTTCTTTAGACTGTTATGAAGGAGGATCTATATATAACCAGGAGGTCTCTCCTAAGAGACGGTTGGATTATGTTATGTTATGAACACACATTTCTGAATACAAACTGTTGTTGCGTTATGTTACTCGACTGTCATACGATTTGAGTGTTTTCTTCTGAGTTAATGGAGTGTTAAGTTTACACAATGTTTGCGTAGCATGATTGAGTAGTTCTGGTTGTCCTTCAGCGTTTGTACCTTTTGGTTGGGCCCGCCAAACAGGTGCAAGTCGTTGATGTTCTTGCATTAAATTTAGGTTATTTCAGTAGCGTAGTAATTGCCTACATGTTAGTTTATTGAGCCTTGGAATTAACTGTTCAGAATATTGATTGATTATTCTTCAGCACAGTAATATCTTCCACAGTGATGAGTATTGAACGCATGATTGATTCCTGTAGGATTTGAAGTGTGAATTAGAATAGCTCTGTTTCCAGTTTCCAATTTGAACGAAGATGACAGTGAACGCGAGCTTGGATATACTTTGTTTTGGTTAGAATAGTTAGTCACTCTACTTTGTTAGATAAGTTAGGCTACTTTGCTCTGTTAGGTTCGTTAGATTGCAATTGAACTAAAGGAAGCTTCCAGTACCAGTAGGGTAAGTAGGATATTTCTCTGTTTTCCTGTGGACAGATTTAGATTCATTTATAATGTTCATATTAAATGCATTTTAGGAAACACTCTTTCTGTCGTGGCTTGACTAGAAATGGTGATGATAGATGATTAAAAGTAGTGGTGGAATAATATTGTGAAATCACACTTCTGAATGGAAATAGAAGCACCAACATTTAAGCATAGGACTGTTTTCTGTTGACAAATTAAATAGGAAATGCTAAGTTTCAAGATAGTCATTAAGATTCAAGTTCTCAGAGTGAGTTTGTGTTTTATTCTAAGGATAGCATTCAGATAGAGATTAGAGCCTTACCCACACATACAGTGTAGCAACTCAAAGTTTACCAACCCTGGTTTGACAATTTAGTGTTTCAGGTCATTCAAATCTTCAATTTAGCAGCCTGACAGGTAGTAGGGTGTAGAGTGGATCAATGAAATTTCGAACTCCTCGCAAAATTTGACCAGTGGTTCGACCTTGAAGGATGTAGTGTTATCGGTGATGATTTTGTTTGGACAACCAAACCTTGCCATAATATCTTCAAGAAAACCTATGATGACTTTGTGAGAAGCGGTCCTTATGGGAATAACTTCTATCCACTTGGTAAAATAATATGTGGCAGTTAGGATCCATCTATGTTGGCCGCTTGATGCAGGATGAATTTCTCCAATAAAGTCTAGGCTCCACTGCTAAAAGGGTCCTGAAACTACTACATGCTTCAATAGAAAAGACTTGAGCTGCTACTTTCCTGAGAATTTCTGACATTGGATACAAGCTCTATTTTTTGCAAAGACATCAGTGAATAAATTGGGCCAGAAGTACCCATCCATAAGAATTTTTTAGGTCGTGGTTGTCTAGAAAAGATGTCCCCCACATAGGCTTCCATGAAATTAGAAAATAATCTTTTTGGCCCCCTGTGGGTCTAAACATATCAGAAGCACACCTAGAGGGTCTTTCCAATACAAGACCTGGTCAATAAGGAAATATCTAACTGCTTTGAGATTTAAATCTCTTGCCTTTCTCTTCCCCATTCTGTCAGGGGGCTTTAACTCTTGCAGAAAAAATATAATATCTTTATACTAGGTGCATTCTTCTAGTGGAGGGCTATCCTGAGAAAAACTATCAGTCAACCTAGCATGCTGATATTCTGAGTAAGTTTTGATGAAATTAACCCCCAGATCTTTACAATTATATTCATCCAACAGTTTGGTTAAACCTTGACCTTTAACTAGTTTGGTGGGTTTTATTTCTAGATCGAATTCAAGGATCTTGGCAATCGACTTGATCCTTTTCCAATCTATGTCAGGCTGAATGAGAATGTCCTTCAAAGAGGCTAAAGGAACATATGCAATTATATTTGAATGAAAAACATAGACTCTGAAATATTTGAGATATTTCACAAGGGCATAGGCCTATTTCTCCATGATATCATATTTTGCCTCTACATCTCTCAATGCCCTGCTGAAAAATGAAATTGGTTGCTTTAGCCCTTCAACATTTTTCTGCAACAAAACAACAACCACTGTATCAAAAGAAGCAAAAGAAAAAAACCATAAAATCCTTGGAATAATCAGGACTGACGAGAATAGGTGCCTCAGTCAATTCCTTTTTGATTTGGCTGAAGGATTCTCGAGACTCAACAATCCATTTTACTTCATTTCACTTTCTAAGCATGACTGTAATATGCTTCACCAACTCAACAAAATTGGAAATGAACCTTATTAAGAAGTTAATTTTTCCCAGGAAATACTGAACTTCCTTCCTGGATCTGGGAAGTGACAAGGTTTGAATAACCTCTACCCTGTTTGAATCAATTCTGATCCCATCAACTGATACTATGTATAATTTCCCTTCCTTCAAGGAAAACACTAATTTCTTGGGATTTAATAAGAGACCAAACCTTTTGCACTTCAAGAAGACTTTCCTCACATGACAACAGTGTTCTTTATCAGATCTAGAAAAGACTGTTATATCATCCAGATAGATGACCACAAATTTATCCTTCTCCCCAATGAAGGCGATGTCCATGGCTCGCTAAAAGGTTTCTCTTGCGTTCATTAATCCAAAGGGAATTTTGGCATACATGAATGTGACCCAAGGAGTGGTGAAGGTTGTCTTTTATCTATCTTTAGGCAGGACAAAGATTTGATTGTAGCTAGAAAATCCATCAATCATGGAAATCCTAGACACACCAGTTACCCTTTGCAATATATGTTCCATCTTTGGCAACGGGTAATTGTCCTTCCCAGAGCTCCTGTTCAAAATTTTGAAGTCAAAATAGAGTCTGATTTATCCACTCTTTTTTCTCACTGGGATGAGGTTGGATACCCACTCAGAATATCTCAAAGGAATAATAATCTGAGCATCCAAAAGATTCTCCACCTCCCTTTCCATAATAGGAAGCATCATAGGATTTATTTTCCTCAATTTCTTCCTAAATGGATTGGCCTCCTCTTTCAATGGGGTCTTGTGTTCAATGAAACTGGTGTCATATGTTCTGAGATCTTCTTATGTCCAAGAAAATACATCATAACATTCATTTAATAGCTCAGTATAATTGGCCATCTTCTCCTTTGACATACTTCTCAACAATTTGACAAATTTTGGGTCCAACTCTATGCCAATATTGCACTCATCCACATCAGCATCATCATTTGAGATTTTACCCTTCATTGCCACATCATTTCTGTCAAAAATCCTTTCCAAAGGAACCAGTCCCTTTGGGAGTGATTGTTGGGTAGCTGGACAATGTGATCATCATCAATCTTTTTCAAGAAGAGATCAGGATGAGGCTCTATTTCAGAGTTAGGATCTTGATCAATGTGCAATACAAAGAACTCCTCAACAGTTTCTAGTAATATTTTGATTTCAAGATCATCCTCAAACACTTTCCAATGCTTGACATTGTTAGGTATAGAGGGTCTATATTTCACTTCTACATCATACCTGAGTTTAGGTGGCAGGGGGACTTTGAAATTGCTTGCTAAAAAAACCAGAGAATTGGCTATGACATTCTTTTCCTAGAATAAATGAAATGTTGTAAGCCAAGAAAAAACTGTTGATGAGGTCCCATAATTCATTTCTATAGTTTCTAAGCCTAGGATGCTTAGATTGATACAGATTTATAATTTTTTTAATAATCAATTATGCATCTCCAAACACAAATATTTCCTTGATCCCCATGTCTTTTGCAACTCTTAAGCCCAAAACAAGAGCTTCATATTCTGCCACATTATTGGTAGCTTCAAATTCCATTTTGTATGACAGATATATGATTTCCTGGGCTAGTGAAACCAAGACTACTTCAGCACCACCAACATCCTTAGAGGAGGCTCCATCAAAAAACATTTTCCAAACAGAGGTGGTGGAGAAAGAAGCTTCATGAAAAACCATGGATTGTTTTTTGAGATTTAAAGCAAGCTCAGGAGCATCGATGAACTACAACAAACTGGCTCCCAACTCAGTGTCAAGTGCAAAGATAAGTTGATCGGTGGGGTCATATTCATCACTAATAATGTAGGCCATCTGAGATTCTTTGTACAGTCTTCTATGGTTCCCTCCGAACACAGGAATGGTAGCATACGTGAGGTCCATCTGCAAGGTTCCCCCAATCCTTTTAATCCAAGATCTTGACAAAAGCATGAAAAACTTGGGAGGAACGTCAACCACCACAATATCCATGACCACATTTTTCATGGGTAGCTGAAACAAGGTCACAAATAGATCTTTGATGACCCCAAGACATTGCACCCTCCTTGAATCAAAAGAATACAAATCATGATAAGCTTTTTTGATCTCTAATTTGAGATTTTCCATAACTGTTTTGGGCATGATATTATGAGATGCCCCAGAGTCCATCAGACAATTATGCAACACTTTATCATGTATGTTCAGTGATGTATAGAAGGGAGGGGATGAATCATCTCTATCTTCTATCATAGGAACTAGGATGACGGTTGAATTCTCATCTTGGAGATTTACTGATTTTGTGGAATGGCAAGATGGCTTAGACTGCAATAGCTTAGAGAGGGACCTTTTGAAGTCTTCATGCTTGACCAGCTCTGAAAGGGGAATAGGGATTCTAATCTTCTGAATTTCATTCTCAAAGTTAAAAGAGGAAGGGGGCTTCATAATTTCTCTTACCTCTGGGACAAGGTATTTGTCTATTGGTGTAGGATTTTGAGACTTCTTCTCTTTGTTGTTGTTTACTACATATTTAGTAGGCTTCTCTTCTATGGAAGGTTGATCAGGGGTGTCAGACTTCCCTTACTTATTCTTATACCGGAGTTTTTATTTGTTGAGACTGATATTAGCTTTCTCCCCCTTGCTCAGCTCATTTATTTGGCTGTCTAAGAGAGACTCCTCGTATGAAGATTGAGTCAAGTGAGGGAATGGGGAGGTGTCTCCAAGACAATGGATTTTAGGATCTATCTCTTCCTCCTCTCCTTCTTCATCAACAATAAGGTTATTTTTAAGAGGGGTTTGGATTTTTTGATCGCTTCTATCTCTATCCCTTTGTTCCCTTGGCATAATCTGTGGAGCACTGCCATTTGGCCTCTTGCAATTTCCTCTGTTATCAATATTTTGAGGATTTCTATATGTTGGATTCCCCTTTACTTCCAACCTTTCCATCCTAGTTGAAAGTTATTTTAGTAACTTGGTTACTTCATCCATTTGAGGGGGGGAAACAGAGGAGCCAAAGGTGGAGGCTTTGGATTTTTTTGTTGGGATGTCTCTATCAGCCTTATTCCTAAGTCAACTAGTTACCAACACATTGGATTCTACTTCCTGGGATGCATATTGCATATGAGACAAGGAAGTATCTCTTATTTCTCTAAGCAAGAGGCAGAAATCAGGGTCAAAAGCATTAGCATAAGTGATTTTGGCAGAGGCTTCTGTAGGCTTTATTTCAGTAGGAATCTTATTGTACATTTTATTGAACCTCTTGGAGAAGTCAGATACTGATTCTCCCTCTTTTGTATTCAAAGACCCAAACTCTGTGATGTAATACATAAAGTATTTTTTACCCCCCTATTGTTTCAAGAAGGAATCATCTAGAGCCTCAATCTCATAAATGGATCCAGGGGTCAAACCTCTTAACCACTTTCTAACCTCACCATCGAGGCTCTAGACAAAGAATCTCATCCAGACATATTCATTTTTTGATATTTAGATTGTCTGCATAACTGTAGAAGGAAACAAGGTGCTCTTCAATAGTTATATCCTCTTCTCCAGTGAACTTAGGCATATATTTCAGGTAATCTCCAGTAGGGAGAGCATTCATTGTCTAAGGTAGGACCAGAGGGGCATATCTTGTAGCCACTATGGCATCCATTCTATTTCTAGGGGGATTGGAACCTTCCATAGTGATATGAGGTAGAGGAGAACTAGGAGGTGAAGGTGTTAGAATAGGGGAGACTGGAACTTAGATTCTAAGAGGAAAGGGAAATGATAGAGGATTTGGAGAAACAGTTAGAGGGATTGAGGGAACAGGGGTCTCTCTTTCCATGAAATTAGTAACTCTAACATGAGGAGGAGTGGTAAAGCCTGGGGTGGGAAAATATTATGAGGTGCTGGGTCTAAAACACGATATGATTTCAGGGGAGAGTGGAGTGACAAGGATTTCTCTCTCCAATCCCAGACTAGGAGGGGAAAACTTAATAGGAACACTCCCAAAATTCAAAATTCGGGAAACTCCAATAGAAGGTATAACAAAAGGCTGAAAAGAAGGAATTAGAGTTCCTATAGGATAATGAAAATCATCAGAAATACTTGGTTCGATAGTAGAAGTACTTTCATGAAGGACCTTTCCCTTTCTGATAATTTTCTCTGGGTCAACTTCAGGTGTTGCCAAAGGCATCTATGGAGTATACCTCATGTGTCTACCTCTGGAAGCCATAATTGAAAATGTGGAGTCGCATTAATGCATTCACCACAGTGGAGTCACCAGGTGCACAACTGCAATCTTGATGTATTGGGTTTTGATGCACCTTCGGAACCAGTAAGCTTTGTCGTTCAATCCTAGGGAAAATATTCAATTTCGTCCTCGACAGTGGTCCTAGAAATGTTAGTGTCAAAAGTCACCTATGGATTGCGTCAGAGGTAAGATTGATACCCATCCGTTTGTATGTCACAGTAAATAGTTTAAGGGGTGGTCTAATGGATGAAATCTCAAGATTATATTGCTTTAACTCAAAAAATTGGGTTGGTATGCCTATGGAAAGTGAGGTCTTGATCTAACTTCAGTCAGTAAGTTGCAGTAAAGGGTGAATAGGAGGAAGAACTGGTGAGGATATGTGAGGGCCTTCTGTAGACATCCAGTCTTCCAACAACCTAAGGAAGAAAAGATTCAAGAATGAGATCATCTTGTACACAAAGCTTCAGATACTGAGATATGTCTAACTGACATAGATACAACATCACGATGATCAAACCTACATCACAATTCTATTGTAACAACTCGACTAGATCCTCCATGCCTGAGCTACTCAATATAAGAGGGGAAAAGATAACACAAGAAACTAATTAAAACTAGTGAAAATATTGCAGTGATTAAACCTACATCACAACAACATCACAACCCTCGAATGGATCCTCCGATTTCGAGTGTCTTAACACAATGTTTACAGATATATGAAAAGAAGTTGAATTTCATTAAACAAGAAGTCTCAAATACATATCATAACCAGAGAACCATAGGCTTCATTACAAATTTACAATCGAGAGCTTAGCTCAACCATCGACCATTACAAATATCAAAATTGAGTATTTATACTCAAAGAAAAAATCACAGAATCATAATCAAGAAGTTGCATTGAAGGCATTATGTGTGCATGCTTCCTGTTAGGTTGTGCATACAGTCTCTGATCAGACTTGAATTTTGATCAGATGCAAGTGGGCCTCAGAATGGACCTGCTGATGAGCTGACTAACTGTCAGTCCTTTCCTATGCCTTCTATTTATGCCCGAAATGACTCTCAACCACCACCAACCAACCTTAATAACTGATTCATAGGGATCGGTAAAGGCTCTAGTCAACTCCACACCTGTAATATTTGGCAGCCTCAACATTCTCCGTTTAGATCTAAGTTGGATGTTTGCGAGGAAGCCTGATGATAGAGGTGGCTGCTGACGAAGTGATTGGCACACTCAGTGTGGAGTAGTAGGTGGGAGATGGCCAAGTGGACAAATGTGGATGGACGAGGAGACTGAGGATAGCGTGGGGGCCAACAAGTGAGAGTTGAGGTGTAATGGGATGGAGGTGATGTGGAGCGAGGGGGAACAGGTGGAAAGAGATGAGAAAGGGAGAGGTATTGGCGGGATAGTGAGTGGAAGATAGATGGAAGGAGAGAAAGTGATGAGGGGTGGTCACTTATCGGCCTGGGATAGGACACTATGTGCACATGTGCATATTGGGGATACAAAAACTTTTTTGGAACCTCCCCACTTTTGGGCCCGATGTATGTCTTTGGCCAACACATAGCACCTTCACAAACCATGATTGTTTTCCCCGACTTGCTCTACCCTTTTTATCCTATGCGCATGTTGAGGCCCCAGTGTGGCCATCGACCGTTGATCTGGGGTGCTAAGCTCTCGACCGCCCAACTCTATGCATGACTTATTATGTCGCATCACTCCTTTGACTTAGGGTATAAGCCAAATTGTGGGTTGTTTTTCTCATTTTCTTTCATTGCTTCGCCAAGGGACCAACTTCTTAGGAAAACAACCCCATTTTACAAATAAATGTGATAACACCTTGTACCTATGAGAAACCTTTAGCTACTTATGAAGCCTTATAATTTGTAAAGTATCCATCAACATTCCTATTTTTCTTGAAAATGCACTTACATATAACAAGCTTCCCATGGGAAGGTAGAGGAACCAACTCCCATGTGTTTTTCTCCAGCAGGGAATTGTACTCCTCTTTCATAGTTTCCTCCTAATGGGGGTTACCTTCATCCTTTCCATAATAATAAGGGTCCAATCCAAGTACCATATAATAATAAGTAGGTAGCAAGGGATAAATTGGGATAAGATCTTGTGGAGGCTCCACAAACTAAGATCTAGTTCTTCGTGGATTGGTGAGATCACCCACTAGATCACCTGCTTCCTAAAGAGTTTATTGTGCCCATTTTGGTAGATTCTATAGAAATAAAAATTCTTCACTCTAATCAGAAATATAAAATATATCATATTCAAATATTTGATTAGATGAAGTCTCATGAAGTTCCACAACTAGAGGTTATGGAGATGGAGGTGTGGACTACTTCAGAAGTACCTGTGAAGGACATTATTCAAACTTAACACTCCTCAAAATGGACTCTTCATTAGAATTTATTTGTTAGAAGAGGTATGAAACGAGATCTTTTAGTAAATTGAGAGAAGGTGTACAACCTGGAATGGTGATTAACCTCACCAACAACAATATTTGAACCATCTGAAAAGTTGGAAATAAAAACTAAGTCTAGAGTCAATTCCACCTTCTTCCATGTACTTGAATGAGTGGTTTGATATATAGAGAGGATATTCGCTGAAATATTTGGAACATGAAGTACATCCTGAAATCATACATGGTCTATATCAACTCTACCCCTACCACACAGCTCAGCAGGAGAATCATCCCCCATGTATATCGGTGGTCTGGAACAAGTCTCCAAGTATGATAAAAGTAAATATGATGAGGCCATATGATGGGTAGCCCTTGAATCAATAACCCAAGCATTAGGATAAGATGAAACATCAAGTAATCCATGACCATTACCTCTTTCCAATGATTGCTTGACTAGTGGTTTATTCCTAACATTATTCATAATACAATCCTCGAGGTGATGTTTCTCAATTGATTGTTCCATGATATCTATGGTATTTTTCATGCAATAACTCTAAGGATGGAACCCCGTATTAGAGTAGGAACGATTGGTCTTATCCTTCTTTCTCTTTGATGCCTTGGAAATCGAACTCTCATCTGTGGATTATTGTTTACCTTCCTTATTTTTCTATTAGTCCTTCTACTCTTTCTATTCTGCTTATTCTTCTTTGAAATTCCTTGAGATGTAAGCACATGGGGATCGGAGCTCTTGAGTGCCCCTATCTGGATGAGCTTTGTCTTCGCATGGATAAGTGACTCCATGAACTCATCTAAGGATGGAATCTTCCATGTAGACCCCATAACTTGTTGGAGTTAGTTGCTTCACACACACCTAAGATTTCTTTTTCCAAAGGTTTTTCCTTTTTTATTAGTCATAATTAGTCATTATCCAATATCCTATATTTTAGGGGAGAATATTCCACATAGAGAATATTCTCTTTCAATTGACACTTCAGTTTGACTAGTTGAGTTGAGTTTATATGTTGCATTAGTTTTGTCACCATGCAACATTGGGATCATCACCATGCTAATTCGACCTTGCCTTGGTATCATCACCATACTGACACATTAGCCTTGATTCCCTGAGTTAACTCCTCACTACTCTCTTTTCAGTTAGTTAACTGAAGACTAGTTGACTAGTTAACTCAACTAGGTGGCAGTTCACTCTCGTAACTGCCTAAGAGACTATACTAGGTGGAAGTTCACTTCCATAACTGTTCGTGTGTGTCTAGATCACTCTATACCACCACTATGGCACATTGGTTCTCCTTCAGTGCACACTCATTGAGCTATACATAGTATATCATGTGTAAAAATATTCATTATTCACAACGGTTAATGAGAATTCTTTCATTCTTTCTCTCCTTCTTCTTCTTTCTCAAATTCTCTCTGCAAATGTGTGTATTATTTTTTAGCTATATCTATTCTATTCAGGTTCAACACATTTACATGTTATCAGATCCGACGAATTGCTAAGAAAAATCTACACCAAAATGTTTTGCAGGTACAAAAGATTGAAGACAGCGGAAAGATGGAATTCCAAAAAGAATTCATTCTTACACCTTACAACTATTTTTCATGGAAGGAGAAAATAGCCATACATATTTGAACCAAAGGGTTGTACAGGTTAACCTTGAATACATATACAGAACCGACATCAGCCATAGAAAAATCCAAGTACTTAAATCGCATGGATGAGGCACTCAAAACAATTTGCAGTCTTATTTCTCCCGATCTCCTTTTTCATATATCTTCCTGTAAGACTCCCAATGAAGCTTGGACCACCTTGGAAGGGATATTTGGAAAACATGATGAAATGAGGGGACACATGTTGGAGGTGGAGATGCTCACATTGGATTCAAAAATCTTCGACAATATCCAATATTTCTTTACAAAATTCAAGGATTTACTCTCACAACTCAAAGTTTGCGTGGTTGATAAATCGAAGGAGGAGAAACAAATGGTTCTCACCATTCTCTCAAATATTGGTCTTGAATTATTTGTATTCGTATATACATTCCATACTGTCAGATTCGCTGCTGGAGCCACCTGGAAGATGCCTTCTCTTGAGGACTTTATTGAATCCCTGCCACAAGAGCAAACCAAGCTCATCAACATGGGCACAATCAAAGGCCCAAGGGCGCATGCACTCATTGTGCATAATGGCAGCCAAAAATATAAGAAATCTAAAGATAAAGATAAATGGAAATCTCATGTACATCCAAAGAAAGAAGGGTACACAAAACCCTTCACCGATGCCTCCGGATCCAAAGGGGAAAAGGGAAGAAAAGGGGATAAATGCACATACTGTCACAAAGGATTCCATTCAGAATCCACATGCATGAAATAAAAAATATATATGATGTCTCAAATAGTTCAGAAAAAGAACGTTGGATATCACATCCCTGAGGGTGCAAAGAAGAAGAAGCCATAAGATCTGAATTCCAGGAAAGGCAATTCTAGCCATGCCTTGATTGCCATTAACTCCTCTCTCATTGCTTGGATCGTTGATTCAGGAGAATCACATCACATGGTTGCATAAGAAGAATCATATTAGTCATTGGATGCATGCAAAGGTCCTCCTATTCTGATGGGGGAAAACTCTTCCGTCGAAGTCATCGACAAAGGAAGGATTGAACTCACCAATGGAAGCTTTGTGAATCTGCTACATGTTCCCAAACTTTATGTCAAACTTCTCTCCATGTATCAAATGAAAAATTCTAGCACCAGAAAGAAATTCATATTCACACCAAATTCCTTGGACATCTACGACATGAAAACCAACTCTAGGGTTGCTACCAGTGAGGTAAATCATCAGTCTAGATTGTATACTTTTTCTGAATTCATTGAACCTGATTCTGCTTTACTTCTTACTCATGCTGATGAAAGTAGTAGGATATGGAATGAAAGGTTTGGACATTTGAATTTCAGATACATGCAACAACTTAGCAAGAAAATATTGGTTGATGATCTACTAGACATCCATTTCTCCAAGGGAGTGTGTGAGGGATGCATTCTCGGATAACACCCTAAAGAGAAATTCAATAAGGTAAAGTATCAGAGAGCCTATGCACCTTTATATCTGATCCAAAATGACCTTATGGGTCCTTTTCCACATCTATCCATCAACAAAGTGAGGTTTTTCATCATTTTTCTTGATGATTACTCACGTTTTACTTGTATCTACTTTCTTAGGCAAAAATATGAGGTCTTTCAACACCTCAAATATTTCAAAGCCCTGGTTGAGACACAGTATGAAAAGAAGATCAAAGTCCTCCAAACTAATAAAAGTGGAGATTATGTGAATCATGAGATCCACAATATTTTCCATGAGGAAGGGATTTAGGTGCAGTGTACAGTTCCCTATACTCTGCAACAAAACAGAGTTGCTGAGTGGAAAAACAGATCTCTAAAGGAGATGGTATGTTGCATGTTTCATGAAAATTCACTACCACAGGGACTATGGGCCGAAGAACTTAATTGTGCAACATACATCCAAAACATATCTCCTCATAGATCTTTCAAGGATATGACCCCCTATGAGGCTTGGAGTGGCCTCAAACCGAAAGTGACCCACTTTCGTATTTTTGGTTCACGTGCATGGGCCCAGATTCCCTCTGAAAAGAGGAAGGCACTTGATCCACAGAGAACCAAGTGCATTTTTTTTGGATACCCCGACAATGTGAAGGGATATAGGCTTATTAATATTTCCTTGGATCAACTCATCATTGAGCGTAGTGTCCAATTCAAGGAAAGTGTCTCGCATGCACCTCAACATCCACATTCAAACACCTTCATTCTTCCACCAGCCTGAGATGATGAGCATGCACATGCCAACTCTTCTTCAGACGTGATTTTTGATTCAGAGGACTCAGATGATTTAGATATAGATTCGGAGCATCCAGATGCAGTTGCAGAGCGATAAAAGAGGCCCAAGTGGGCACAAACTACTCTTTAGGTTGCAAGGGATCTCGTTGGTGATCCAACCAATACTAGGAGGACTCGATATGATTTCAAGGAGCCTCCTATTGCACTCACTACCACAACATCATTTCCCTCTGGGCATATTTTCTTGGTTCAGTCTTCAGATCCACAATCTTATGGAGAGGCTGTTAGAAATCCTTGTTGGATTACTAAGAAGGGGGGTGAATCAGTAATAGAGCAATTTAATACTTTTTAACCATATAATCCAAGTGTTGTATTAATGAAGCATTATCATCCAATAAATGTAGAGTAAATAAGTAATGAACAAATGAAAAAACACACACATACACAGTATACCATTGTTTTACGTGGAAACTCAAATCGAGAGAAAACCATAGAATGATTTTTCTTATATGTCTTGAAGAATTACATTCATTGGAAGCACCAACTTCCTTTGTTTTCCAGCTACAACTATAAGGAGGCTCCCACCCCCTATTTTCTCAATATACAACATGAGGGAAGCTCCAACTCCCCAATTCTCTGGCTACAACCAGAAGGAGGCTACAACCCCCTATGTTCTTTGGCTACAACCGGAAGGTGGCTCAAACCACCTGTCCTTGCCTCGTCCAACCTACCTGAAGTAGAACTAGAATTATGGAACCACTGTCACACTATCATTGTGAGATATACCGTTGTAAACCTGTACCAATAAATTTGAACCATGCATCAACCATACATCAACCTATACCTCAACCTGTACCATAAACAAGTGCATCAACCATGCACCAACCTATACCAAACAACCTGTAATCAACCTGTACCATAAAAAAGTGCATCCAACCATGTACCAAGTATGTACCAATCATGTGTCAACTACTCATCAACTATGTCTCATCAATATGTACCAACATCATGAACTATAGACCTCATGTATGTGCCAACTCATCAACTACTTGTCTCAACCATGTACTCAACATGTACCTCAACCAAAATCCCTCATAAATTTCATCACCCAAATATGATTTGTAGCTTTGTAATAGACCTAGTGTATATGATCACATTCCTGCAAACCTTCCTTAACTTTAACAACAAGAGACTAGCATTTTCATCAAACATTTCTTTAGTCTCACATGCCTAGTTTTGGATTAGTCAACAACCCTAACTTGAAGTAATCATAACTTTGTACATGTAATGTATAAAGATCTGAAACATATATACAATGTTCTTCATTGTGTTTTGTGTAATTCCTCCAAGTGTCACGACTTGGAACCTCTTAGAAAAGGAGTTATAGAAAAAATGGCATACCTTGTTGAATTCTAGATTATTCTAGAGAGCGACCTTGTAGAGTGTGCCCCGCACTGAATATTTGTTGAAATGATATTAAAATATTACAATTAATACTAAATAATGTACCCTAACAAACAAATTTGGTTTCATTGAATTTGGATCTGTTATGAAGAATTTATGGCGTTTTTACTCGAAACACCTGTTTTTGACTAGTTTCAGGACTAGCCACAAACCCTATTTTCCACGAAGTGTAACTCCCACAATAAAATGAACCACATGATGATTTTTTTACCACAGATACTTGAATATGTTTTGTCAATTTCATATAAATTTCACTATATTAATCATTATAGAAAGAAAGTTATAGCGAAAATGGTGATATGACCTGTAAATAACATACCTTAGAAAGCACCATCAAAAGAATTTATTCTTCCTTGCATTTTGGCCTTCTTTTCTTCACCTTCCATCAAAATTTCAGCTTAGATATCCTTGGTTATCTCAGACACCTATAGATATTCAATATGCTCAAGTGTGATTAAAATTATAGAGCCTTTCCTCTTATTTATACTCTCCAAGTAGCTTCCTTAAAAACATATTCTAGGTCACTTGGCCCCACTTTCCTTATTTTAGGGTTTTTTTTGATAGAAACGGTTATAGATTATATTAATGGGGTGGGATAGCCACATATCCGATTACAAATGGCCTTGAATTTCTTCGGGCCTGTCTTTCTGAACCATTCTACTTCTATAGCTAGAGACTTGTGAACTGAACTAGTTCTTGTACGTCTTCTAATAGAATTGGATTAAATTTAAATGCCGAAACTCCATTCATTGTTTCAGCTTAAGTCTTAGCACTGTTTCAACATATGTCTCAACACTGTTTCAACATTTGTTACAACGGTGTTTCATCATATGTTCCAGCACTGTTTCAGCATATATTCTAGCACTGTGTTTCAGCATAAGTTACAACACTGTTTCAACATATGTTCCAGTACTGTTTCAACATATGTTCCAGCACTGTGTTTCAGCATGTGATACAGCACTGTGTTTTAGCATATGTTCCAGCCCTATTTCAGCATATGTTCCAGCACTGTGTTTCAGCATATGTTCTAGCACTGTGTTTCAGCATAAGTTACAACACTGTGTTTCAGCGTAAGTTACAACACTGTTTCAGCATATGTTTTAGTACTGTTTCAGCATATGTTCCAGCACTGTGTTTCAGCATATGTTCCAGAACTATGCTTCAGCATATGTTCCAGCCCTGTTTCATCATATGTTCCAGCACTGTGTTTCATCATATGTTCCAACATTGTGATTCAACATAAGTTACAGCACTGTGTTTCAGCATAAGTTACATCATTGTTTCAGCATATGTTCCAGTACTGTTTTAGCATATGTTCCAGCACTGTCCTGACGCCCCTGTCCTTATTCTAGTGAGTCCCTGCACAAGACTTCTCTCACCTGCCTCATACCTTCACGCCTGCACTTTGGATTCCTTCCTGGCAAATTTCTGACTTTTGCAATTTCTGACAGGAGAACTCCGGTCGTTTCCTTCTCCCCAGACTCTAAGGGATAGGTTCATAAATTTCAGCTCCATTTACGCTGATGACTCCCTTGCCCAGGGAGGTGCCTCTGCTCGCTTCATGGTCTGCCAACTGATTAAGATGCCTGAGGACATGGTAGAACTTCACCTCTTCGAAGTCTTTCATCTGGACCAGAACCTTCCTATAATAATGGTCCAAGCCCACATTTTTGGGAGCCTTCCTCTGATTGAGAGCATGGATCCAGATTCTAGAGTCCCCTATGACAACCAAATTCGAAATTGATAACCTCATGGCCTGAGCCAACGCCTACCGAATTTCTAAAATGTCAGCTATATTATTGGTGTTCAGACCCAGCCCCCAAGAAAATTTGAGCACAATTTCCCGGAGATGTCGAGTAGGACCCCTCCACTTCCCGCGGGACCGGGATTCCCTTTCGAGGCCCCATCCACCTGCAAGATATGCTTCTCCAAAGAAGATCTCCACTTTAAGAACTCTTGTTCCTCCAGCCTAATTTCCCAAGGGGAATAGTGTTTGGTAAATTGCTTGGTTCTGTCTAGGAGGGAGGGATCAAGCTCATGGAACCAGACATACTCGTCTTTGTTAGGGATTACTTCGTTGGTGATATTAGTCTTTGAGGCTATCAGATCACCYAGAATCGCTTTCACTTTGAGTGCAGTTTGGGCTGGCATCCCTGCTATATCCCTGAAGATCCTGTTGTTTCKCTCCAGCCATAGTTTCCAGCAGACTACTTTTGGCACCCACATCCAGCAATGCTTTAGCAGGTTCAACTTGGTAAAGGAGAAGGGAGCCAGATCGACCCAGGAGGTAAACAAAGAGGTAACTGAAGAAGGCAGGGGTACATTCAACTATCCAAGAATGAGATTCCAAAGTTCTCGAGCATAGGGACAGAGGAGAAAGAGGTGGAAAGAGGTTTCAACATGACAAGCACAGAGAGGGCATCGAGAGGGCCCTTCCCAGCCTCTTTTTGAGAGGTTTTCCCAAGAAAGGATACTGTTGTGCAGAAGGGACCAGCAGAAGAGATCTAATTTGGGAAGGGAGGGATGAAGCCAGAGATTTCTCCACACCGATGGGTCAGGGGATACCCAAGGGATTGCTTGCAGGGCTGCATAACCAGCTGCAGCAGAGTAACTGCTAGATGTAGAGCCCCAGCCTCTTTTGTCCTTCTTCCTGGTCGAGGAGGGGGAGCACCCTTGAAGAGCATCCAGGAGGGTTCGAGCTTCAGTTTCTAAGTGCTGTGGATAGTCCCCCAAATCCCACTTAAGCCAAGAGTCATCCTGGTTCCAAGCTAAAAGGTCCCACAGGGAGACTTTGCTAAAGGAATGGAGCCAACTCTTGATGTTTTCCATCCCTTCCGAAAAACTTAAAGGGGTATGTCCTAAAATAGAGTCTTCCCAAAACTTGATTTTTCTGCCATTCCTCAGGATCCAAAAAACCTTTGAGGTAATCAAATCAAGAGCCTTAAGGTAAAGATAAAGGATGGGAGAGCCTTTTCTAGTCAAGGGGGGGCGATCAAGGAACCTTTCTTTGTGACCACAAAAATATTTAAGCCTTAGATATTTGGAGCTCCAAGTGGTTTTACCTCTTATCATATTCCAGAGAATCTTACCTCCCATGGCCAGATTCTGAGTGGCCACATCTCTTATTTGTAGCCCACCTTCCATCCTGGGGGCTTTAACCTTATCCCAGCTGACTAGGTGCACTTTTTTCCCCTCATTCCTTCCCCCTTCCCAAAGAAATTTTCTCAAGATGTTGTCTAAGTCTCTCACAAATCCTCTCGGGGCAAGGAGAATGGAGGCTTGGTAGACAGGAAGAGAGGTGAGAACATAATTTATGAGGATTAACTTCCCTTCTTTGTTCATCCATGTTTCTCCCCAGGCCAAGATCCTGGATTTCATCTTGTCCAACAGAGGCAGCCACAGGTTACTTCTGGGAGCTGCTTTGACTAGCGGGATTCTTAGATATTTAATGGACTCCCACGTTGAAGCTCCTTCCATTTCCATCACCCTGACAATTCCAATCATTTCTATAGGAGGGCAGTTCCAGCCATAAATTTTACTCTTCCTCAAACTGATTTTGATGCCTAAAATTTCAGTGTAGTCATCCAATTCTTTCTTGAGAGCTCTTGCGGTGGACAGGTTGTCTTGTCCCAAAAGGAGCGTATCATCGGCAAATTGAGCATGATTAATTCTCTCAAATCTAGGAGAAATTGAGAGGCCAATTAAGGAGCGCTGCTACATGCTCTTATTCAGCTGAAATCTTAGCACAGACGCTTGAATGACATAGAGCAGGGGAGACAGGGGGCAGCCCTCTCTAAGTCCCCTTGAGGCTTGGAAAAAATCAGTTGGTCTGCCATTGACCAGTGGGGCGATCCACGCCCCCACTATACAGGCCCTAATCCAGTGAACCAAATGTGGGTGAAATCCCATCTTGAGCATCACAGCAAAAAGGAAATTCAGCCGGACTCTGTCAAAGGCATTCGCCAGATCCATCTTGACTAACATTCCTTTCTCCTTCCTTTGACAACTTGAGTGGATAGCCTCTTGCACAAGGATAATATTATCCTGGATTTGTCTCCCTTGGATGAAGCCCCCCTGGTTCTCTGGGATGATCCTGGGGAGGAATTTTTTTATTCTGTTTGCTATTACTTTGGTGATGATTTTGTACCCCAAATTGCAAAGAGAAATAGGGCAGAATCTTGAAAATCTTTGGGCACCTTTCTCTTTGGGGATTAAAGATAGAAAGGAGGAGTTGGTGCTCCCTCCAATTTTTCTACAGTTATGAGATTTCCTCACCATTATGACTAGATATTTTTGGATGATATCCCAGTAGGCTATATAGAACCTGGCTGTGAATCCATCAGGCCCAGGGGCTTTATCTGGGTTCATAGCTTGGAGAGATTTGCTGATCTCCTCAGTCGTGATAGGGGCTATTAGCCAACGGTTGTCATCTTCATTTATCAGCTTGGGGACCATCGTGAGAGGATAGAGATCCGGTCTAGTAGGGGCCTCCAGCTCTTCAGTAAACAGATTTTTATAGAAGGAGTGGGCTGCAAGTTTGATCTCCTCAAGTTTTTTGTAGGTTTGTCCCTGAAATTGGATCTCTCTGATTGAGTTATGATTTTTTCGGGATTCTGCCTGCTTGTGGAAGAAGGAAGTATTTTTGTCTCCAGCTTGGAGCCAGAGACTTCTCGACTTTATTCGCCAACACTCTTCCTCTCTTCTAAGAGCTTTGTGAAGCTTATTTTGTAGCTCCAACTCATCGTTCAACATTGCTAGGGTTACCGGGGAAGACTCCATATGACGTTGGTGATTCTCCAGGGCCCTTTGGGCTTTTTTCCTTTCCTGCAAAGGGGAGGGAAGGTTCTTTGCCCAGTTTTTGAGATCCACTTTGAGCCTTCTCAGTTTCTCTTCCCAAATGAAGAAAGGTGATCCCTACACACTCTTCTTCCAGGACTCCGAAACCAGCTCGAGGAAGCCTTCCGAGGAGACCCATAGCGGGCTGAAGCAGAAGGGGATCGGGCCTAGATTTTCCCCAGGGGTCAGGGAAAGGGAGATGGGCTTATGATCTGAGGTGCAAGCTTGCAGGATTTCAGGCGAGGCGAAAATTCCAAGGGTTAAAAAGGAAGAGTGAACTAGGAAGCGGTCTAAGCGAGCTGCAATGTGCCCCAGTCCCACTCTTTTGTTGTTCTAGGTGAATATTACTTTACTGGGTTTGATGTCCTCCAGATCCCAATCCAGCATAATGTATTCAACCCACTCCTGTGCAGGGTCTCTTACGGGTGTTCCTCATTTTTTTTCAGAGAGGGCTAGGGTGACATTCAGATCTCCGGCCAGAATAAGATTCTCATGATGGTTAGTAGAAAGGAAATTATTCAGAGATTCCCAGCAATCTTTTTTTTCCGATAAAAGAACCAGAGCATAAATATTAAAGAGGCTAACCTGATGTCCCGATTCGCGGTGCAACAACTTTGTGAACAACCAATGGATGGTGCTATGTTCTTCGATCAGGTCTAGCGTTGAGGAGTTTCAGAAGGTGGCTATACCTCCTAAAGCT
Source organism: Picea engelmannii (assembly GCA_009831015.1). Lineage (NCBI taxonomy): Eukaryota > Viridiplantae > Streptophyta > Pinopsida > Pinales > Pinaceae > Picea > Picea engelmannii. Next base: position 667,742 of record ML785706.1, on the reverse strand, counting down.
CCCCTGGCGCTAGCGACTCTACCTGCTCCTTTTTTCCAGAAATTTTTACTAGCTTGGAAGGTCTCAGGCTCCTCCATCTTCGTCTCCTGGATCAGAAGTACATCCGGGGAAGTCATTCTGACTGGATCTTTGACATCTTCTTCTTTTATTTTGCTTCCCAACCCTCTGCAGTTCCAGGAGACGAAAAGCATTAAGAACCAGAGGGGGGGGGTGGCTCCTTTCGAAGCCTTGCCTTTTTTTGAGGATCTGGTTTCTATCATAGCTGGGATGGTATGCTGAAATCCTGCAGTTACGTCCCTGTAAGATTTCTCCTCCCTTTTTTTTCTCTCTGGTTTCCTTCCTCTAGGGGCCTTCTCTGGGGTTCCAACAGAACTTCTAGTCTTCGTGGCCCCCTCATCTATATCTGCGCCCATTTTAGAATCTAAAGGGATGTGCTCCTCATCCAACTTCATGGGTTCATCTTCTAGAGGGTTTTCATTGACCGGTATCGGATTTTATGGGGCTGGCGGGCACTGAGTGGATATAACTATTGGCTCTTTCTCGGTTTCCTTTGGCTTGTTAGCCCATTCTTTTGGAGGTGCCTTATGAGGGTTTGTCTTTGAAGATGATGGTTGGCTTGCCTGCTCTGGCCTTGGATATTTGGATTTAGGACCTGGTTTTCTTTTCTTGACCTTTTTCCAGCCCTCAGCATCTTCCTTTTCTAGGCTTTGGTTCTTTGGGCAATTCCTCTGGAAGTGTCCATGCTCTTGACAGGATCTGCACTTGAAGGGAAGGTGTTCATAATCAAGTTTCTGATAGTGAGACCAGTTGCCCACAGTAAGTTTCACCACCTCTGGGAGCCCTGCCTCAAGATCCACTTCAACACATATCCTAGCACAGTTGTAGATGGACTTGTTGTCTGATGTATCAATGAATTTCCCTATTCCATTCCCTATCTTTTGCAGAGCTTCATAGTTCCAGCAGTGAACTGGCAAGTTGGGGAGCCTGACCCAAACAAGAACCTCCTTTGGAAATTCCACCATGGGATCGAAGTCTAGGGTCCAACGGTTCAGATACAGCCCCTGGGTTCCCATAAAATATGATCCATTTCTAAAAATGAGATCCTTGTCTTCCTTGTTTATAAACTCGAAGAGAAAAAAACCATTGCTCAAAGGGTAGCAGGTAACTCCTTGCTTAAGGAGAGGCTTCCAGTTCCTTTGGACCCAAGCTTCGGTGGTTTTTGCTGAGGGCCAAAGTCCCATAAACTGGCCTACCAAACCTCTCTCAGAGAAAGCCAGGGCTATCTTAATCGCTTGTGTCTTCGGGAGGGCGATTTCTGGGATTTCATCTAGCTTTTTTATGAATTTTGGAACCGAAGAGGGGCCCTTGCGCTTGCCTCCACTGGAAATCAGCTTCCTGAACGCGTCCTCTTCTGAACTCAGAGGGGGAGGGGCTGAATCCCCACCACCTGGGGTGGCCATGGCCGGATCTGGCTGCAAAAACGAACCCTAGATGCTCTCCATGAACCCTAACGCTCTGGTAAGTCCCATGTTATTCCTTATTTTAGGGTTAACCCCCTTCTAATTTCTCCATTAAATTTATTATTGAAATAATTTATTTTTTATTCACTTTGAATTATAATACACTCATTACTTCACTTTATTATTTACCTTTTAAAATATCTTAAACCACTTTGACTACTTTGACCTTTTGGGGCTTCTAGATGACGTATGAGGGTCCTCCAACTTCGTAAGGCCATAACTCTCAAACTGTGAGGAGTTATGTGATGTTCCACATACCACTAGAAATAGAATGAAATGTACTATCCATATAGAATAATATTATCTGAAAATATATCATAAATCATACCGTTATCCATCAAACAAACTTGGGTCCATTACCGAAACCCGAGGTCTCCAACTTCTCATGGACATAACTCTCTAACCGTGAGGAGTTATGTGACATTCCACATACCACTGAAAATGGAATGACAAGTGTTGCACCTCTTTTGTCACCTTTGTGAGAAAAATAGAGGTGCTTGCAAGCTTAGTTGGGTTTGATAAGAAAGACAGTTATAAGGAAAAGGGTTAGAGAAAGAAATACAAAAGAACAACTAAGAATTAAACTAAGAAATAAAACAACAACTAAATTAATGAGCATAGGGACATAAGGACAAAAGAAACAATTAGACCCATGTCACCAATGATAAGGATGATATTAGTGAAAGAAAACACCGAGAAGAAAGAGGACTATGAGTCCCTTCTTCCTCCAAGGGAGGGCTCTTGGACCCCCACAAATAAGCTCTTCTTCCAACTTTGAAAATGAAAATGAAAATGGTGAAAGAATTCTTTGCTAATCCACTCAAGGGGTGAGATGGATTTCCCAATGCAATGATGCAAGTATACTCTTGGTAAGGATAGAGGATCCCTCAAGAGAATAATGGCAGTATAATTTTTCTATGAATTCCTTGAAAAATGAAGTGTATCCATGGCCTTTTTATAGCATTCCTTTGAGGTATTGTCCAACTAGTTTGTAGTGTGTAAAGAGGCTAATTAGGGAATTTATAGGTCTTTGACCAGCCACCTAGTCAAATCTAGTCCAGATTTGAGTGTCAAATCAACTTGGAAGCTGAACCAGAAGTGGGTGGGAGGTCAACCACTCTCATAAATGTGTCGTTTCTCAGGTGCGTGGATTTTTGTGACAACAATCGCGCATCGTGCTCATGTGCGCGAATCTTGCATTTTTGTTTTGCACATGTGCATGCGCACCCTATGTCTTCATAGCGCCCTTTAATTTTTGCACAATTTTTATAGTTTTTGACCCTTTGGGAATTCTTTTGTGATATTTTTGGTCCATGGGTGACCTTATAACTGTTTGACGATGCTGAATTCTTGTAACCATTTGCGGATTAAATTTCAATGATAACAGATGCCCCCTGATGGATGAGGTTAGGAGCATATGTATAGCCGAAATCCATCAATGTTTCTTCTATTGAGAGTGCTTTTGTAAGAGAGAGTGATAGTGGGATTGTCAAGAGTTACCCGTTGGAGGGAGAAGGGAACCTGTATAACCCGACCTTCCATAAGGTGTGTAAAAATAAACTATGTACAAACGGGGTGGTCATGCCCCATGCTCCTGTCATGTAACTCAAAAGAGGAATGATGTGTTGATGTAGACAACTACAATGCCCTCGAGGGCTGTCATGAGAAAGGAAGATAATTCTGTGGAGGAACATACTCTGAATGGTAGGCAGTGATATTTGTAATAAATATCACAGATCTTGTAGGCATTGATAGCCCAGCCCAGTTCGAAAGTCTTCGACAAATATAAGAAATAACTACAATAGCTGCAAATTAAGACCCACCGTAACATGAGAAAGTGTTGAAGTCAAATGTTATGGGGGTCAACGATAGTAGGGAGCAATTGTGGTTCTCTCTGTGTCGTCTGAGATCTCTCATTGGATAGGTAATGAGAATCAAGAAACTGTCGCCCTTCTGGAAAACTGTGTTGATGTCGACAAAAGGGGGATGTGACTCCCAGAAGCAAGAGGCTTTGTGAAATCTACTAGGTGAGGTTAGGAATTGGAGGAGGTACATGGTCGAAGTCAAGATGTATGGAGACTCAATATTTCCCTTGGTTGGGGGTATATGCGAAGTATAAGTGGCCGCAACTGTTCAACTAAGTTGAGTGTCAAGGGGACAACAAGACGTGGGATAAGTTGTGCCAGAGGCGGGACAAAGTGAACAAACTCAGAGGGCAGAGGTAAGTGGCCTGTGGGATAATCATAAGATATGGATGATGTCAATAAGGGTAGATGATTAGGAGTTCCCCAACCAAGGGCGAAATGGGTTGCATTTTCCAAAAAAGGGAAGAAGGTCGCCAAAGGTGACGACAAAAAAGGGTAATGTAAATGCTGGAAACAAAAGGTGTTTGTACAATAAATAAATAATATGGGATGAGTGTACAAATATAGAAATGGGTGCCCCAATAGAATATGGTTGGCCCGGGTAGGGCACAATTTGTTTGGAGAACTGGTGGAGGGTGGGGGCCCCATGGGTGGGTTTTTGTATGAGGTAGGTGAAATGAAGGGAAATTTGCAGATGGGCAAACTGATCATGGATGAAATGGAGGGTTCATGATACTACGGAGGTGCACTCAAAAATAGGAACTTGAAGAGATAATTTGGGAGTCCGGTGGGAGAGCTAGAAAAATGAGGAAAATGAGTATGTGGTTGATTCACGACATGATGGAAAACTATCGAGACTCCCATCCCTAAAGGGTTTTGAAAAACAACATGAGTGTCAAAGGCGCAAAAGGGTGCTATGAATGGGACAACTCATGTGGGTAGGAGTGCTACCGAGTGACAGTACCGAAGATGCAAATGGAGGTGTTGGTACTGTAGAGCTGGAGATGGGGACCCTAGAGACAAATGTCAGAGGATGTGACTGGAGATGCAAGTGAGATTAAGAGGGAATGACTACATGCCAGTACTGAAAATATACCTGAAGGGGTTGCGTTGATGTATGATGACCAAGTACTTTCACACATGAAAACCAAATACCTAACGAGAAAAATATATGAAGAGAATTGAACATACGAGCATTTATTTGATAATTTTGAATATGCGCATGCGTACCTAGTTGGGGTATGAAAAAATGGTGTCACAGGGGCTCGGGATGAAAAGAGGCCCGGGGACTGTCGTGATGTAGATGCTAGGATGTTGATTCTGTGGCTAAAGATGGATTGGGGAATGGACACCCGGAGCTCCCGGAATGGTGAGTAGAAGTTTGGCAAAAAAGGCCTATATATAGATGTAGGGCCCACATTTCCACCTCATTTGTACCTGCTTCTATAATGACTAGACGAGAAGTATTCAGAGGAGATTTGGAGATTCCGAGAGGATGAGGCATCCAATCGAGGACCAACGAGCTTTAGGTTAGTAGTCTGATCATCCTGCATAGAAGTAGGGTTTCCATTTTTGGGCAAGGCCTGTACGAAGGGCCGTACAGGGGGTTTTATGGGTGTGGGCCCCCACGTGCGTGGGTGATACAAAAGTATGCATGCACAAGTGCGCACCTGCCCACCGGATAGGTGCACATGAGGGTGCTTGTAAGGGGGGAAAAGGTGGGCATTATGTGCCTGTTGTCTACACAACCGCGCATGTGTGTGCGACTATGTATTGGATAGGCATGCTTTGATGCATGCCTGTGTTTGTGATAGGGGCACATGAAGGTGCCCTTGTAGGCTGAGCAGGCGTGCATGTGTGCACACTTGTAGGATGAACAGGTGTGCCTATGGAGTGGATAGGCACACATACGTATGCGCCTGTGGAGTGAACAAGCGTTCATGTGTGCGTACCTATGGGTTAAACAGCCGCGCCTTGGAGGCAAGGTTGACAGGTGTAAAAATTATCTTTTTAATGTTGTTTATGGTCCACGTAGCTGACCTAGGAATATTTTATGTGGCTGCAGGCAATATTTTTGCACGATGTCGGTTGGGTGGTGAGAGCGGGATTGGTCCCAGCTAAGAGATGTCATGGCGATTGAGGATCTGGGGGTTCATGCGAATTTGGTAGCCTGTGGGTTGCTGAAGTTCTTTGAGTGCCCATTGATACAAGCGTAGGAGTATCTCCTGCAGTTCCTTATCTGGATGTGGAGTCCAAAACTACATTGTTTCATGGTGTGGGGAGAGCAGATTGCCTTGATTGTGGTGGAGGACATATATTTTTTGAGTGGGATCCCATTTTGGGGGACGCCCCTACCAGCAGAGCCAGTGTTACCTAGGGATGTGGCACTAGTGACAGTGGGCTGGAGGTTCTGTTCAGAGGAAAACTTTATGTCGGGCTCTATTGTGAGCATTTGGGCTATGTATGCTCTAGCACATTGCTGTATAGCAATGATGATTGTGAGAGTGTATGGGTCCCTTGTGACTCAGTGGATCAGTGGTGGTTAGCTGTGTGTGATGGAGAGGGTATTGGCCAGTGAGAACTTCACCTGGGGGCTTACACTGCATGCCAGGATGGTAGGGCAGTTGGACCATTGTCAGTCCACTGACACATGAGAGTTTGCCTTTGGGTCCATCCTAGTGGCCTGGTTTTTGGAGAGGGTGCCTAGGTTGCACCCTAGGATTTTATTAGGTGCTCCAGGGGTGTGAGAGCTGCGATTGAGGTGATGGTCGACTATTTTTATTCACCATGGTGGTTGCGAGGGAAACCACTTCTTCACAGTTGAGGCGACAGATGCCGCAGTTGATATTGCAATTCCCATATGTTGGTGTTGACTTCCGGAAGGATCCAGACAAGGTGTTACCTCTAGGGGAGTTTTTTGAACATCGACGTATGTTGATGAGTTTTATAGATATGTTTTCTGAGATAGCATGCCATGTGTATTTGGTATAGATGCTGACACTATCTGTTGTTTGTTTTTATGTTCAGATGTGGCACCTCACGGGCGCGAGGTTGAGTTGCTGAGAGCGTCAGTTCGCTAGGAGCTGGAGAGACCACCGTGGGGAGGGCTGTAGGTAAGAGAGAGACGTCGGTGTGAGGACGTCGAGGCGAGACCATCTGAGCCTGAGAGAGCAGCGAGGAGACGCTAGTTTGATGACCTAGGTTTCAGGCCATCACATGCTCCTCTGGCGGATGCCAGAGCAGATTTTAAGGACATTTACCATCGCCTGGAGGCGGTGCTATAGGACATGCCTGAGGGCATGTGGTCACATATCTAGGATGAGGGTATCCTAGAGCAGTTTGTGGGGGTTCCGCCATTGTGGTGGGCCATGGTAGGATGAGCAGTAGTAGCAGGTGCTGCTATGATCAGATTGTTACCTATTGGTCAGGAGGGACCAGTAGTGGGTGGGGGACCACCACCTGAGGGAGGGGTAGGAGGTGGTGCTCTAGAGGCACCTTGAGTGGTGCTTTATGTATTTTTTTATATAGGCTGGTGAACCCATTTTGTACCGAGGTGTTTCACTGGCCTACAAATACTTGTATTTTTGTATGTAAACATTTGGATGGCACTGTGGACCGTCTTATATATACATGAGTATACATTTTGAGATCTATGTGGTGTTTACATGTGTTTTGTTAATGTGTTGATGATGTCTAATCTACGTATATGTTGCGACAGGTTGTTGATATGTTTATGTATGTGTAGAAGTATCTTGATGTGATATATGCCAGTCTAACACAACGTTAGCTAAGTTATCTGTAATTTGATTCAATTGTCTCAGAATATGTGTAAATGTAATGGAATCGAAATGTTGAGATAAAAGTCTAACCTGTAGGTATTTGTGAAAGAGGCAAGGATCGCGGATGTGGTACACATTGTTGAGTTGGAGAACGACTAGTTGATATTCGAGAAGGACGCTAAGGTGAGGAATATGATTATGATGGGCATCAATGAGGAGGCCAATGACGGTAGTGTATTCGGCTTGGTTGTTTTTGGTTGAACCCAAACATATGCCATTTGAATGGAGAATTTCATGTGAGGAGGTATAGAGAGCCCAAGCTACCGAAGCGAGATTTTGTGTCCACCGGCTGGCGCCGTCAGCGTAAACGATGCAGTAGGCTGGTGGAGGACACATGTTTCAATAGCACAAATGATAGTTTAGACGTGAGGAATGGAAAAAATATTAAAAACACTATAAAAGAAAAAAAACCTAAAGTAGAATGACTACACTTAGGCATAATGTTTTTTTAAGTATAACCTGTTGATGGGTTCTTTGAGAGAGAGGCCTTCGGGAGAGGCCAGGATGTATGCGCGTTTGGTGAGGCAATGTTGGATAATGCAGGGACCACGCCAGAGTGACTCAAATTTGCCATGACCGAAGGTATCGTGAGCGATATCATAAGAAAGGATGAGGTCACCTTCGTGAAATGAGTGAAGGTTGACATGGCGATCAAATGTGGCCTTTGATCATTTTTTAGCTGCCTCATTGTTCTGTAATGAAGATCGACGATCTTCATTCAAGGACTCTAAGTTCAACAAGCGCTGCTCCATTGGAGTAGTGTTGGGTAATAGCTCAATTGTGATGTGCAAGGTGGGAATTTCACACTCGATGGGCAGAGTGGCCTTAACCCCATGGACTAGATGAAATGGTGTGAAACTAGTGGCTGTTTTCACAGCTGTACGGTAATCCCATACCATGGAAAATAACATTTGATGCCAATTGGTCTTATGTTGGTTAACCGTGCACTGTAACATGGTCTTAAGGACCTTGTTGACTACTTCGACCTGTCCATTAGACTGAGGGTAATATGGTGAGGAAAACTCATGGGAGAATCCTAACCGAGATGAGAGTTAAAAAAAAATATCATTCTCGAAGTGTTTCCCATGATCGAAAACTAGTTGGAGTGGTACTCCAAATCAGGATATGACGTGGTTAAAGAAAACATGTGCTGCGGGGTCAGCGGTATTGTTGAAGGTGGGCATAGCTTTCGCCCATTTTGTGAAGTAATCAACTGCAAAAACAATGTATTTGTGGCCATTGCTGGAGGGGGGATTACAAGTCATGAAGTCGATGCCCCATTTACAAAAGGGACCGGAAGTAATGACTGGGTGAAGGAGAGAAGGTGGTGCTCCTGCTTTGTTGACATAAAGCTGAAATTTCTCACATCGTTTCATGGCATGAATGCAATTGTGAAATAAGGTAGGCCAAAAGTAACCTGCTTGAATGATATTCTGAGCAGTGGATATTCCCAAAATATGGCCCCCACATGCGCCGCTATGGCAGTCGTTCAAGACTCTATCGGCCTCATCAATGGTCAGGCATGGATGAAGAATGGTGTCGACCCCTTGCTGGTATCAGATGTCTCTGATGAGGAGGTAGCAAGGGGCTTGGTGGTGAATACGATGACAATCATCGTGTGAAAGGTGGCTACCAAACTTTTGAGTTCATAGGTAGACGAGGAGGTCACCATACCAAGGATCATCCGAAGTGATGTAAAAGAGGTGTTCGTCGGGAAAGTTGGTGTTGACGGGGGCACTGGTTGTGTTAGAGGGGAAGGCCATGACAAGTTCGGTGAGGACAAGGGATTTCTTTCTCTTGGGTGTTGAGAATTCAAGATCGTACTCCTGAAGGATAACAATCCATCGGGCAAATTTGCCACTAATTTGTCGATGACTAAGCAAGTATTGCATAGGGTTGATATCTTCTATGACCTTAGTTGTGCGAAGAAGAATGTAATGACGCAGTTTCTGGACTGTGAGGATGACTACAAGGGATAGTTTCTCTTCATGTTTATACTTCAGGGGTGGCCCTGAGAGGTTTTTACTAACATAATAAATGACATGCTCATGATCATCATCACCGATTTGAATGAGAACTCCTGCTACTGAGACGACTGAGGCTGATATGTAGAGGACATAGTCACGATTGTAGTTGGGTGCACTAATTAAGGGGACGTTGGAGAGTGCCATTTTAAGATTGTCAAATGACTGTTGGGCATGTTCATCCCAGTAAAATGGGATTTCATGACATAGTAAGCAAAGGAAACCATGTGCGCGAGTGGCGTAGTCTGGGACAAATCTCCGTAGAAATTTAGCCTTGCCTTGTAGGCTCTGGAGTTGACGTAAATTCCAGGGAGGTGGAATTTCGGTGATAGCTTGGACTTTGAGGGGGTCCATGATAATACCGCTTTGGGAAACAATGAATCCGAGGAGGCACCCCACGGTGATGAAGAATACACACTTGAGGGGATTCAAGTGGATGTGGTACTGACGACACCATTGGAAGATGATCCGTAAATCATCAAGATGTTAGGTACATTTCTTAGATCGAGCTGTGAGGTTGTCCAAGTATGTGAGGATTATATGAGCCAGATCGTGAAAAATGTATGTCATAGCCCGTTGGAAAGTTGCGCCAACATTCTTTAGGCCAAATGACATGACACGATATGCAAAAGTACCCCAAGGGGTAGTAAATGCGGTTTTGTACTGATCGGTTGGGTGAATTTGGATTTGATTATAACCAGAGAAACTGTCCATGAAGGATAGAGCCTCATGGCCTGCACAGTCATCGATAATTTGATCGATGAAGGGCATTGGAAAGTTGTCTTTGGGACATGCGTGATTGCGATCGTGAAAGTCCGTGCAGACGCGGATAGTGCCCTATTTGTTATTAATGGGTACAGGGTTGGAAACCCATGATGTATAAGCGATGGGGTATATGAACCCAGTTGTGCATAATTTGTCAATCTCGGTTTTGATGGCCACTGCTTTGGATGGGTGAAGCAGTCGTTGGTTTTGACAAACTGGTGTAATGTCGGGCCAGGTGTCGATGCGATGTTCGACAATAGAGGAATCGAGGCTAGGAATTTCTGTGTATGACCAGGCAAAAATATCCCGATATTCTTGGAAGAGGGATTTATAGGCAGTGATTTCTTGAGGAGTGCAAGTGGATCCAATGGTGATTTCCTCGACGATGCCATTTTTGATGGAAATATCGATTTTGATGGTTGGGGAAATGTTGGCCATGTTGCCTTCTTTAAAAGCATCCGGGGCAGGAATGGGGTTGTTGAACCAGTAGATATGTGTTGATGGGATAAAATCCTTGGTTTCAACCGTGTATATGGGATGTTGGTTAGGAGGTGTGGAGGCTTCCTGTGGAAAGAAGAGCACTTGGTGGTGTAGCGCATCCCATGGGTAGTCAGGGTTGTTTAACTCTTCTAGTATTTCCTCATCACAGTGGAATTGGTGGGAATACAAGGGGTCGTGAAGAGTGATATTGGTGACTGTTGTCATGTGGCTACCCCCTGGTGATGAAGAAGTAGGGGGAATGATGCAAGGAAATTGCGATGGTTAGCTTGACATGAACCAAATATTGAAGTACTAATGAGTACCCGTGGTAGTGGGATGTAAAAATTCCATAGGGAAATGAGCAGGAGAATTGGGGGGATTTAGAGGTGAATCCTTGGATAAGTCATCCAAAAACCACGGAGGCATTGGGAGGGCCTCGGGTTCAGGAGAAATGAGATGAAGAATCTCTAGTGATGAGGTAAGGTCAACCATCGATTCTGTGGGTCGTTGAAGCAGGGTCAATTGGCGTTGCTTGTATTCAATGATTATAGGACACTGATATGTAATATGATCTAAGGATTCACATAGAGAGCAAGGGCATCTCATACATTCATTGACTAAAGTTGTGACATAATGGATGTCATTGATTTTTGGTAGGGATGACGTAGTTGGACTGGGTTTTCTCTGGAAGCTTTGGCATACTGCAGCTAATTTCTGTCAAAAGCGTGGCAGTGTTGGGAAATGGTGTGTATAATGGCCATATTCTGAACATATAGTGCAAGCGAATTTGGTTCACAACCCTTTAATACTTAAGTGAGGGGCAGTAACGATAGTACTTACTACAATGGTGAGTGTTGATGGAGTTTGATTGAGTGGAATAAAGTTTCATAACTCTGGTAGAGATGGGAAGTTGTTGGTTTGGTGTCCATCTTTCTCACATAGAATGCAAGGGGGTTGGACATGCTAGGGAAGTGGAGTTGTGGGCTCCTTCTTCTTTCTCCTGCCCCAAGCTGTAGCAGAGAGGGTAGTGAGTGGGGGTGTGGAGAGTATGGTGGGAGTGAGTATGGGAATCGTCATTGGGATTCCTTCCATCTGGGGGGGAAGGGATGGTCGAGGGACCATCGCGGGTGGATGTAAATACCAAACTAGAATTGCTAACACCATATTAGGGAGGGTAAGCGTTGTGGCTACTTGAAAAGATTCAACGCCAGGTGGAGGGTAAAAGAAGGGGATTTTAGTAATGTCTTGGGGAACTGTCTTCCAAGTTGGGATATGGCCTTGGGGAGACGTGAAATCATGGATTGGTGGGGTCGACGAGTTCGCAGGAGGCTCGTGAGGGGGAAGCTTTGTGACTAGTGGGATGTCAAATATGATAGAAGCCTCCCTAGGAGGAAGGGTATCCTCTATGTCAGTTTCATTAGATGATATGGTGCATACTTGATTGGAAGGATGAAGGTGCGGTGGTGCTCCATGGTAAGTTCCTAACAATGATGGATCTTTGAAAATTATGAGACCCATTTCGATGAGTGGGTATGTGTCATGACTCATGTGGATAAGAGGAAGAATGTTATTGATGTTGGCAGAAGGGTTAGGTTCGTAATGTGAGACTTGGTCAATGGTAACGATCTTCCCATTGTGGGGGAACATCATTGTTCAAAAGATGGAAGAGGCAACTGCCTTCATAGCGTACATGTAGCTATGACTGAACAGGATATTATAATTGAGTGGGGCATTGATAACTTGAATGTCGATGAGAATAGTCTTTCCCCCAAGTTCTATGGGGACATTTTGGAAGAGCCCTTCAGGAGATGATGATAGTCCATCATAAGCTCGTAAGGTAATGGCAAAGGGTATGAGTTCGGGAGAACCAAGTTTCTGCCATATAGATTTGTACATAATGCATGTAGATGCACCTTCATCGATCATACACCGATGAACTATAATGTTTCATATTTTCACTAGGATTTGAAAAGCGATCAAAAAGGGAAGGCGAGGTTCTCCACTATCGAGATCAAATGTAATGAGTCGAGTATCTGCAGGGTTGACTGCCCCCAAGGTTGAAAGTATTGATTTTTGCTGAGTGGGACAAGTCTGAAGGACTTCTAAGACTGACATGGCAGTCGGGGATTGTGCTAAGTCATCAACCAAACTGTAATTATGAGCTGCCCTAGCCTATGGGTTGTGGACATTCCTACGTAATGGGACGCGAGGGATGAAAAGAGGTGGTTCTGTGTTAGGGCAAGGGATCACCAATGGGGGTCATGTTGGTGCAGGGATTGTTTATGGAGGAATGGGAGGGGACTTAGCGGGTGCATGGTACTGATGATTACGTGTTTGCAACATGATTTCTTCCTCGCTGGTGAGGAGGATCATGTGATTTGCTAGATTGTTTGGATTGAGGTACTGTCCCACTTGAGGTGGGGGAGGCTGTGTGTCCTGTTGGGTGTTTATCACACCTTGGTGTGGAATAGGATTATGCAGCACTGCAGGGGGGGTTGTTGCATGTATTGTTGTGGGGCCTGTTGAGGGGCAGGTAGTGCTAGAGAATGGGGTAGACTGCCTGAGTCTTTCAACTGTTTAAAATCAGTGATTTGGGGGTAATGATGAGTATAATGACTAAACTTACCGCAAAGGGCACAAGGGAAATTGGTTTTGATAGTATTATTATTTCTCCCTTGACACCTGTTGTTATTGCCCCCCTGGGGGTTTTGATTCCCTTGGTTCTGGTTGGCCCTAGTCGGTTGGTTTTGTTGGGGTTGATTCCCTCCTTGGCCTGGGTTGTTATTGTTCCTATTTATTCCTTTATTTTTATCATTGTTCGACGGGTGGGTTGGATTTTCTGTATTCAGCTGTTCAAAATTTTGATATTGCTGAACGGGAGAGGGTTGAACAAAATTCACCCTAGTGTGAGGATGCGGGGGACCAGGAAATGGAAAGTATGGATTCTGTGGGGGTAACGATCCATAAGGTACATAGCAAGGCATGGTTCTTTCACTAGTACTATAAGCTGAGGTAGAGGGGGTACCAGAACTTGTTTGAATAGGTGGGTGTGTGGGGGCGCTGGCAGTGGCCCACTGATGGGTGGAGGCATAGCAACAGGTTATGGTTGTTGATAAGGGGGTGGGGGGTAATAAGAGGTGCTCCCATATGCTGGCGGATATTGAGGTGTGCCATGCATTGGTGGTGGTTGGGGTTGAGGACTTGTTGACGGGCGAAAATGAACGCTCGCCAACTGGAAGAGTGGATCCGGTTTGGGGTTGTCTAAATAACCCAAGCCGTTTGGGATGATCCACCCTGACGGGTTTAGCGACTACGTTGGCCGGTCTACTATCCTAGGAAAACGAAAGAAAACTAACTAAAGGAACTAATCTAAAGGAAAACAACAATTAAAACAAACTAATAAACAAATCTGAAATAAATATATACAATCTATTGTCTATATTATACAACAATAATTCTATGAAATTAAAAGTTCAGTTATTAGATCTTAATCACAAATGTACAATATTTACATATTACATTTTTTAAATGAAAACCTGCAAAAATCATTTGTAAGTTGTCCTATGACAGCAAGACTATCTTTTTTTTATTTTATAATTTTATGAGAAAGAAAATAAAATGAAAACTATCTAAGCTGAGCAATTAAAATAATAATCCTAACTATAAATCTGAACTATACATATATATCTAAACTACTTAAACAACACTAATAAACTAACCTGAAATAACACTTTCCAATTTGTCCTGTGCAAAGTATCCAATTCAGTTGTTCGATGGGAGGAAACCCGCACCAGATTCTCCACAAGCTTCTCGTAAACAAGAAGCAGCAATGCTCTTTGAATATAAATAATAGGAAAAACAAGACATAAAAATGACAACAATCTTATAATTTACAAATCATCGCAGTTAGATAAATCCCTGTGCAAAGATTTGTACAGAACAGTTCAATTAACGAAGAAGACAAACCTTTATTCATTAAATTGAAACAGAGTAATTGTTGTGCTAAAACTGGGATACATAAGACATGGATAGAATTTAAATCACAACGCATTAACCTATAATAAGCCTTGATATCTAAAGTAGTCAATGACTTAATCACAAATTAGAATGCACAAAACCTGAACGAAAGTATGATGGATTGAAAGCTAAAGCTGTTACAAAAAATCGACTTCCATTCAAGTCTGTATCATAAATCCATAGTCTTGTTCTCCCAACAGTGATGATGGGTTCATTACAAAAAATAACAAGTATTTAAAGCCCACAGGGTAAAACTTCCCTGTGGGGATTATCAAAACATTTTACAAAAAATCTGGGAACAATCTCCCAAGTCTTCTATTTATGCCTATGACCAACAACTTAAAAAAAAACTATATCACAACAAGTATCTTCTAAACTGCCACAGCATGCCCAATTTTCCATTGAAATTCGTAGGTACCTATAGGTGGACAAGAATAGACAAGTTTAGGTAATGTTTTATTGGTAAAATTAACAAAAATCTAAATTTTAAGACTAGCTACAGAATCTTGCGATTTTGTATCTGGTCTAATTTGAAAACGGAATCATTTTAAATCCATCCAAAACTAACATAAATATATTCGAATTATTAAACCAAATCTTTAATCATTAAATCAACACAAAGCAAATCGCTCATGCCAGAAGTAACCAAATCTTTATGCCAACTTGAAATAGACAGAAATCGTGTTTAACGAATGGTAACAGAGATACATGCAATCTATTCAACACTTGTTATTGCCAATTAAGAGTAGACAAAATCGTTAAGACAATTCGAAACCAATGAAATCATTTTCATGGATCAATTTCAATGGACACAAACTGTAACTGATCAAACAAATCATTCATATTCATTTAATACAAACGCAATATTTTATGTCGACCCAGGAATTAACAAAATCGTTTTTAAGTCAAAAAATAACAGAGTTGTTTTTTCGAATCAATCTTTGATACTGATACATTTCATACATAAAAGACCATGCTAATTCAAGCATACAGAATCATATCAAAATCAAACCAAAAGAAATGAATTGAATTATCTTAGAGCCGACACAATCGATATGCTAAATCGTATCAATCAAAACATAGCTATGTCCGAGTTTAGCAAACAAATCTTTTATACAGATCGAACGCAATCATAATCCAAAACGAAAATAATCATTCAAAACATAACAGAATCGTTTCTTGAATCTATTCGAACAGAATTTAAACGAAAGCAAACCCAACCGTCTACCCTAATTCAAATGTACAGAATTGTTTCAAAAGAAAATCAAACATAATCGAAAACAAATCAATCATTTATACTAATCTGAGAACAATAAAATCACATTAACCAAATCATAGCTGTGTCCGAGTTTAGCAATCAAATCTTCTTTACATGATTCATAACGAGAATACTTTTGAAAATGACAGAATCATTTTGAATCTATTAAAATGAACAGATCTAATTGAAAGCAAACTCAACCAGTTATAGTAATTTAAATCCACTCATAAAACAAATCGATGTTGAAGTACATACCTGGGCAGTAAGAAAATTATTTGATCATGATAACTTTGAATTAACAAAGGCCGTTGCTGCTTCAAAATTTCTGAAGACAATTGAACCGGTGGTTTTTTTGTTTCTTTTTGTTGGCTTGTAACCTGTCGTTCTCTTTTGACAACACTGCAACTCGTTCCTCTAAATATTTAATCTTAGATTGCAATAGGGGAACGTCAGTGTAATAACGTTCAAGCCAAGCATTGCATTGTGTGCAAGGTGATTGATTTGGCATCATAGGCGAGGGTTCTTTCAAGTTACTAGGGGTGTGACTGTGAAGTCTAATTCCTAGGTATTTAGGATTGTCCTTGAGGCATGAAGGTAAATTGAAAACATAGTCATAGGGTTCCATCAAGCATAGGCCATGAGAATAGGGGTATTCCTCGGCTAGGAAACGTTCAATTTTGGAGTCCAAGTCCTCGCTCAGCACTATTGTCTTTTGGTTAACGTTTTGCTTAGGCTTGTTCCTAGCGCATCTGGATACCCATCTTTCATTTTTCTTTCCCTTACTGTTGACACTAGTATCACCCTTACCTTTCTTCCTCACAGGCTTCTTAGCGGTCTTAGTATTTCTTTTAGCACCCAGGTCGGCCATGGTATCGGGTAGATCAAGGTTGGGGCAATCTGAGGGTTTGACAAGGGGTAGAAGGATATGAAGTGGCACGGCTGGCCCTACCAGAGTTTTAGTAACCACAACCTTTTCCTCTTGGAAAAACTTGGGGGTGGCAAAGCCATTCCTTGAGAGGAAGGCTTGCCAATAGTCACCTCTAAGGTTCAAATGATGAACGATAAGGACTTTGATCAAGAAGTGATGAAAAAGGCTGCTATCAGCCTTCTCACCCTTAAATCGTTTGGATATCTTGTAAAGACTACATAAGAGATAATGTGGCATGTTCAGAGGTTAGTCTATATAATTCATCAATAACCGAAGATGATATAGAAAAACCAAGCCATAACGACCTTCTCAGGTCACAAATTATTTAACAATTGCCAAAAGGTCGTGCCACCTGGGTTTGAGGGCATTGACAGGCATACCTCGATCACAACTAACAATTTTAATTGATGTGAATAGGAGCAGCCACAACACCTCGTCCACTTTGGAATTTTTAAACCACCTTTCTCTTGTAGTCGGTAGTCCTATAGTTGAGCTTAGTAATTCCTCATTTAGCTCGAGATGTATGTCTCTGACATTAGCCCTGCATCCATCGAAGGTAAGGGCAAATTGTTGGGCTACTGAAAGGTTAAAACCCTCAAATCTCTGGATAAACACCAGCCAACCACTATTTTCTAAATCCTCACGGGCATTGTCGAAAAGAAAGAGTGTTTGGTTTCCATTAGGCTCTATGCGCACCACAGGTGCCATAGGCAAGGGCACACTATGAGCTAGGTAAATAGGCAAGGGTTTTGACAGGGTGAACACAGGATCAAATAGCTCACAGACTTCCCCGAGACCAACAGAGGTAACCCGGGATAGAGGGAAGGCATTAATGCCAAAGTGTGCGGGTGTGGTGGAACGAAATCAACCCACGCAAAATAGTCATATCCAAATGTACAATCGACGACACATATGGTGATTTAAATCACTATTACAATGTGTTAAAATCCAATGCCATTCAAAAAGAAAAATATGGTAAGCCAACCCAAATATTTGCACAAGCAATAGTATTTGCATGGTTTTAAAATCAAAACAATGATCCGAATATAACACCAAGGATTCAATCTTAAAATGTATGTGTTGTATGAAATGATTGCACTGAGGGTCTAACCACAATGTCAATGTGTTTTCATGAGACTAATGCGCTACGGAATTTGATCAAATTACATCAAACCACCATTAAATCAATTATTAATCTCAATCACTAGAATATCATCACAGTCTTATAAAAATGAAATCATATTGACAACAAAAAAAATGCCAAATGAGTAAAGGTTTTGGTAACTTGCCAACTGTGTAACCATAATTGGGTTGGAAACGCAATGAACACATAGACAAGAGTGACCATAATAATCCAGTGACGATTTTAATTCCATTGATGTGACTTCGAAATCAAATTTTTCACGCTTGCAGTCGTGAAAACGAGAACAAAGGCAGGTGTGCAAATGTGCAAAAATGATCATGTTGTTTTATTCGAAATTGCGATGAGAATCAAGGGTTCCAAAACACTTGTGTAGGCAGCTTATAGAGATAGGATAAAAAGAGAAATCGCTGCCAACAATGGTGACACACTGGTAGAAGAAGTTATCTTTGCCAAAAGAACAAATTCAGATTATGATAATGAGAAAAATTCTAACTCAAAAACAACAACCAGAAAATTGTTTAAACATCATTGTTAATCAACTATTCCAATAGTGCTTAAAGGAAGAAAACTAATAACAGTCTTAAGACAAGTGAGCCACGATATTAAATATAAAATCCCCAATACTGTTAACAGATCCACTACTTCCAGCAGGCGTCCATGTCGAGGTTTCCATTTAACCCACTCTGATATCTGTATCCTGCTAAGAAATTCCAGATTAGAATAAAGGACACTTTAAGGTCAAGAGATTTCATATTTTCAAATTTTCATATACCTGACATTGCTTCACTGCCAGCGGGCCTGTTCAGTACCCTGACGAAGTTGTCTTGGCGTCATGCATGCATTTACCCACTGCCAACAGACCTATTCAGCATCCCGGCGGGTTTACAAGCACTTCCCACAACTCTTTTTTAATTTTTTTTTTTTTTTAAAAGATATATAATTGAGAGGGGTGATGCTAAAAATTGTGATATTTTTGACATATTTTTAAAGACCTCAACATAATTTTTCATAACTATCCTTCATTAAGATCCAAAGAAGGTTTATTTACAAAACCAACCTTCTAAAGCAGGGAGATATCTTTCTGATTTATTCCCTTAAGGAATAGGGACAACGTAAAAATATAATGGATGATCGTGTCAATATTTACTCACAGATAGAAATCAGTTAACTTCTCTCAAACAACAGTCTTTTCAAAACACAGATGTAAATTTCAGAAGCATATAATTGATGTTTAGGCAATTTTTCAGCGGTCATTTCAGCGAAAGATTTTTTTGTTTTCTTTGTCAGAACAGTTCAAAATGCATGTATGTGTATTTCAACAACAAAAATTAATAAGCGCAAGAGAAAAATCAAAACCAAACAGTAAAAGAAAAGCAAACAAAAGAAAAATATTTACATAGTATACAAAGGGTTGTCATCAAGAGAAATATCTTTTCAGAGCTTGGCCATTCACCGGATAGGTGTCAGGCTGCCCCTCTAGATTATGTAATCGAAAAGAGCTAGGGCCTAATTTCTCAGCAATTAAAAATGTTCCAAGCCATAAGTTCTGAAATTTCGTGTGCTCTCCCTTCCCCTCATGTGGTTTGTCCCATTTCAAGACAAGATCACCTACTTCGAAGTTCCTATCAAAGGAAACATTGGCATCAAAACATATTTTGACCACTAGTTGATGCTTATCTAACTTACGTTTAGCTTGATCTCTTACCTCTTCTAGTTTCATTAAAGCGTTAATTTAGTTTTCTAAAGGGGGACAATCTTCTTCTTGTATTTTCTGTGATAGCTATAGTGAGGGAAGAAGAATGTGTGGTGGAAGAATTGTTTTTCTACCATAGACGAGAAAAAAAGGAGAGTTACCTACAGCGGTCTTTGGTGTTACCCTATCAACCCAGATTGCGTTTAATAGTGCATTGTGCCAGTTTTTGTGATTTTCAGCCACCGTTCTCTTGATAATTTTAATCAAATTCTTATTTGTTGATTCTGCCAATCCATTGCACTGGGGGTAGTAGCTAGCATAATACTTCAATTTAATTCCTTTTTCTAGAGAGAACTCGCTCATATCAAGAGACAAAAAATAAGAGGCGTTATCGAATACTAAACAATCAGGGATACCAAAACGAGTAATAATATTTGAATTTAAAAAGGCAATTACCTAACTGGTATTCACAGTTCTTAATGCAACATCTTCAGACCACTTGGTGAAATAATTTGTGGTTGTTATGATAAACTTATGCTGCTGTGAGGATGGTGGATTGATTGGACCTATAATATCAAGGCCCCACTACTGAAAAGGGGAGTCTACTGAGACGAGTTGCAAAGGAAAGGTTGGTTTCTATATGTGCCCAGATGCTTTTTGACAAATAATACACTTGTGGCACAAGGCATGGGCGTCTCTAAAAAGTGTGGGCCAGTAATAACCGGCTCTCAAAAATTTATGGGCAGTGGTGTCACCACCAAAATTCCCACCAGCTTCTCCTGCATGCAACTCTAGTAAGACTTTTTCTGCTTCATCTTTCTCAAGACAACGCATTAGTACTCCATCAAAATTTTGTCGAAACATAATACCATTAATAAACTGAAACGAGGAATATTTTAATATTAATGCTCTTCTCTTAGTGGAATCCAGGTGATGGGGGGCTGACCCATGTTCAAGATAGAATTTTATATCATCATACCACAGACTGACAGAGTTTTGTGCACAACAGATTGTATTTTGATTGTCCTGTCCTAGGTTTGACATATCATTTTCTTCTTGTTGTCCTACTGCTGAATCATCAACTAACTTTCATAACCCTTGGCCTCTCACTATTTGAGCTGGGGTAATTTCTATGTCATACTCCTGTAAGGAGGTAACCCAGTTCGCCCTCTTTTCGCCTAATTCTTTCTGCACTAACAGATTTCTGACGGCTGGGTAAGGGACAATAATTTTCGTCCTAGATTTCAAAAGATAAGATCGGAAGTGTTTGACTTATTTAAAAACAGTGTAGGCTTGCTGATCTACTGCTGCGTAATTAAGTTCTGTACCTTTGAAAGTAGATATCATAAAGGCAATGGGTACTTCATTGTTATCGGCGTTCTTTTGAGTTAGGACGATAGCGTAGGAGCAGTCAGAAGCAAAAGTGTAGAGTGTGAAGTCTTGCGAAAAGTCAGGGCTCATGAGAGAAGGAGCGTCTATTATGGCCTTTTTTATTGAATTGAATGCTTGATTTTCTAAGGGTCCCCAATGATATTGTGCATCTTTCTTAATTAAATTATGTAAAGGTCTGACCATTTCGGAGAAACTGGGGACGAATCTCTTAACAAAGTTTATCTGGCCTAAGAAAGACTGCATAGATTTTTTGGATGAGGGAGGAGGAAGTTTCGAGATGAATTGTGTCCTTTTAAGGTCGATAATCATATCTTTTCTTGACACAATGAATCCTAAGAGTTTACCTTGTTCTACTGCAAAAATAGATTTTTTAGGATTTAAGGAAATGTCGTATTTACGACATCACTATAGAATGACTCTTAAATGAGATAGATGATCATTTTTGTTTTTGGAAACTACTGTAACATCATCTAAGTAAACTACGATGGATTGATTGATTAATCCTCAGAAAGTGATTTCCATCGCTCTCTGGAAAGTGTCACCGACATTAATCAATCCAAAGGGCATTTTCCTGTAAGCGTAGGTGCCCCATGGAGTGCGGAAGGTAGTTTTAAGTTGGTCTGGAGGAGACATCAGGACTTGGTTGTACCCTGAAAAACCATCCAGTAAGGATAGTCTCTCAGAACCAGATACCTATTGAAGGATATGTTCCATGGGTGGGATAGGGTAGTTGTCTTTATCAGATGCTCTATTAAGGTTTCAGAAATTGACGCATAGTCAAATTTCCCTGCTTTTCTTCCGGACAGGGACAAGGTTAGAAACCCATTGAGTGTGCCTAACTGGGAAAAGTATCTTAGCATTTAGGAGTTTATTCAATTCTTTTTTAATGGTCGGTTCGAGTTTAGGGTGCATTTTTCTTCACTTTTGTTGGAAGGGTAAGGTTTGGGGTTTCATAAGAATGACGTGTTGTATGATATTAGGGTAGAAATTTTTAAGGTCATCATACGTCCATGAAAAAACATCTTTAAATTCTTTAAACAATTTAATAAATGAGGATTTTTCTTGTTCAAAACACCCCACCCCTAAATTAATGCACTGTGGATTGTCATTAGTTCCCAAGTTGACTTTTTCATACGATAACAAGGAACTATTGGTTTTACAGTTGACCGATTTTTTGAATTTATCTTGAAGATCGTAAAATTTCTCTAATCTAACTACAGATTTAGGGATCAAATTTACCATGTCCGATGAAGATTCAAGATTTCTCGAATCTGGTATTACTGTGAAATCATGCAAATTGTCGTCATGAGTGCATTCATCAATCACCACGCCTTGAAAAGTTTCTTCCATATGCAGGAAGCTAATATTCTACTGATCGTCGTCGAAAACTCTCCAATTCGTGATGTTGTCGGGAACAAATGGCCTAAACAATAGTTCGACAAAGAATGCATTCAGGGACAAGCCTTCTGCAGGAAAGAGTTTGGAAGCTACGTTAGCTAATAGATCATCTTTAGAGTTATTCAATCTAGGAATAGAATTTATATTGAAAGAAGAAAACTTATTCATTAAATTCCGTACCTAGGATTGGTAGCTTTTAAGATGCAGAGAAAGACAGTGGATAGAATCTCTTACCTGTCTAACCACGATTTTGGATCCGCCAAAGACAACCAAGTTTTGAATGTTCATGTCTAAAGCTTTCTTGAGACCTTGCAGTAAAGCCTCATATTCTGTTGTGTTATTAGTACATTCAAATTCTAGCCTACATGCAATCAAAGTTTTGTTACTTGAGGGATCGAGAATAACGCAGCCTACACCAGCTCCTTCTTTGGACTTTGACCCGTCAAAATAAAGAGACCAAATTTGATTTTTATCGGGTGCATACGACCATTGTGTAGAAGTTGTTGGCTGCACATATGCTACAATCTTGGACTACTGTTCTGGGTTGGTGATAGTTGAAGTCTCGGCCATGAAATTGCCTAAAAAGGTATCCATCCCTTGTATTTTGGGTGAATCAGTAGAAGGTGTAAATGGTTCGTTGGTATCATTCAAATCTGTGACCATGAACTTTAGGTAGCATTCACAATTTACCTTGATCTTGTTGGTCTTGCCATTCTATGGAAGCCACAGGTGAGACCAATCTGTTGCGAAATAGCCGTGTAGTTGCTATGACCATTCCCTGCTTAAAAACAGAGCATACACTTATGGAATATCCACAACAATAATATCAATGACTTGATGAACTTTGGGGTTAGATGATAATCTTATAAGCACATTTCGTAATTCGCCTATGACTTTGACACTAGTTCGATCAAGTTGGATGATTTTTAAAGTGGATGGTTCAACTTCAGCATTAATCTTCTGACACACAGACCATGGCATCACATTGGATGATGATCCTGAGTCTACCATACAATTGTGCATGTTTCTATTAAAGATTTCAAAAGTTAACAAAAATGGAGGTACATTCCTGTGAGTACTAAGTGTGGAAGTTTGTGGCTTTTTACTCGCAGTTTCTAAAGCTAATTTATCTACATTTGTTACATTATTTACAGGAAGGCTTCCTTTGTCGTGAGGATCAGGATTACTCTTAGTGGAAGTCTTCTGAGGAGCTTTGTTCTGAACAACCTTGTTACTGCTTGAATTACCATTTTTGCTATTCTATGCGATGTTCTGTAACGTTTTTTGTAGCAAAAACATAAATTTTAGTAACTCATAAATAGAAATGTTAGCCCTTAACTTCTTTAGATATTCAACTAAATCATAATCTACGTTGGGTTTTACATGACTCTGTTTAGTCTCAGCCGGTTTAGATTTCTTTGGGGGCAAAGTCGTAGTGTTTTTGGAAGAAGGTTTGTTTGCTGACTTACTCCTAGTGTTGTAGGGATGAACTGTCTCGAAGTTAGCTTGAAAGATGTTATCCGAGAAGTGTCCAAAAATGTTCAGAGAAGATTCTTCTTCTTGAACTGTCTCTTGTTCAACAACCTCCTCAGGAATCTCAGGAGGCACCAAGTTATCCTGGGCTTCTAGAATTGTTTGAAGGGCGAATTGCAGACTTTCTATATTTAAGCCTTTGGTATTTGGATTAGGTTAGTTGGTGGGAAAAGGCTTCCTGAACGGGGGTTTGTAAGGCCCTTTTCTCGAAGAAGCTTCTTCGGCCATCCTTTTCAAATCTATAACTTGATTTGACAGTTTTTGAACGACTTTAGTTAAATTTTCTAAATTTGAGCTTTCAAGTTGTGTTTTATTTTGAGAAGGTCTAGGGAGGATTTCAATCTTCTTTTTGGAAGACGAACTAGTCTCTGTTTTGTTGCTAGTAGCGTATTTTAAACTAAGGATGTCTTTTTCAATCTGGCTGGCTTCTTCAAAGGCCTCTAACAACGTGGCTTTCTTAGATCGTTTTACCCAAATGGCTATACTTTGATGCAAGGCTTTAGTATAGTATGCTATGATAAGATTCTCGGCAGGTATGGAATCCGTGGGGATTCAGTTCTTAAGTGTTAAGAATCTCTAATTAAAGTCTTTAATTTTTTCTTTTGGGTTCATTCTTAAACTAGAAAGCTCCATGACTAGAACTTCTGGGGACTTACCATCTTCGAATTTCTCAAGAAAGCAGGATTCAAACTTCTCCCAAGACACGATAGTATGGGGTTGCTGGGAAAAGTACCAAGTAGAGGCATTTCCCTCGAAATTATAAGGGAACAACCTACAGACTACGTCTTCATGTTCGACATTGCGGAGTCTAATGGCTAACATAAACTTTTTAATGTGGTCTTCAACAATCTGTTTAGAGTCAGGATCGAACTTGGGAAGTCACTTTTCTGGATGTTTGGGTAAGGGATGTTGAGGCCCAGGTACAGCCACAACATCCTGATCGAGCCAGGGTCTAGCAGGATTGTTCTGGTTGGCCATTAGTGTAGGTGGTGTGGAAGGCTGAGAAGAGGATCTTCCTTCATCAGATGAGTCTTCTCCAGAAGAAGAAGGAGATGATGGAGGTGGTGAGGGTGGTATTCCAGATCCTCCTGCAGCAGGAGTGAGGATTGGATCTGTAGGGTTCAAAGTAAGATTAGTGCCTCCAAGTTGTTCTCTGATATCAGAGAAGTCTAAAGGTTGGTCTAAAGGTCGATTTGGTTGCCTCAAATGGGAAAAGGCACTATGTGTTCTTAAGAGAGATTATCTAACAATCTCTTGTACGTCACCACCTGTAGGATTCGGGGTTACTTGTTCAACTGTGATCCGTAGATCGTCGTTTGATGTGGTTTTCATTTGAGGGATGATGTTGTCATTTGAATGAATTCTTGTCACTATAGGTGATCGGTTAGGTGGTGGAGGAGTCTTACGACCACCTCGTGCCATTAATAAGTTTCAGGCCCTCCTTCTAGCGCCATTTGTTGATGGGAGAAAATGAACGCTTGCAACCTGGAAGAGTGGATCCGGTCCAGGGTTGTCTAAATAACCCAAGCCGTTTGGGATGATCCACCCTGACGGGTTTAGCGTCTCCGTTGGCCGATCTACTGTCCTAGGAAAATGAAAGAAAACTAACTAAAGGAACTAATCTAAAGGAAAACAACAATTAAAACAAACTAATAAACAAATCTGAAATAAATATATACAGTCTATTGTCTATATTATACAATAATAATTCTATGAAATCAAAAGTTCAGTTATTAGATCTTAATCACAAATGTACAATATTTACATATTACAGATTTTAAATGAAAACCTGCAAAAATCATTTGTAAGTTGTCCTATGACAACAAGACTATCTTTTTTTGATTTTATAATTTTATGAGAAAGAAAATAAAATGAAAACTATCTAAGATGAGCAATTAAAATAATAATCCTAACTATAAATCTGAACTATACATATATATATAAACTACTTAAACAACACTAATAAACTAACCTATAATAACACCTTCCAATTTGTCCTGTGCAAAGTATCCAATTCAGTTGTTCGATGGGAGGAAACCCGCACTAGATTCTCCACAAGCTTCTCGTAAACAAGAAGCACCAGTGCTCTTTGAATATAAATAACATGAAAAAAAAGACATAAAAAATGACAACAATATTATAATTTACAAATCATCGCAGTTAGATAAATCCCTGTGCAAATATTTGTACAGAACAGTTCAATTAACGAAGAAGACAAACCTTTATTCATTAAATTGAAACAGAGTAATTGTTGTGCTAAAACTGTGATACATAAGACATGGATAGAATTTAAATCACAACGCATTAACCTGTAATAATCCTTGATATCTAAAGTAGTCAATGACTTAATCACAAATTAGAATGCACAAAACCTGAACGAAAGTATGATAGATTGAAAGCTAAAGTTGTTACAAAAAATCGACTTCCATTCAAGTCTGTATCATAAATCCATAGTCTTGTTCTCCCAACAGTGATGATGGGTTCATTACAAAAAATAACAAGTATTTAAAGGCCACAGGGTAAAACTTCCCTGCGGGGATTATCAAAACAGTTTACAAAAAATTTGGTAACAATCTCCCAAGTCTTCTATTTCTGCCTATGACCAACAACTTAAAACAAAACTGTATCACAACAAGTATCTTCTAAACTGCCACATCATGCCCAATTTTCCATTGAAATTAGTAGGTACCTGTAGGTGGACAATAATAGACAAGTTTAGGTAATGTTTTATTGGTAAAATTAACAAAAATATAAATTTTAAGACCAACTACAGAATCTTGCGATTCTGTAGCTGGTCTAATTTGAAAACATAATCGTTTTAAATCCATCCAAAACTAACATAAATATATTCGAATTATTAAACCAAATCTTTAATCATTAAATCAACACAAAACAAATTGCTCATGCCAGAAGTAACCAAATCTTTATGCCAATTTGAAATAGACAGAAATCGTGTTTAACCAAATGGTAATAGAGATACATACAATCTGTTCAACACTTGTTATTACCAATTCAGAGAAGACAGAATCGTTAAGACAATTCGAAACCAATGAAATCATTTTCATGGATCAATTTCAATCGACACAAACTGTAATAGATAAAACAAATCATTCATATTCATTTAATAAAAACGCAAATTTTATGTCGACCCAGGAATTAACAAAATCGTTTTTAAGTCAAAAACTAATAGAGTTGTTTTTTTGAATTAATCTTTGATACTGATGCATTGCATACATAAAAGACCATGTTAATTCAAGAATACAAAATCGTCTCAAAATCAAACCAAAAGAAATGAATCGAATTATCTTAGAGCCGACACAATCGATATGCTAAATCGTATCAATCAAAACATAGCTATGTCCAAGTTTAGCAAACAAATCTTCTATACAGATCGAACACAATCATAATCCAAAAAAAAAATAATCATTCAAAACATAACAGAATTGTTTGTTGAATCTATTCGAACATAATTTAAACGAAAGCAAACCCAACCGAATACCCTAATTCAAACGTACAGAATTGTTTCAAAAGAAAATCAAACATAATCGAAAACAAATCAATCGTTTATACTAATCTGAGAACAATAAAATCGCATTAACCAAATCATAGTTGTGTCAAAGTTTAGCAAACAAATCTTCTATAGATGATTCATAATGAGAATAATTTTGAAAATGACAGAATCATTTTTAATCTATTAAAACGAACAGAGCTAATTGAAAGCAAACTCAACCAGTTATAGTAATTCAAACCCACTCATAAAACAAATCGATGTTGAAGTACATACCTGGGTAGTAATAAAATGATTCGATCATGATAACTTTGAATTGAAAAAGGCCATTGTTGCTTCAACATTTCTGAAGACAATCGAACCGATGGTTTTTTTGTTTCTTTTCGTTGGCTTGTAACCTGTCGTTCTCCTTTGACAGCAATGTAACTCATTCCTCTAAAGATTTAATCTTAGATTGCAACAGGGGAACGTCGGTGTAATAACGTTCAAGCCAAGCATTGCATTGTGTGCAAGGTGATTGATTTGGCATCACAGGCGAGGGTTCTTTCAAGTTACCAGGGGTGTGACTGTGAAGTCTAATTCCCAGGAATTTAGGATCATCCTTGAGGCACGGAGGTAAATTGAAAACATAGTCATAGGGTTCCATCGAGCATAGGCCATGAGAATAGGGGTATTCCTCGGCTAGGAAACGTTCAATTTCGGAGTCCGAGTCCTCGCTCAGCACTATTGTCTTTTGGTTAACGTTTTTCTTAGGCTTGTTCCTAGCGCATCTGGATACCCATATTGCATTTTTCTTTCCCTTACTGTTGACACCAGTATCACCCTTACCTTTATTCCTCACAGGCTTCTTAGCATTCTTAGTATTGCTTTTAGCACCCAGGTCGGCCATGGTATCAGGTAGATCAAGGTTGGGGAAATCCGAGGGTTTGACAGGGGGTAGAAGGATATGAAGTGGCACGGCTAGCCCTACCAGAGTTTCAGTAACCACAACCTTGTCCTCTTGGACACACTCGAGGGTGGAAAAGTCATTCCTTGACAGGAAGGCTTGCCAACAGTCACCTCTAAAGTTCAAATGATGAACGATAAGGACTTTGATCAAGCAGTGATGGAAAAGGCTGCTATCAGCCTTCTCACACTTAAATCGTTTGGACATCTTGTAAAGACTACGTAAGAGATAATGTGGCATGTCCAGAGGGTAGTTTATAAAATTCATCAATAATCGAAGATGATACAAAAATACCAAGCCATAATGACCTTCATAGGTCACAAACTGTTTAACAATTTCCAAAAGGTCGTGCCACCTGGGTTTGAGGGCATTGACATGCATACCTCGATCAAAACTAACAATTTTTCTTGATGTGAATAGGAGAGGCCACGACACCTTGTTCACTTTGGAATTTTTAAACCACCTTTCCCCTGTAGCTGGTAGTCTTATAGCTGAGCTTAGGAATTCCTCATTTAGCTCAAGTTGTATGTCTCCAACCTTAGCCCTGCATTCGTCGAAGGTAAGGGCGAACTATTGGGCTACCGAAAGGTTAAAACACTCAAATCTCTGGATAAACACCAGCCAACCACTATTTTCTAAATCCTCATGGGCATTGTTGAAAAGCAAGAGTGTTTGGCTGCCATTAGGCTTTATGCGCACCACAGGTGCCATAGGCAAGGGAACACACTGAGCTAGGTAAATGGGAAAGGGTTTTGACAGGGTAAATGAAGGATCAAATAGCTCACAGACTTCCCCGAGACCAACAGGGGTAACCTGGGATAGAGGGCAGGCATTAATGCCAAAGTGTGCGGGGGTGGTGGAATGAAATCAATCCACGCAAAACAGTCATGTCCAACTGTACAATCGACGGCACATATGGTGATTTAAATCACTATTACAATGTGTTAAAATCCAATGCCATTCAAAAAGAAAAATATGGTAAGCCGACCCAAATCTTTGCACAAGCAATAGTATTTGCATGGTTTAAAATCAAAACAATGATCTGAATATAACACCAAGGATTCAATCTTAAAACGTATGTGTTGTATGAAATGATTGCACTGAGGGTCTAACCACAATGTCAATGTGTTTTCATGAGACTAATGCGCTAAGGAATTTGATCAAAGTACATCAAACCACCATTAAATAAATTATTAATCTCAATCACTAGAATATCATCACAGTCTTATAAAAATGAAATCATATTGACAGCAAAAAAAATGCCAAATGAGTAAAGGTTTTGGTAACTTGCCAACTGTGTAACCATAATTGGGTTGGAAACACAATGAACACATAAACAAGAGTGACCATAATAATCTAGTGACGATTTTAATGCCATTGAAGTGACTTCGAAATCAAAGTTTTCATGCTTGCAGTCGTGAAAACAAGAACAAAGGTAGGTGTGCAAATGTGCAAAAATGATCATGTTTTTTTATTCAAAAACTTGCGATGAGATTCAAGGGTTCCAAAACACTTGTGTAGGAAGCTTATAGAGATAGGATAAAAAGAAAAATGGTTGCCAACAGGACCGTGGTGTGGTATTACCAATCAATATGTGTGCTGAGTGAGACATCCCAGGTTTGTCTTGGCCAAACAACCCAGGTTTTGGGAGATCAGGGAGTATAGTGTATAATTACCCTGACTGTGAATAGATGAGTTCGTATTGTTGAGCCTTACTGATGGCTTCCTCTTCGAATTGAGGGAAGGTGGAAGCTACATACTTACTGAGAAGAGAGACAAGTGACCTAAGAAATCAGTCAAGGCACTGTTGTTTGGTTGTTTCAGCTTTGCATAAACTACATCGTCTACGCCACTCGTGAATGTGATAAGAGATATGTGTGGCTAAGGTTTGTTTGAAATTATAGAGTAGCTCAAGACCATTGTCATGGTGGATTGGTAATTGGAAGAAGGTCAAAAATGCTTTGGCCAAGGACTCGAAAGTCACA
The DNA here is from genome assembly GCA_009831015.1 of Picea engelmannii. Classification (NCBI taxonomy): domain Eukaryota; kingdom Viridiplantae; phylum Streptophyta; class Pinopsida; order Pinales; family Pinaceae; genus Picea; species Picea engelmannii. The sequence goes on along the minus strand of ML785706.1, from coordinate 637,447 downwards.
TGGGACCCTGATTTTTCATCTACATACCATTTGGCTGATGGGTCAGTGAGTGTGCATTGAAATAATCATAGTGTAATGAAATCATCCATGATTTTGTTGGAAGAGCACCATAGGTGGAAAGTCATGACATGGTTGGCAGGGTCATCTCCTGCCTTTCCTTCAAACTTGGGGATGTCTGAAGGTAGTTTGGTGGGCATTGCAGGCCATGTGGGGTCATGCAATATAGGATCATTGGT